>VXAA01002827.1:0-38903 GCA_013399115.1 Anseranas semipalmata
GGTGAGCACCAGGTCAAGTAGGGAAGGAAAGAAGACTGACATGAAAGAATTAAGAATGTGACCTAACTTCCTGGAAATCTAAACAAATATGCAAAACTGTAGCTAATGATATAAATCAGCTCAACTGTTTTCTGTTTTGGCGAGCAAAGCAGATTTAACTTTGCCCATCAGCGAGTCTTAGCTAACATGCCCAATCCAGAAAGTTAGATAAAAAATGTTAGAAGCAAGCCAAAACTTGTCAGCACTCAAGCAGTGCAGACCCCCACTGCTTTAATAACTCATTTTAAAAAATTTGGAAAATTGCAGGAGCATGTAGAATTTCTGTGGGTCTATATAAAAAGATAACTGGCAGATTTAACATTTCTTTGCTTCTAACATCAGTGGGAACACTGGGAAGAATTAACTGAAAAGTAGGGAAAATAAATTAATATCAGGGTGCAAAGCCTTGATTTTTGCTGTTTCTAACGGTTATTGGCATGCTTCGAGGTCACATTTTGGCACTTTCTAGTCCTAATGAAACTCCAGATTCAATTCCTCTTCATCAATTTAGCTTATAAAATGTAAAGCAACCTTGATTTATGCATCCTCATCCATAATCATCACTGAAAAATGTAAATATTTTGTTGATGGCTGTCTATGCTGATGATCAAAAGAGACACTGAAAATGACATCTTATTTTCACTGCCAGACCAACGTATCCTAGCAAGAAGAACAAATAAATTGTTTTCACCGCAATGAAGTGTGACAAGAAAAAAAGAGGGGAACAAAAGTATGCAGGCATTGGTATTATGAAATATCTCAACTACTGAATGAATTGTTTAAGGCCAAAAATCTTCATATCTGAGGAACACCACCAAGAAGATTCATAAAAGATTAAATAAATTTATAAGATCAAAACACTGACATAATATCAGAATACCATACTTGATTCAAAATCAAAATTCCATCTGCTCAACAGAGCAGGAGATAGCAGAGGCATTCCTGCCTAGTTGTGTGGCTTTTCATCCAAAGGACATTTAAGTATATCTGATGGAGTTTTCTGAGGGAAGCCAAACTGCATAACAATTAAATTAACAGCTTGGTAACAGAGCAACACTTGCTCCTGACAAGTAATTAAAGCCAGACAAGCTGAAAGCATCTTCCTCAACTTTACTCTGCAGCACACCTTTCCCCCTTACAACTCAGTCTTAATGCATAATAAACACATTAAGAAAAAGAGCAATCACAAATTTAGTGAAACACAGCCTTTTTTTTTTTTCTTCAACCAAAATTGAAAATTTAGTTTGCATAATTTGGGAGCTTTTCAAAATTCATTTATTTCGGTTTTTCCCCCTTTTAATTTAGGTCAACAATTAAGAAAAAAAAAAAGGTGGAGTAAACAAAGTAATTCTGAAAATGTCCAAGAGATTTTCCAAAATAAAAAAATGCAAACATTTTTTTTCCACAACAAGAAATCCCCCGCAAAACTATCCTTTCTTTCCAAGCCCTAGAGACAGAGGTACTTTTTTCCCAGCCACCCTGGCATTCTCAGTTCAACCTGTCTTCATGACTAGATGCTCTGTAGTATCACAGTAAGATTGCTAATCTGAACAGGCTGCCTGTGCACGTGAACAAACGTTTCAGTGCTGCTTCACATCCAAGGACAGCCTACCAACACCCCAGCCAGCACTGAAATCCAAGTTGCCCACCCTTCACACTCCAGTCTCCTCCCTTTCTGCATTCGAGCTTTGCCAGCTGCTACTATCATTCTGCAGCCACTATGGTGATGAGCCATGCTGTTCTGTCTTTCGCACAGATTTTCATCTTTTAGTCATGGTTTTGAACATCTCCCCAAGCAGGCAAGAAAGCTGCCTGAAGCCATGATCTTCTTTCAGATGTACACATGAATGGCAGAAAATGCTCTACTAAATGGTCCCCTATTAAATGCCCTTCATCACTATACACTGTTCCTCTTATCACAAGTTGCATTTTCCCTAGCACACAGGACACCAGTTTGCCCATAGAATCTCAGAAAATATCAAGTCTTGAATCTGTAACTGGAGTCACACACAGCTAAGGCCTGGGAATTCTCTAGATGTGTGAAAGACCTTCCAGAAGAGCTGCTGTCCTGAAATACAGCAGAGCAAGAGAGAATTTTAGCTATTTATTTATTAGCCAGTTATGCCAAGTTTGTGCCTTTTTGTGAAGATGTTTTAGCTTTGCCTATCCTAGCAGAGAAATTTGTTTAGTTATACCAAAACCAATTCAGTCATACTCCTCCCTTGTGAGCCACTAAGAGCCAAGAATGCAGCCACGGCCTTCCCTGTAACCCCAGAGGCATAAAGAAGATCCTAAAAAATTATGTCTGTGCACTGCCCTTTGAATAAGAAACAAAGAAAGAAAGAGGAATAGACAGAGGCCAAAACTCAGAAGCACTACAAAAAAAAATGCTGGCAGGAGGTGTTTGTAAGAGTTCCAGTCTAGAAAATATCTCACTTCATAGAAATGTCCCTATCTGCACAAGCTAAATGCATGTGCAAAGCACTCTGAATATGAAAGATACTAATTTTGAATGACACTGATCATCATACTGTACTTCTGCATGAGATGTGCAGCATCTTCTGGAAGAGCAGCTTAACAAGATCAATGCAATTATAAATTTCTGTGCAGTGGAACTCAGGTTATTTTGCATTACATTAATTTATTTTTTAATGTGTTTTCCTCCTTTGCTTCCTCTGCAGGCATAGATCACATTCTAGTTATTTTCTGCAAAAGGTTCATTATACTGTGCTTAATAACTCAGAGGACTTGGCAATTTTAGTAATAAATATTTTTAATTCTTAAGCATAGCATAAATGAACATACACATTCCCCAATACATGCATTCCTTCAAAGAAGTCAAAATGCAAAGTGCTGATCTGCACTTGAATATATTTTTCCTTCGTCTCACCCATTGTGCCTTTGCTCTCTACAGAACACAAAATAGGCAAAAACCACACAGGCACAGCTAGATTTCAAATAACCATGTTTACTAGTTCCATACAAATATGCACACCTAGGTTCACGCCTGTACTGCCACTCTGGCTGGCTTCTGGTAGCTACTGCAACAAAGCATGGCTCCCACACTTCTTAAAAGACCCCCAAACTGTTTCACTATAATTTAGTTCTATTTATTCCCATTCACTCAATAAAGTAAAATGCCACAATACTTCAGAGCACTGAAGTCAGAACCGGTCATCCCTTACACTAGAGAACACATACATAAAATTATTCCAATCCACTACAATATCACAACTGCTCCCAGTAACACATTCAGTTATTTTGCATAGGTCCAGGAAGGTAATCCTTAAAGCCACTTTAATCTTATATGATTAATTTGATTTGAAAAGACAAATAGAGGTAGTATGGAGTTAATACTGTGCCTACGGGAGAACTGGAGCCCAGCTGCTTTTCTTTTTACAGAACGCAGCATTGCTCTTGCTCAAGACAAAAGTTTTGAGAGTCAAATCTTCTATTTTATTAGCAGCTGACTGGGAAGCAATCGACAGTATGACTACCATAAGCAGCAAAAGTTCAGGGAACATCTGTGTAGCTTCCTTCTCAAGCATCTTCACCCCTCCCCAGAATATTGTTACTTTGGACCCGTGTAAATCCCCCAGGCTAGCACTGAGCAGCTGTAAATGCAACATTTATTGAGACCTTGCTGGAGTGAAATGTCACAGCTGCAGCCTAGCGTGTACTTTTTAGTAGTTTTCAAAGAAAGGATGTTCAGTTCTTATAAAAACCTATAACACATGTGGCGTTTCCAGCTTCCTGTAGCAAGGCATGAGGCCTTCCAGTTCCAAAGATCAGTTTTCACCAGAGTAAAGAACAAGACATGAAAAACAGGAACATTTCACCTGTTTATCGCTTCTAATCTCCGAGATGTACTGGCACACATGAAGGAGACCCCTCTAACCTGGTCTCCAGCAAAGTAAAGTTGGTATCATCATAACAAAGGTAGGAAGTGAGCAGAGAACTGAAGTGTAAATGGGGAATGGCCTTACTAGTGACTGGGGAAACAGCCACTGCAGTTAAGACACCAATACCAGCTGGGAGCAGTCACAAGCCTGAAATACCAGTAGGAAAGACACATCCTGTAGAGCAGGATACCGCTAATCTGCGCCCCTACCTGATGGATCTAGCAGAACTGCTCCTGCCTTGCTCCTCACAATAGCAGATGACACACCTGGAAAGTACTCACGTAGAATTAGAAAGGCTAGTGTATGTCAGTGCTTACATGCAAAGTCCAGTGCCTTTGCACCCGGGAACTTTCAGTGGTTTCAGTAGTTTCTTTAGCTTGCTTGCCCCTTTGCTGTCTCAAGCTGAGCTATGCGGCTGGCTGTCAATGTGTCCTAGCGACTTGTCGGCTGTCAGTAATTCCCAGCTATTGACATCAGGTCTGGGATTTCTTTGGATGCCTACAAAGACTTGAGAATTTTGTATATAGCACCACTAAGTGAGGAATTTTGCTTCTGGATGTCACCTCTCACAGTCATGTTGCCCCAGTGTGCAGGGAGTTCGTATCATTCAAATTGCATGCCTGAAAAAGTTAACAGGGTGAATCCTCCGCGAGGAATAAAAGAACTAGGCAGGAATTTCTTTTTCGGGTACTAGCATGGAGTGGGGAGGATTAATCAGAAAATGCCAATTCAGCAAAATGGGAACTTTTCCTAAAATCATACTGATTTTGACAAATTTTGTCAACAAAGTTTTTCTAGTCATCAGCCAAAAAGGCAACAAAGGAACACCTGCCCAAAAACTGCATCTGGGATTGCAAAGCAAGAAGGCATGCAAGGCTCCAGAGCTCTCTTTTAAACCCACAGCTCCCACCCTCCACGCGAACATTTTTCTCACAAAGCCCGGACTACGCCAGTTCTTTGCTTCTAATTTTTCACGTGAAACTTTGCTACTACTATGAACATGTTGAAAAAGCTCTGTTGAAGAAGAAAAACAGTTCTACATAGGAAGTACTAAGCGTCTTGGATCTTTCTGAGTGCATATTTAGAAATGAGTGCTGCTTGGAATGAACTTGATATCACGTAATATTCATATTTCACAAGGGAAGGGGAAAGTGAAGTGGCTAAAGGGGAAAATCCCCACAGCATTATTTATAGCATCAATTCTAAATGACAATTTTTATCTTCACTTTCTTTTGCCCACGTGGAACCAAGTTTCTGATTTCTTGCAAAGTCTTCCCCAGTCTTTTAATGCTCTTTCAACTATTTTTAACAAAAACATATCACATCTAACTATTCAAGATGAGGGCACCTTCTTCATCCAAACGTGCCTCTGTGAAGACACAGCTGTCCAGAGACAAACACCTTTAACTCGAGTGCCTTCAAAAATACAGTGGAAGAGAGGGAGAACGTCAAGTTTTTAATATTTTCTGAGGTTAATTCCATGCAATCAGTGCAATCCACTGCCTGTACCATTTAAGGTAGTTTACTGTGCTGTCTTCAGAAGGTTTGCCATGCTATCATACTTTGTTTCCTTAAAGCTGGTTCAAGTTGCTTATGATCACACTTACTACATCTCTTCCTTAACTGGTGAAAAGAGCACACATGAAAAAAAACAAAACATTCACACTTTTCAGTGAAACAGTATGAGATGTTCATAAAAGCTACTTGTGCTGCAAAAAGACAATGCCATTTTACAAACCTCCTCATACCTTCATACACTGTTTCACCAACTTTATTTCTACCAGCTGTTGCCCTAGTGATTTTGCAGATGGCTATGTGGGCAGATGGACAGGAAGTTCATACTATAAACATGCAGCAAAGGAAAATCCATGGTTTTGCACTGCTTCAATTACCAGGATCTGCAGAGATGTCAAAGACATGCTATTCCCCATTTGGCAATATGCTTTGATTGCTAATTAATGCAAACAGCTTGTTGTCTACAGTAATACACAATTACTTCTCAGTGACCAAATGGCTTACAACAATTTCAACAAGCAGTTCAGGAGCCAAAAGCATTCCATAAATAAGATGCTGACACTAAGCTTGTGTACTTTTATTTAAAGATGTAATATTATAGCCATCTGGAAAACTGTTTATTCAATAACATCCAGCAACATGGTACTTGCCACCTGTTAATTGGCAAGTTATCAGCAAAACAGGTAACCAAAAGTATTGAGTGGATCCAGCATTCAGGGCTAGGAAGAGAGACAATGACTGAGTTATACTGGCTTCTTTTCTAGGCCACTCATTTTTACAAAAAAAAAAAAAAAAAGTCCAATTTCAATGGGAAATAATCATGGGAAAAATCCAAGCACTAGAAAGATATTTTACTATCTCAGCAAGAAAGAGACCTCTTCTTTCCATCTTTCTTGAAGAAAGTGGGAGCTTTCGGGTAGAGCTACCAAAATGAATGCTTGACAAAAGCCTAAAGCTTGGATTTACTGCAAGCTCTGCAGAACTACCAGTGATGCCATTTAGCAAGACCATGGGTAGCTCTTCCTCTCCAGCACAATCAAACTATAGAGACGCTCAAACAAGCTTGACAATTTAGAGCTGCTCCATGAGGCAGCACGTGAATACTAATTAACTTTCTAGAAATTTTTCCCTTGAGGCCAAACATTTTCTGAAATGGCCTCCTTGTAGTAAACACAACTGGAAACAATCCTTCCAAGTGCATGATTCATGTTCTGTGCTCACAGCCCTAACGGTGTTCTCACACAGAAATCTTTTTACAGAACTAGAGGGCCAGAAAAAGGCATATAGCACAAAGTAGAGCATGAACTGGATTTTCCATTTGATAAAAACATATTTAGGATCTAATACACGTTGCACCTGTACAGAAATTCTGCCCATAACTAAGGTAGATGAAAGAAACCCGACCAGGATTTTAGGTTACATTTGCTAGAAGGGTTTAAGTCTTTAGAGAACACACCAACCAACAGCTTCTCTTCACATTCCCATCGTGTCACTTTTGTCTTTAAGCTCTAAAAGGAAATCATATAAACTGCAAACAGGGCAACATTACTGTATTTAGACTTGTCTTTCAACAGCAACATCCCCCACTATAACAAAAGCATTCCAGCACCTGGACTACCCTAGGTTGGGGAATACACCTAGTCTTGAAGTCTAACACTTTCTCCAGAGCCAATGTAGGCTCTCTGGTGCTACCAATGAGCAGAATAGACAAGAATAACAAGAACAACAAGAATAGACCAGGTGCAGTTATTTTACTACCACATCATCTACCTCCTGTTTTAGGCCAGATGATGGCATGGTGAGATACTGCAAGGTGAGCTTGATCTCCACTGATGTCTGGCATTACAGAAGCAGCACAGGTGTAGAAGAAGATTTGCATTTTCCTTGTAGAGTTAAACCAGGGAACTAAACCCTAATGGGGGATCTAGGAATCTCCCCTCCACTTAAGCCAGGCTTCACGTCTAAGGCTTCAGTCCAACAGCCCAGACAGATTGGTGTGTGTCACTTCAAACAACACAGAGCACAAACAGCTTATAAAAAAATGTAAGATGGTGCTTTTCTTAATAAATAAATTAATTAAATACTGAGATATTTTTCTGCTTCAACCTCCACAATATTTTTTCTATTACAGATTATTTTCCCTGTAATACACTGAAACAATGCTAGAATTTTTTGGACTTCTAGTTCTGAACACAGAATGGGAAAATGGATAGTTGAAAAACAAATGATCAGTTTGGATATATTTACTTTGAATATTAACATCATACTAGAAGATGTTTAGAAGTTCAGAACAGACAAAAATGCTAGAAGCCCTTATCCTTTTCATAGATCATCTTACAACTGCACATTAACAGTAATTCTGATTAATGGCTGTCATGCTGCTTTAGTTCTGCATTAAGGCTGAGATGCATATATACCTTCTCCTTCCGAGACCGCTGCCTGTCATACTAGCAGTGATACCACATAGAACAGTTAAACTGAGTTACGGGATCAGCACTATCAGTGAGATTCAATGTGAGAGCATAAAAAGCTGCTACAATGAGGTAGTGTGTGTAGAATTAAGTTTAACTTGTTAACTTATGGGATTTCTTAACATGTTGAAATTCCTATTGTCTTAAATACTCCCCAATAATGAGACAGAAAACACACATAGAAACAGGAAAATCATGCTACATTACAGCAGGACTATGTTTGCTTCATATGCCCTTTCTCAGGCAAGCCTAAAGAACTTCTCCTAATATTTCCTTTATTATTTCATATATCCTATAAAACATAGAATCATAGAATCAATATTAAGAACATACCTTTTTCTTTCTTTTTTTTTTTTTTTTAAGTAAAAGTCCACTCATCACTGTTCGTAGTGTGAAGTAGTAAGAGAAAGCTTGCAAAACAAAACAAAACAAAACATAAAAATAATATAAAGCCAATTCACAAAAGACTCCAGCTTTGAAAGAAGGCAAAGCTTGGAACTACCAGGTACCATCAAATGGTATTTCTGAGTTCACCAGTCCTTACTCTGAACTAAATGACTAAGGAATCCATTATTTTAGAGTTTTTCATTTGTTAGTGAACAACAGCGCTTTTCTAATCATGCTAGAAATGCTTTTCCATTGCTTGTCACTGCTGACTGCTGTCTGTCAGCCAGCAGAGCTGACATAACATGCAATGTACGCAACCAATCTCATAGTACCACTGAACAAGAGCCAAGCATACAATTCAAGAGAAATCCACCACTTTGTGAAACCCTATTTGCACAGACATTACTTAAGTAATTACAATTGCAGTCGTAAAAATCAACACGTATTTGCTTATAATTTCTGGGCAGGAACAAGTGCCACATATGGCAAGTGAACAATGATTAGCAAATTATGCTTCCACAGCTTTAAAGAAACAGGTACCAAAATAAATATACTGTCATAGTGGCAATGTTCAAATACATCACTTCCACCGAGTAAAACTTTTTTTCCATTTTCTAACTTTCCCTGTAACATTGGTGAGTTAGGCCATCTGAGATGCTGCTGACATATAGGAATTAAATTCTGAATCCCTAACCCAAATAATGGCATGTACAATTTTGTCACCTGTAGCGACATACAATAAATATCTTCAAGACATACGAACACTAATTTGCAGGGCTCAGTCATGCACACATCTGTATTACATATACAGATGTAGCTTTAAAATACCACTCAAACAACAACCATCCCATGGGGAGACAATGCAACATTGCATCCTACAAAGGAGACAAGCTACTTAATGTAATTCTATTCCTCCTTACTTGCTTCCCTCTAGTGCCATAAATGCTTCCTCTATTTCCTGTTAATAGCCCCAATCTGAGCATCACTTTTTACCTGTTACTGATGCCTCCATCAATACCTCTCTTCTACTTCAAGTACCACATTTCCAGTTACCTTGTCAGTGGAACTGAGCTTTTTCTAGTTTACCCACCACTCTTTTGATAAAAGCATTATTCCCTCCCTTGCTGTATCTCATTTAAACATCGAAACTGACAGTCTCGTAGGTGCTCTGGTGGCAGCTTCTTAAGAGATTGAGGCCTTTTGTGTGTCAGCCCCCTGACACACACAATCTACATGTAGCAGAGAAGTGACAGACAAAGAATCTCTTAAAAATTATAGAAAGAGGAAGAGAGAGATTTACAGAAAGTAAAACTGTTCCGGAAACATGGCTCTTCTCTGGAAACGGGATTGCTGGCTCTCTTGGGGTAAGGTAGCTATTTGGATTGCCCACACAATCAGTTTATCAGACAGTTCAAAGGACCACAGATCTAAAGCAAGTGTGGAGGAGTTTTAACTTTAAATGTTCTTCTTGTTTCTGAAGGCATTCTGAAGGCATGTGATGGGTGCTTCCTGTAATTTCCATGTGCTGCTAGTGCTGCATCAGCAGGTGGCAGAAAAGAAATCAGAAATGTCACTCACATTATAAACTGGAAGAGAAAGAAAATCTTTGGATGCCATGACAGGGTGAATGAACTGCATGGAAAGATCATTATTGAGGGGTATGAAACTGATCTATTACTTGTTTGATAACGAAGAACTCGGGCAGCTCATACATGTTACCTACTTCTGCAGGTAACAGACACTGAGAACAGATACAGGTTCTACTGAAGGAGCTTTTACTTCCTTACAATAACAGTACACAATGATACAAACTACAGTCAGAACAAGAATGATGATGCCAACAACTCCATTAGAGCTATTCTTGTTGATGGTAAGCATTTCTTGACCTTGCCCGATTTATGGCTGTTGCTATTACTACCTTTTAAGATCATCCTACTGTGACTGTTTATCTTTCCATATATTACCAAAAGTTATCCTTCAGCCATTTCTTTTAATAACTGTGATCACCTAGATAAAGTAATTAAGAAACTCAGTTAAATGTGTTCTTTATCTAACTCACCATTCTACAGAAAGCTCAGATGTTGGAAGTAATAGACGAAATTCATACAGTTTAATTGCTGTAACAGGCATCAAAGAAGGCAGCATTTCCCTGTACAGGAAGAAACAGCATTAAATAAAATAAAATATAATTTTAAAAAATAAATAAAAAATATCTAAAAGGACCAGAAGTCCCAAGCTCAGCCTACTTCCATCTCAGAATATTAATAGTATTGGAAAAATTCTGGAAAAGTGTCTGTAGCACATAATTTAAATGATATTTTGTAGCTTGCAGTGGAACTTAGTCAAGCATTCACTATTAAGAAGCAGATTCTTACAACACAGATCATGCAGAAAATCCTGTCATAGTCATTCAAGATATAAAAAGAAAGAAATCATGCATTTGTTGTTGATCTTTACCTTCCCTGGCTTTTTTGTTTTGTTTTGTTTTGTTTTCCCCTCTCCTCTGCAGGAATGGGAAATCACCAAGGGAGAGAGGCCAGAAAAGCACTCTGCTTTCTCTCTTCCTCTCTATTTGTTAATTTCTGCCCCCACTACATTCTTTCCTCATACATGTTTTCTGTCATAGGCCTTTTTTCTGCCACACGTATTTCTTTCCTACCTCCGAAAATTCATATTGAGAGCTCTTCTCTCATCTAAGTTACTCTGCCCTCTTCTTTGTAAAATTCACTCTCACAAATATCTTCCATAAGTCTAGCATTTATCTTGTTCACTGAATTTGCTGCCATTTCAGTATGATTATTACTATGATTTGTTTACAGAGATTAAGTTCCTTATTACTCTTATTTTCACATGGACCCTTACTGAACCCAAAATTCATCTCAATAATATGTTCTACCATGAATCTGCTCTTTCTATAACTTCTTTATAAACATCAAAGTTTCACATCAACAAAAAACTGTAGGTCATACTGTCAACTTTTATTTATACATATATATATATAATATATATATATATATGCAGTTTAGCTTTTATATCCGCAGATTAGCTTTTTTCCAAAAGTGATTCGGAACTAAGAATCGCTACAGATTAAAATTAACATCTTAGATATTCCAGCTCCCAATGCCTTAATTTTCCAGGTCTCTCAATAGAAACATTATTTTTAATTAATGTTTCTATATATTTACACAAAAGTTGTTGATACCTGTGATTGCCAACTTCTACGTAAGCTTGCTGTAGACCTTATCAGCCTATAGCCCATTTTATGAAACTTCACTGTTTAAGTATTCCATTTGTCTTGCCTCTGTACTAAATTCTCTGCCATTTTGAGCACTGTGTCCTCTCCTTTCCAAGCAAAACACCAACATGCTCAAAAAGCTGCTGAATTCATCCAATTTTTCCACAGATCAAAAAGCACTAAGTGAAGTGGACCTCTCCACTTAATTCTGCACTACTAGCAATTTGAAGGGATATTTCACTCTCAGGAAACACTCGACTTTTTGAACTATGAACCACAATTGTGTTATCTTAATAATTTTAATAGGCACTCCACTTTTTTCAATGCAGATTTTCCTTGAACTACTTCCCTTTCTTAAGGCTTTTAATTGCTTCTCATATTTTAATACACTCCTTTCTGCTGAGATAGAAATTTCTTGTTATTCTCATATGGACTGGATGAAAATAATCAAAAATAATTTAATATGAGATAAAAATAATTGTATAATAGGCATTAAATAGGTCATTCAAGGACAATCATTCAACCCCTTCTGTGGTTCTTTACCTTATTATGATTTATTCTGTTTCAGAAAAGAAGAATCAATATTTCCATGAAACAATAATCAAGAAAGCCAGCAAAATCTGTTTTAAACAAACTGGTCTTTTTATCTACCTTTTCTTAAAATTAAGTTATCAAAATGAATGAATCTAAGTGGTCACTGAAAGCATTCCATGGTCTCTTTTCTTTAAGTCTGTAATCATCCATGTGAGGGTTTAGAAAGTTTAGATTGATTGCTGTGTTAAAAAAAAGGATTTTATCACTTACTGTTGTATAAATCAAAAAACAGTACTTAAATTCCAATATACTGCACATTTCAAAGAAGTCAACACAGTACATTCTTCAGCTAAAAAGCCACTGTATTAATGGTTTTAGCTATTACTGAAAATTCTGATAGGTACTTTACAGACAATATAAAATGGGACAGTTGGAGTTTAAAGACTGCCAGAAAAAAATTGAATTATTCCAGAAAGCCTTGAATTATTTTCCAGACAGTTAGGCTACTAGAAACAGGACTAAAGATCTTTCTATAGTCAAAGGCCAAGAACTGTATTACGCAACACCTTAGTCATCTGTGATGTCCATCATGCTGAGCCATTCATCCAAGAATATCCTCTGCCTACTTTAGGGTGAGAAGTAATTTAACCTCTGCACTAGTTCATTTCTCACGTGATTGCCAGTCTTACAAAAAAAAATTACAAGATTAGTTTGATGATGAGAATAAATGTGCATTAGGCAGAATATAACCTCACCTTAACCCTAAGGCTGATATACAACACTAAAGGAACAGAGGTTTTTCTCCTAACCAACTGCATCCTAAGGTGAAGTATCTTACTTGCCATTAAAAGGTAACATATAAGTATTCTAGGTTCAGCAGCAAATATTTAAATACCTTATTGAAAATCTTTTATTCCCTTAGTAGACTGTTTCATTGTATAGGCAAAATCATTATGAAGGAATACACTCTGGGAGTCAACTTGTGTTATTCAGTATCCTTCACTACCAAGGTGTTATTTCCAACCTTGTCTAATACCTTATCTCTCCCCAAATCCTCTTTTGAGAATGTAGTTGCTCATTCATTCAGTGAGAACAAATCAGTCTCATACACAAAAGCCTTTGTGAAGATACACATCACTGTACAGTTAGAACTTCAAAATGCTTTTCAAGCAAATGCATGCAACACAGGACAGTATCTTCACAGTACTGAAAAGACGAAACAATGTGAGTCAAACATTAACAGGTTTGTGCCATCGTGCACTATTATCAAGAAAACAAGCTGACTAAGCCAAGTTCACCTGGCATTATCCAGTTTTTTGTACTTAGTTACAGACACTACTATTATTACTAACAAGTACTAGTATTATTACTAACCTATGACTACGCAGCAAGGAAATACTGTTGACTGCAGAAGGGACACCAGAAATCAATATCTTTATAGGATTGAATAAAGCTCCCTATGCACTGAGAAGCATCAGACTGAAATCATATGAATTGACAGAGGTCTCACTCTGGTGATAAATTTGAGGGGAGCTTGAAATAACAGTTTTGGATCTCTACACATAGAGTCGGGGGAAAAACCTGACCTCAAATAAGTTGAAGTGTTTTTCTAACCCCAAGGACTTCAGGGGTAAACAAGTGTAGAATTCCTACCCATGTCTACATCCAGCACGTATGAGCTGAGCAGCCTTTGACTCAACAATGCAAGAATACTTCAGTATTTGCAAACCAGTGCTGCATTCAGGTGAACAGGATAATTGAAGTGAATGAATGAAATCTGAGATACAGATTTATTCTCTATTTGTTGAAACTAAATGCAACTTAGTCTCAAGTCACTTGATGAGACTTGTTCATGGAGTGATTACATCCCAGCTAAACAGAAATAACAAATATAATATACCAAACTGAAATCACCGTCCTAACCAGGTCAGCAGAGAACGGTTGAGCAGCCCAAATGCCACAAAATTACCACATGAATCAATGTTAAGAAAACGATGAGTTTAGAAGTCAGTGGGTATCTTTTCTGCATATAAACTAAAGTTCAAAATTATGACCACTACGATTTTCTGATTCACAACATTATTCAATGCAACATAATTTACTTTTATGCTAGTTGAAAATCAAATGGACTTTTCTGAAGTTTTCCATTCTTTCAATTTCAGACACACTGAAGTTATTTGAATTCATGGTTTCCATCCCATTGGCAAATAACGTTCCTGGACTATTTGGCTCTATAGTAAACCTTGAGAAAACTATGCAGATTTCTGTCAGAAAGTAATCTGCATTGAGACAAAAGTTCAATATCTCTGATGAATTTTCACAAAATTGTTTTACTCTGATGAATCAGCGTTTGTAAATAAAAGCATGTTTTATTCTAAAACTCCAAAGCAGAAAGGGATCAAGCATTTGCCATACTCGCTTTATATACAAAATGCTGCCAGTTTTAAAACAGCAAATTGCCTTGCAATAACGTTTTCATGATTTGTCTATAATTACCATGGATTCTAACATTCCATCTCAATAACATACAGTTTCCCATAAAACACAACAAAATGCTAGTGCTCACAAAAGAACATTCACATTCACCTTTCAGTTTTCTCTATGTTTTCTTTCTTGTCTTCCTAGCTCTCTGATGGTTATCTTAACTAATTTGCTGGAAAAGTAGCTTTCTGCTGGCTATTAGTCAGTACCCACAAATACTCTCTAATACTAATTCAAAATACTCAACACAAATTTGTACTGTCACCCTGTCTTCCAAAGGCTAAGATATGGTAGGAATAATTTCACTAGACATCATAATCATCTTCTTGAGTAGAGGACATTCACAATTTTAGACAAGTTCCTTCACATTTTTCATAGTGTCCCAGGTGGCCCCTCTAGCAAGGACTATATATAGACAGTAAAAAAAACTGGCAACATAACAGAAAAAAAAAAAATAATCTTTATTTCCTTTGACTTTGAAACTGCAGTGTATAATTCTAGTTTCCTGCATAAAAGCTTTAGCATCAAGAATTTTTGTATCGTCACTGATAATTATTGCCACTAATAACCGTGCCCGGGGAACCAGAAAACAATTACACAGAGCCTCGAGTTCGCCATGCAAACTTCCAGGCAGAGGAAAAGAAGATTCCCTCTAGTTTGGCAGTGTGTCACATTATGACACACCCTAGGCCAGTTTAGTGAAAACAGCCAAATCAGGTGAGTATGCTTTCAAATCAAAATAAGTCTGCTGTAGACAGGTAGCACCGAAAGAAGGGAATCCACACGGTACTCACAAGGAGTTGTTTTAGAGTACAGTGAGTGTTCTACATTAATAATTTATCTTCCTACATCTACCACTCCTCTTCTACTCAGTCTTGTACATCTCAAACATTGCCTGCTTGCCACCTCAGACCAGTGGTCTGCAATCTGATACACACCAAATCTGACACCGAAGACTTCCTATTTACATCCACCCTCCCAGCCACATAGGCCTGCTTCCTCTTGGCTTTACTTTTCGTGTAATCTAGAAAACATTTCTCTCCTCTTTCTCTTTTTATGATTCAATTACTGAAGCACACTCTAATTCCTCTTACCCAGCTTACCCAACTCTCTACCTTTGAACTTCTCAATAACCACTGCGCATTCCTCATTGTTCCTCTGCCCTGCCCACATTCCGTAGCTCAATTTTCACTTATCACTGTCACCATGTTTCATCCCTGCAGACATCTTCCAGTGGCATGATATCGGAATGAAATTCAAGGTTAACTGAGGTTACAGATAAACTATTAAGTATCTGACCAGAACATTAGAACTGATATATGGAATGAAAGTATTTTGTCAGTTTGCTTGGTCAGTTCAGAATTTATCAGCATCAGAAGATTCCACATTTTTTAAATCAATAACTTCCTATGGGGGTGTGGTGGTGAAAAACTGAACTAAAAACAAAATGTTTTTATCCTCTTGATGGAACAGAAATCTGGCATGTTCCATTTTTTCCACTTTTCATCTAAATAAAACTTACCATCACAACTCCTGAATAACATGCTCTACCTCCCCCACCCCCCCACCCCCCCAAAAAAAAGAGGAAAATAAGGAAAACATTTATTCCACATCTTCAGACTATCTTAGAAGTAAGATACAAACTACTCAGGGATTAAGTGACCAGAATTGACACTAGGACTATAAAATGATGGTCTCCTCATCCTCATCCCCTCTGGAATTTGGATGCAGGACAGAATAAAGAAGAAACTGTAGCAGTTACCTGTCTCCTTTCTCAATACAGTCTTGTTTGGACATGAATTATTCTATGATAGGTTTAAACTTTGTTATCACCCTTTCTTTAGGATTATCACCCACTCCTTAGGTGTATCTAAAACATTACCCAATGGTGAGATTAACCATAGGAATGTGCTGAATTCACATTTGAAACATCTGAAGACATTTGATTTTGTAAAAAAACTGAGCTATGACTGACATCTTCATATTTGCTTTTGTTATGACAGAACTTATTAAAACAATCTAAAATAACACTAAAAAGAATAAAGAATTAAACAACTCTTCTGCAAACCCCTAATCAATTCATAATTAAACTCACAGAGCATACCAGCTACAATCTAGTTATGTTTTCCTATGCGTCCTTGCATGCAAAATAAACATATTATTTACATGTCTATAGCAATTGTGCGCATCCAGTTTCTTCTGTCCCACAGCAAATTACTGTCATTCCCTTCTTCCTTGTCTGCCGGTGCAGAATTATATATGATGCCCTTCATTTTCCATAAGAGTTTATGTGCAGAAAACTAACTAAATCTTACAGAAGTGTAATCTCTCTTCATTAGTGGGAAGTGAAAGAACGTATCCATGGATCTCTCACTCTTCTCACAAATGCAGAGTGCACATTAGGGTCTAATAATGAAATAATTAAGCACACACAGTCATTAAGCTTATAAGCTAACACTGCAGCATTCTTTCTCTATGACTTTTGTATTTCCAGTGGAGTAGTCTTAAATCTTTTCTGTCAATAGCAGAGCAATATTTTGCATGGGCTAAATGTTCAGATTCTTTTATGTCTTTTTGTACAAATACGCATCGTGTAATATTCTTTTTATAGAAACTGATTTTTTTCCCCCCTCAGAGTATTAAGAAACAAAGAATGGCAGCATCTAAAGATATTGTGAGTTTTCTAGGAAGGTTTAAGCCCAGACACTTACTACCGTCTGCCATTTGTCTGATGCTAAAGCTACAGTGTAATTTGCTGTCACAATCTCAAAAAGTGAGAATTATAGAAATTAAAACATCAGAGACACTGAATTCCTGGGTCTGCGGTAATACTTTCTAAAGCTACAGGCATTAGCATAAAAAGCCACATGGAGAGAAAATGGAGTCATCAGAGTTGAAGTTAAAAATAAGCAAAATTTTCACAGGAAGATAATTAGACATCAGCCTGCCTCGCCCAAGAATGAAATGAGTTCTTTATCATTTGGAGCCTTTACTTCAAGATTTAGCTCAGTCCTCTCTAACAGGTATGTTCCAGTCAAAGCACTGAGGTAGCCGCAAGCACCAACCACTGGGTGAAGCTTATCTGCAGGGTGCAGGAGAATGCTGGACTAGATGATCATGGAGGGCTGTTGTGTTCTTAACAGTTTGGGATTCACATTATTGTTGCAAATAAAATCACAGCATATAGTTCTATTCAGTTCAACATGCAACTGCTCGGTAAAGCAAACATGAATTTCTCACCTCCAAGTCTACTTTGCCATCTACAGTAAGAAACCTAACAGTACGTTTCAACATAACCAGCTCACATGAGTAAGTGTTGCATCACATTCTTTCCAGTGCTTTGGTGTCCAAAATGTAATAAACCAAAGACATTTTAGAGCTACTGAAAAAATATCACCTTCTCTGCCACTGTAGGAATTCTCCACACAATATGAATAAATCTGTAGTTCAATGAAATCAATAGAATTATTATTACTCATTTCATTAGATCCATGGATATGTTTGACCTGCTTCTGACAGAAAAACAAAACAAAACACACAACCACAACATCATCAATCAAAGATAACCCTTTTAAAATATAATCTGGGGCACATGCAGGCCATATTAAACAGAACAACCTTCTTCTGATTTAAAGTTCACTTGTTTATCATTTGATTGTAAAAGCTGATACAAGCACTCTAACATACATGCTATCAGACTGCTGATACTGCTCTACTGTCATAAACTTTGAACCGTAATGGTTAGTTTGTATTATGTCAGTGCCTATGTCTTTGGAAAGATTTGTATTGTTTGGAAGCAGCATTGTATCACGACCAGTAAGATGAGACAAATACACTGAACCAGCAGAATTTTCCTCTTTTTCGTGTGAGATGAACCTTCTCTATCATTTACACGAATACCATAGGAAATCCCAGTAAGTCTTTAGTATGTGTAGGTATGTCTGTATGGGCATGAAAGATCTTTTTTTATTTTTATTATTATTATTATTTCTAAAGGCTTATCCATAGCATCCACTTAAAATTAATAAATAAAACGAACAAACAAAAAACAGAAGTGGTCCAGCAGATTGAAACAGGATCTTGGGGGTGGGAGGTAACTTTCCTCTCAGACTGTAGAAAACATTATGAGCTCAACAGAATTTTTTTTCACAAGTTCCTTGTCCTTACAATACCACATCTGATATTACTACATCAATAGAGGCCTGTCCTGATGTCTCTTTTACTTTGATTTAAATTAACATACAATAGTTGGCAATGCACACAAAACCAAGAAGCAGCAGCACTATCTCATTTAATCCAAAAATACCAATAATACTGAGAGCTATGTGTGGCTTTACCACTGCTTCTCTTTATAATGCTTGAAACCCATAGCATAAATACTATGTGAGATCTCAGGGACAATGTACTGCACGTATACAATGCAAGTAAGAATGGAGGGAGCGCTCCAGTGCTACATCCCAGTTTAAGTTAGACACTTACTACTTGATCTTGGAAAACATTATATGTTTAGTAATAAAACCCAACTTTCATTAAGGGGATTATTGTATTTTCTATCTCTGTATCTACTGCTTAGCATCAGCAAGGGAAATAAAATTAACACTATGAGAAGATTGCCTCTTTTTAGTTGCACTGGTAATTAAGTATGAAAGAAAAAAAAAAGGTATATTAATTTATTTTTAAGAAATCTTCCTGATTGGCTACCACCAGCTCTCTCACTAGAGTGATGTTTTGGCATGCCAGAAAGTAACAGCAGATGCAAAGAAACGCAGACAGGAACTGGAATTCTCCTTTGCTATGTTAACAGCTCGGAAATGAGCGGGTGATCCCACAGAGCTGTCTGCATCTCACCTTTCTAAAAATCCTCAATACCCTACAGGTTTAAGGCCTTTGGCAGATATATGATTCTGTGGACATCGCAAGAAATCTTCTCTTATGAGAATTCTCACTGAAAGGCAGCACTCATACAAGTGCCACTTTGTAGCTGTGAGGACTACTGGAAAAGACTTACAGGAGCATTTCTAAATTTTCAAGAGGCTATCAAAAACAGAAAAAAAAATACACATTAGAGGGTAGTTGCAGAGCAGACAAGATTTCATTGAGAAGTTCCTGTCCCAAAGTGCAGGAAAGATTTTTTAAATGGCTTTATTTTATTTTTCTTATTTCCTCAAAAACAAAACTGAACATACAAAGAACAGGCATTAACCCATCTACAGAAGTAAGAGAAATGTGAAAGTTACTACATTTTTTAAATGTGGACAAAAGCATTTTTGCTTTTGCAAGAGCTACAGGGGAATACATCTGAACTCTCTCTGTAAATGGACAGTGAAGCTTTCATAGGACTTGAGTTATTATTTCTTTTGTGCAAAATCTGCCTTGCTGCTGGGACAATCACCAGTCTTTTAAGCACAGCAGCATGGCTGAAGTTCATGAAAATCTCTTAAAGAACAAAAGAAAACATGGAACTGAGAAACTCTGATTTGGAGGGCATTCTTTTAAGAGTAGTAGCTTATCTTTATACAGTAATAGAAATACTGAATAATACAAAAGTCATTAAACAACTTCCTGAATGCAGTATGGATCAGATTAACTCCTTCTAGCATGGGGTAATGCAAAAAGTACTGCAAGAGGGAATTCATTGCACTGAAAAATAACACTGCCATTTGTGCTCCCTCAGGGCTTCAGCTTTCATTTGATGCCAGAGGCTCCATGACAGCCTTGCTGCTAGAAGTTGTCTTGTGGAGGTGAAGAATCAATAAATTTCCCAGCTTCCCGGGCTAAACTCTGTCTGCAGCCCCCAGACAGGTGTATCTCCAGGTCATGTCAGCTGCTGCTGCTGGCTTCTGTGTCCAGCACCAGCTGAGACTGCACTTTCCAGCTGCTCTCCTTGCTTCATCCAGCTGGTGCTTCACATCCTACATTTCCCTATGCTACCTAACTCTACAGTGGAGGTGACATTAACAGATTACACAGGAGACTCATCCAGTGCTTCTCCAGAGATTGCAACCCATAATTCACCAGTCCTTGATTGAAACCAAGAGCAACACATGAATCAGAATCGTGACCTAACTCATGTGTTCTGTATAACGAATAGGCCAGGCACTAGGCTGGCTGGTAGCCAGCAGCTCATAAATTTGAATACCAGCTTTGATGCCTTGGAACTTCCAGAGGTTTTGGAAGACTTGGAAGTGGCTTCCAAGTGACTATCCATGACAGTTGGATACCTATGTTTAGACCTATAAAAAAGTCCTATTTAATTCTCTGTAATAAGTCATTTCTGCAGAGAGACAAACAACAGGCCAGAGGTCAATTAGCACCAGTGAATACCAGAAGTCTGCAAAGAGTTTTGAATGAACATCCACATGCAACAGTCCTGGCTTTACTCTCCCTTCCTCAGTTTCCTTGTCTATAAAATATAGATACTGAATGAAGCTTTTAGTACTACTGAATTCATCATAATTTTGTCAATTTTATTATTTTTTTTTTTGAACAGGGAATATTATCTGCAGGTAAAGGTTAGTATTACTGGCTTTGCCATTAGCTCCCAGGCTGATTTAACTGCAGCATTGAACACCTCACCTTGGACTCTCAGATCAGATCTCTACATTTAAACATTCGTTTTCCACCTGTGGTCACTAAACCAGTAAACTGATTTAAGAAAGTATACGGGGTTGCCAGTCCTTAGACAGATTGCAGGACCAGCTCACATACCCACTGAGTATTGTGTAGACAAGCAAGTAAAATAGCATTATTTCACATTTGTATTGTGCTCGCTTTAGTAAATCCTGAACACCATGCAGTCTTCCCCTTTAAACCATAACTCTATTTTCATATTAAAGTTAACACTTCAAAAACAGTGTTCTCATCCAGTACGAACACTTCATAATTACGTTTTTCTAAAAAGCTGTAATAAATTTTATTTAAGCAAGTGCTTCCCATTTTATTGCCAACCCCAAACATTGTTCATTTGCAAGCACAAAGTGTCCTCTTGACACGATAATGAAAGTGCATTCATACATGTCAGCTGGAGCAATTATGTACTTCAGATGAATACGCAACAAGTATTATTCAGTCTTTTCTGCTGACATTTTTCAAACATGACATGCATATTAAAATTAGCATTTAAGGTGTGAAGAGTTCACTAACTGCAGATTTCCCAAATCTCTCAGAACTTGGACAACAAGATAGAGAACAGGCAAAGTCTTTTTTAAACAGGGCATCTCTTCCATAACATATTCAGACAGAGCTGCTTTTGTTCAGTTACCTCTCCAATACCTAATATAGGAAGAAGCAAAGAAAGAATCAGAAAAGAGCCTTGAGCCAGTATTAAGACATACCAGTGTGTCAAGTTGGTCTCAGTCTACTGGGCATACAGGATGAATCTACTTTCCTTTCACTTGAGCAATCTCTATTTACTGAGTAACTAAGCCTAATCTTCAGCAAAGCTCATCGTCTGGGATTGCAGCCCCAGCACTGCAGGCTTGGATAGGAAATCCTGGATGTCTGTGGAGAGGCAGATTCCATCATACTACTTGGAGAACAGTTTGTTGGAATAATGCTGATTTATTAAAACATTTAAAAATAATAAAAATAATTTAAGAAAATAATAATTTGGAACTGAATTTTAAAGGACTCTTTTTTTCCCTACACTCCTGAGATGCCTCAAACATATTTCATTCCCAGAAAAGTCCCAGAAGGAAACTTGGGTGGTTTGTTTCCTTTCAATGAGCTTTTCATTTTTAAATTTTCTTCCAATTTCCCCAACCCTCAAGAAAGAAGCCAAAATGAATGGAAAATCACTGTTTCGTTGAGTGGGAAAAAAAAAAAAAAAAAAGAATCTTCCATAAAATAAAACTCAGCAAGTAGAACTCCAGACAGGCTGCTTTAGCTGGAACTCACAGTTGCAACATCAGTTGCCCCAGGACCCTATTTTCCCACTTGGCCTGTGACTAGTTGTACCTTTGGCTTCCTATTTCACAGAGCTGCTACAGGGATCACCCATCATCTACAAAGCACTAGGAAAAACTGAAGTGAGATACACAGGAAAATTGCCAGTCTTCTGTTCAGTGCACACTGTATGACAGATGAGGGTGTGTTTGCTACCAAAACGTATTATCACAGGACAGAATCAGACAGCAGGCAGTAGAACATAGAACTACTTATCTCTGCTTCATCTTGACCATCCTCTAGACCCAAACGAAACAAAGTAACCCAACAAAACTCAATGTCTTGCTTACAATATCCAGCATATATTTTTTTCATGACATTATACCACTGTGAAGTAAGAATTGGTTTATCTTCATTTCAAGAAACAAGGAAACAGGGATTCTCTTTGTAACAGGTCATGATAACAAGCTCAACCATTAACTGTTGCAGACCTGCTATAGTGCATGCATCTTCAAGAAGCATAAGACAACACAAATTTTTGGTACAGGGTCAATAAAACATATCTTATTGATATAGCAGTTAAGGCTCAAAAGCATTAGAAGAAACATAAAATAATCCACACAGAACTGTTACTGCAAGACTAACTGGTTGAATGAAAACCATGTGAGAAATCTCAGGTGCCAAAGAAAAGGTAATGGACTAGATACCAAAGTCATTACTCAGGTACATTTACATATGTACCAATAGAAGCACAAAGGATATTCAGGCAGCCAGGCTTAGCCATAAACTGTAGCGGTGCTCTGCCACACAGACTGACTCCTGACACCTCCTGCACATGCAACACGTTTAACCCTTCCTAGAACCCCCTGGTTTAGGACATGTGCAAGTTCCTGTCCCCTTCTGGGAAACATCCCAGAGAAGGCTGCTGCTCCTAAATCAATTCATGCGGCAGAGTCCTGCTGCCCTCTTTTCCCTGAGGTAACTTGGGAGCAGACAGAAAGTGAATACCAAGGTCCAAGCCAAAGATACTTATGGAGCATAGCAAAGCACCTGATTTCCAGCCTGGCTATCAATGCCTCCTCACTGATTACTTTTAGGATTCAACCTTAGGTTTGTGTGCTGCAATGTGGTCCCTGAACTGGACCAAGTTTTAAATCTTACCTGTACAGAAAATTCTTTCTCAAAAACTTTTTTTCACCTCAAAGATAGCAGGCTTCAGTCTTGACATAACTCTTTTTCTTTCTGCTTCAGTTTTAACCACTCCTTCTTAGTGCGGAGTAATGACCTGTACTTGTATTAATTTCAATTCTTTTTCTGTTTTAACCTATGTTTCCATTCTCATTGGAAGCAAACTTTGAAAATTGCCATTAGGATTGCAGGTTAAAATGAAAAAAAAAAAAAGTTTAGTGCTTAAAATTTAATGCTTTAATTTTTTTGCTTAATGCTTTTTTTTTAATTTTTTTTAATCCTCTATGGGAACTCCAGAGGTACAAGCAACGGTTCATTGGAAACAAGTCATTAAGCCAAACATCCAAGGACAGAAATAATCTACAAAGCTCCTGACTTCTTATGAGCTCATTTACAACAAGATTTGGCTTTGGAACAATTTATAGACTTTTTTAGTGTTGTCTGCAATTACTGTCTTCATCAAAATCATTGTGAGAAGCAATACAGAGAAAAAGGATGCCCTCTCCCCCCAGATACACACACACAACCACCCTGCATAAAATAATTATGTATCTGACAGGGAATTGACTTTATCTTTCTGATTCTATAATATCCTAATTTTTCTAAGTACAAGCTGGAGGAAAAAAGTGATAGAGCAAATTAGAGGGATATGAAAAGAAATATCACCAATTTCACAGTGTAGATCTTACATGTCTGTGGGTCAGATACTATCTATGAAATTTAGACTGATCCAACAGAACCATCTTGATAGATGTCACACAAGGCACAACAGACATGGGTAATTTACTTCCAGTATGTCCTACTTGAAGAAAGGAGCTCTACTTAATCTTGAAGAAAATAAATGACTGCACTGATTGGTGTAGAACCATTATAGCTTATTAGAAAACTGCTACCTCAAGATTTGATTTGGGTAAAGTATACGGCTCAAGGGAATTAAAAACATCTAACAGCTTCAATATGTGAAAATGTATTTATATTTCATTTGAAAAATTATAAAAAACAAATTAGTAATAATAACAAATACAAAATGACACAGAACTGAGCTACTTTGCGAGAAATTGGCCAAGTATAAAACCCATAACTATATTCAAAGCCGCTGATGTAATACTGCAGAACATACTAGAATGAAGTATTATTGGTCTGAGCTACAAGGCCATTGGGTACCTACGCTTTATATGGAGTAGGAAATGCAAAGAACTTTGCCCACCTGAAAAGCAGATAGCAGGTATCCATTGGCAGTGATTTGTGTTATCTTCACATACTATGCACTGCTGGATAGCAAAGTACACCTCTTACAATGCATACATAAAGAAATAATGGCTCCCTAAGTGTATTTATTTACATCCACTGCAAATGATCTGTAGGTTTGTTACGACACTAACCGTATCTCACTATCACTATAACAATTCTCAGCTGTCAGCCAGAATAATTTTTTTCTGGTTGTTAGAAGCACACTCTCATCTGACTTATCCACTGCATCATCTATATATTCCATGGAAGAAAAGCTTTTAATGGAGTTTTCCAAAAGAAGACAAGAAGCAAGTCCCAAAAGAAATGAAAGCTCAGTCTTCATGTATTGTTTTGATTTCCACCTCCAAGTAAATATTTGTACTACCACAGAATGGTTTGTCTATAAGCCAAATTCCCCTGTTTATCAATAGGTCAGCTCTCTGTACACAGAGCCACAATGCAATGTCCCCTGGTGCTGTCTTTCAAGTGACCTTAACCTGATGTGGAGATGACATGCATAGAAAAGAGAATTTTATCTCCTTGAGAGCTCAGTGCTTGAACTGTTTACAAAAACAGTCTGATGGCACTTCCAAATGATACTGAGCTGCACTTAATAGGTTTGTGATTGGAAGCATTTTTCACAAGTGACGTAGATTTGTCCTTGGTTTTGTGATTTTCGCTATGCTAGACTCCTGACAGTATTGTCTTTCAATTAAGGTTGTTTTTTAAAACTTATTTCTTACGTGGCCAACTTACCTGTAGAGGTACAGTCATGCTGGTGGAATTGGAAATCTTAAGTTTTTGCCAATGTATTTTTATTTCATTTGAAAAGCTAAAATTAAGAGTATGCTGATAAGAAATAAAATAATTTATCTACTGGCATGAAATAACTATTAGATATACTAATCTAACAGCAAACTTGAGAAGAGTATTCTCTTCTCCCATACAGGTGAACACTTCACAGGATCCAGCAAATCACGAGCTTTATATAATACAAAACAATTCAAAGCACATCAGAACCTAAAATGACTGTTTATAAAATAGCTCAAGATGCCCCAGACATGACTTAATGGTCAAGCGCTATGCAGCACATGTTCAGTGAAACCTGTGAATCTAGGACATGACAGAGCTGCCATGCATACGCAGCACAGGTAAACCACAGGGTTAGCTCACTTCACCACAAGGATAAGAGCTTTGCTGCATGTGCTCGCACCCCCTTGGTGGTAGGTCTACAGCTCATGCTCAGAGCAGACCAACCACTGACCACAAACAATAGAAGACATTTGAACAGAAACTGGACAGCTCCGAGATTTCCAGACTTCCCCTAGCCTATAGACACAGAAAAACAGTACGGACCAGGCTGCAAGGTTCTCAGAAACCCTGGACAAATATTGTAAAACTGAAACCCCATGTTGGCAGCATTTCTCACAAAGAAAGATGACTTGTCTGGGAAAGCCAGCAGAACAGTAGCCTTGCCCAAAGCTGAGAAGGCCTGTCAGAACTAACAATTAAGGTGAACATAAAACAATTGAAAACATAGGACAAATAATCCAAAAATCAAGCTACCGCATGCAATTTTGCCATTAACATCAGAAGCACACAATGCAACTACAGTTCCCATTAAAGAAATCAGAGATTGAGTACCGTCACACCCTGTTATCATGCAATTCTCCAAAGATGGACCATGCAGATGAGCTAGAGCAGAAACTTTCCTTTCTCCAAGAAGTCAGGTTGTAATGGACTGTGCACAAAAAACTCGAATGCAATCTATGCATCCATAGAGTCATTCAGATCATCAGCCAAAGCTTCAGATTTCTTCACTGAAATTGAACAAGTGCAGACAATAATTTTGTTAAGCAGAGTAATTCCTGTATAAGTGTCACCTGTCTGTTAAATTAAGAAATTCAGGTTTTCAACCAAGGCTGTGATATAAACTAGGAGACAGAATGCAAGGAATTGATACTTAACAATGGCATTAATACAATTAAATTAATAATGTGAAAGCATACAAAGCTTTTCGTCTCAAATTCAGAAGGGAAGAAACACCTACATCTTCTTTAACATTTTTATTATCCCTATTTCATTCTTAACATCATTTCTTTACATTCCATCAAGTGGCATAAAAAGCAGATGAAAGCAGACAGACCTTTCCAATAATCCAGCTAGCTCTGAGCTGCGGTATTTTAAGATGATTTGTCCCTGAAGAAATCCTTAGCTTTTCTTTCCCCCACCCCATTTTTCAAAATCCTTTATGCTCAGCTCAGTAAAAGGCAAAGGATCACTGATCAGAGCAAACACTGCTGTAGTTGTATGGAAGATACTGATGGTAAAATACGGTTCACTTGTTGAAGTATATTGAGATGGGACAGGAGGAAATGAGAAACGTTCCACCTGTCTGTTTCTTGAATCACTTGGCTCTTCACAAAGCTTTCTTCATGACTTCTTTATTATGTTGTTCTTTTTGCCTTTGTATTCCCCAGCGGAGAGACATTTCTAGGTTCATTTCAGTAATGTCAAAATAATTGAATCAAAACCAAGAATAAAGTATTACGAGAGCTGTGTCTTGACGAATTTATTATTAGAGTAATTGATAAGAGTTCTTAGATTTCCCAATAGACCCCTCAAGTTCAAAAACCAAGCACAAGGCATACAGAAAAATACGCACAATAATATTAATACTGTCTTCACCTTTCCCAACTGCTCACCCTTATCATATATAAATCTACACAGAATGGACCGGAGCAGATGCTTATTGTTTAACATTGTTACCAAACCAATTATTCTACCCTAAAGCCTGGTTTCAACCACTGTAAATCAGAAGCAATTCCACTAAAAGCAACAGTCCATGCTCATGTGAAACTGAGAAAGGGGAAACAAGATTGCTGCCTTGAAAAAGTTAAAACGGATACATGCCTATATGGTACTAAAACTGCATTCTTTCATATACTTAGCTTTTACAAAAGTTGATGGAAGTCCAATTGCAGATCTGCTGGTAAAATTTAATGTAGAGCACCATTTACACAGTTGCTCAATGTACACCGATAAACTGCTGATCTTACAAACGACATATGAGTAAACTCACTGCCAGCTTCAACAGCTGCAAGGAAACAGAGTAATATTTAATGATATCTGTGCACTTGATTATCTTTACTTTTAAAGCCTACAATCCCTGGAAAATTCAAGATGGAAAAAATAACAATTCTCAACTACTTTTTGAAAATAGCAACAGGATTAAACAAGATTCACTGTGTAATTTAGTGTCATATATCAGAAGCCTTGTAGAAATTTCTCTGACATGCTCCAGTACTAAGACAATGTAAGTTTGTTATATCAAATGAATGTTATACAGGGTCAAAATTTACTATGTCAGCAGTCTAAACTTAGGATATTGGCCTATAGCAGATTTTAGTTAAAACAAATGTGTGATACAATACTGCTTTTCCAAGAAAACTATGGATGAATAGGCCAAGATATACATAATTCACAATCTATTAAAGGATTTTTTTAGCTGCCTAGTACAGTATTGCTAAGACAGCCCTCAGATTTGCCCTCAGAGGACTGGGATAGGCATTATGTTTTGAAAGAAATTTGCTCACAATATTTGAAATGAATATTTATATGTTATTTCTAAATTTGAAGGAGGGATAGAATTTTTGTTTAACTATTTTTCTGCATAATGGCACTTCAATTTGCGACTTACACATGTAGTTGTATTCATGTTACCTACTGATTACCATTTGGCATGCAGATTGAAACAGAACAGTCTTTCAAGAGAGTTTATATAAGGGTGTAACAACTTGCCTGACTTCTTGGCTTTAGCAGCCTAAATAATAGCACATCCCTAGGCAAGCTGTACAGCCTATTGGCAGAGTGATAATTTATGCCTACTCTATTCTTTCGTGTCTTGTTCTGGGACCTCTGCAGCATACAGTGCTTTATAGCACATTTTAAAAGAAGGAATAAAAGTAGTAAAAATACATAAAGGAAAAAGGGGAAAAAATGCTGGCCATTTTTATGGAAGTCAATCATATGAATAAAAGACATTCCCAGTAGATTCTCTGTTAAGGGAATGGATTCTGTAATTATGGGAGACTCTCACTCCAGGCTTTCACAAAGACATTTGAAATTTAGGCATTAGTATGGTGCTACTATGAAAAGTACAAACAGTCCTAGAATATATCAGGAAATATATTCCCTATACAAATAGAAAAAGATCGAGATTATCATAGCATTCATGGGTGAAACTAAATCTGAAACACTGGATCGTCTGCAATCTTAGCTACCCACATTCATGCAAGAGAAACTTAATCCAGAACTGGAACAGAGAAGTGTCTCCAAGTATTGTATCACCGCCCTAAGAGAGAAAGTTAAAATAGATGGAAAAAAAAAGAAAAAAAAACATGAAGGGAAATACGATTGTTCTCTCTAAATATGTTATAGCAACCAAAGAAAAGGAGGGGAAATTCCAGGGAAGAACTACTTAAACCATAAAACAATAATACCAGTGCAAATGGCTTTATATTGAATGTGCTCAAGAAGAGTTACAGGGGAATAATGGTACTTCCAGCCCCATACCATATACAACCCACATCACATCTTGCTCCCAGTTCATGAGCCCTAAAATCCACAAATAATAACAATAGTTAAATTGAGGGGTAAATTTAAGTTTCTGTAACGCAAATTTGAATGATAAAAAGCCTGTGGTGGTGATACTCACAGTCAAAAAAAAAAAAAGTGTGGTGGCAAGCTTCCCTTTTTAGTTCAGTTTATATTTGTTTTATTTGTTTGCATATATAAGTATAAACAGAGATATGGTCATAATCTAAAAAGGAAAGTTTAAATCGAAAAACATGAGAACTGTTGCTCTATATAATTGGTTTATCATAAATGTGGGTTTATCCTAAACATGGCTCCAAAAGTGGAGAATTTAAGCTTCTTAATTATAGTCCCTTCGTCACTCAGAATTTAAAGATTCATTTCTTTAATTTTAAGCTGATTGTAAATGTATCATCTGGAGACTGAGCTCTCTGCTTTGGGGCTTATTGAATTCTGACACTTCCTTTCTCATAGGAACCCAGCATGTGTGGCACATCTTGACTTCCCCTCTTCTCTTTAATTATAAAATGGCATTCAGCATTGCCTTTTGCAAACTATGGTCTTTTGTACGTCTTCTCCATAATTATAACAAACTTTCTAGCCCCTCGGCTGACAAGCAACATTACAGGTCTGTCAGGTTTCTAGTGATAATGTCTTATTCTACAATGCCATATGAAAAGCTGTCCTTCGAGGATCAGAAGTGTACAATATGCACTGCTTCAATGTGTAAAGATAAGATTAAAGTACGAGGAAGACAATTAAATGCTTAGATCATATTAATAAAGGCATTTCCTGTGTTTACCCTGGTGTTATCATTGCCTACAACATTGAGCAGTGTATTTGTTTTGCTGACTAAAACATGACCTGAAAACTCAAAAAGGGATTAAGGAAGCGTTTTACAAAGAATACAGTCCAAACTACTTTTGTTCTGGGCTTTTTTACCCTTGTGTAATGAAAAATTCCACACTTCAAAGGACAAGAAAAATAGTCAATCTGCCTACAAACATATCAGCATAGATTAAACTCCTTTGAACTTCATGGTTTCCAATAAAATCTGCAACCTCACTTCATAGCATTAATGGTTTATTATTTATCTTCATGAAATCATGTTAACTTATCAATACAAATCATATTTATCTATCTCTCTTTGGCCACCCCATCCTATAATTAACCACCAGAGACACCATTTGATGGAAATTAGAACCTCTCCATGCTTAGTAATTTTGTTTAGTGCTAACCGAAGTAAAATTTATACAATATCATTGCCCAGAGGGCACAGCCAGAATTGGTGCTATACTTTACCTGGCACTGCTCAAATGTAGAGACAGTTATGGTTCCTGCTTTAAGATTCAGGGAATCAATCTTTGTGACCTCTAATACCTGTGATTTCAGTCATGTAACTTCCAAACCAGCAGAGGCAAGAAATTAGCTGGAACTCTCTCTTTGACTTAATTAAAAGTTTGAAGATTTTTGACTTAGTAGCCATGGTCATGTTGCCTAGCAATATTTCAGAAAAGAAATGAGAGAGTATGGAAAAAGGCAATTCAATATAGTGGGGAGAAAACAATTCAAAGGAGTGCCAGAAACCTGAAAGGCTTGCATACTGTTGCACAGAGCTAACCAACTGTAACTTTATTGTATGCAAAGACAGCATGGCAAACTGGAGAAATATCTCCAAATGCACCACCTGTTAAAGCAGAGAAGGCAGAGCATCTTTGCTCACAGTAGCAGGACAGACCTATGCTGAGTCCGCTCTGGTCTCTCCAGTATAGCACTTCTGTTTCTGAGCATCCGTCACAGCATGGAAAAAAGCTGGTGATTTACAGAGAGGTTACCTGTCTCAGGGAAACAAAGACCTCTCTCTTTGCTATACTTTTTCCCACAGTGACTAGTACTACAAGCCTTGTTGCTTATCATGGTGCAAATAATACCAAGAATAATTAATAACTGCAACAGATGTGTTTACAAAATATTTAAGCCTGTAAATTAATCTCTAAGGAAAGTGTGGTCCACTGTTTGAGATATTTAAAGGTAGGCTGCATAAAAGACAAGAAGATTCCGTGTTGGGAATAAGCCTTTATTTACAGGAACATCAATTAGATTATCTATTAAGGCTGTTTCATATCCAGTAGATAAGTCAATATACATGAAAGATAAAAATGAGAATTTTACTAGATCTTAAAGTGTTTCATAAATATTTCTGCTGAACTGTTCATACTGTCTTAAAGCAAAAAGTTTTTGGGGAGTTTTCTTGTGTCTTGATTTTTATTAATAGAGAATGGAATATATATTAAAAAGAGTATACCAAATTTCTTTTGTATTATGTGGAATGAGGTAAGGGGGAAAGAAAAATGATTATGGGACAAAAGATCCCGTTCTTGGAAGGCAATATTTAGCTTTGCCAGACACTTAAAACCAAGTTATCACATACATATAAGTACGGTTGTTTTCAATGTGAGAGAAAAAGGACCACAATACTGTTACAGAAATGCCTAAATATTAAGATCCAGATCTTATGAGAAAGAAATCCTGTTTGTTGTTAGGAAATTTATATATATACAAACACGATATAATGTTCTTTTATCACACAATGAAATTAAAGCTTCATCATACCCATTGTAAGCAATTGGCTTACTTACTAGGAAGTCTGTGACATTTTTAAGTCAGAGTTCTGCCCATCTTGCAGGTTTTCTATACTTAATGCAAGCTGTAATTTTTTTTTCCTCTTTTTTTCCCTAGAATTGTAGAGAAGTGTTTCCCAAGCAGTCACCTGCTGACAAGCAATTACATCCAATTGTGTAATAGCAGAAAGCTGGAAGATTATTCCTGCATGAAAAGCAAGATTTTAAATTGTTGCTTTTGTTGCAAGATTTTTAGTATGTTGCACATAAATCCATATATACAATTACAGCCATAGTGTGGCCACATGATAACTTGATTAAAACTTTGATTAAAGGAATTAAAACAATCAAGCTTTACAGCGAGAGAGACTGCATAGGATGCCTTCATCAAATTTCTATTTCCATATGTCAAACAATCTCAGTGCCAGAGCTCTGCCAAGGCCATGCAGTGCTCTAACACACTGACAACATCCCCATTAAAATTAGGATCTTCAGACTGTGTTAAGCTGCAGCATCCATTTCTGTGGCAAGAAAAGGAGATTTCCTTGGTGAGATTTAGCACATGCTGGTATTCCCCTACTGAGGATAGTACATTATCTTCCAGAGCCCAGAATCAGCTGGAGGATTCATAAGGCCCTTGAAAGTCTTTTGCCCTCCTTCTACTTAGCTGGGGCTCACCTTCCACAATTTACAAAAATTAATATATTTCAGCATAATTTATTCGCTCCTTCAAACCCACCTCCATTTTATTTTGCTTACTGTGCTGAAAATGTACAGATCTCTACAATGCTACCACTTTGGCAATTGGCCATGAAGTTACTACGCTTATGAACTCAACTAACATCGATCATTTTGAAAACCTAGCCCTCCAAAGCATAAAGGGACTTCCAATTATGTAAATGAAGAACCATAACAAGTTGGTTAGTTAATTAATGCTTGTTCAGAGGAGAAACAGTTACACCTTAAGTTGAATACAGAATGTGTTAGACAAAAATCAGTTTGTAGAAAGACAGGGTACAGATAAAGATCTCTTGATATTGTGCAGAAAAATAGAAATTGTTATTTTTTTGAACTGTATAAAGTCAACAGAAAAAATATTTTAATAGAATCATAGAATGGCTTGGGTTAGAAGGCACCTTAAAGACCATCTAGTCCAACCCCCTGCCAACCTCCCACTAGACCAGGTTGCTCAAAGCCCCATCCAGCGTGGCCTTGAACACTGCCAGGGATGAGGCATCCACAGCTTCTCTGGGCAACCTGTGCCAGTCCCTCACCACCCTCCTGGTAAAGAAATTCTTCCTAATATCTAATCTAAACCTCCCTCTTTTAGTTTAAGACCATTACCCCTTGCCCTATCACTACACACCCCGCTAAAGAGTCTCTCCCCATCTTTCTCGTATGCCCACAATAAGATCTCCCCAGAAACTTGACTTCTCTAGGCTAAACAACCCCAATTTTCTCAGCCTTTCTTCATAGGAGATGTGTTCCCCAAATCCCTTAACCTACAACACAGAGAAGCGATTTTCATGAGCTTGGAAAGCCAACGAAGGCCCTAGAATACATAACTGCTAATGTGTTTACACACTCTTGTTGCAGAATTTACTTGCAAAAACAGATGTTCACATTTGCCAACAAAACAAAACCATACACTATGCCTACTGCAGAAACACTGTATGTTCAGCCTGCTCTGCCTACTAAGCTCACATTCTGAATCTAAGTGCCTCAAAAATTGAACATAGCAAATGTAATTCCTTAGGTTCGTCACATGCAAAAGAGTGGTATAATGACCTACGCCAGCCGTTGGTGTGGCTGGTCAATAGTTGGTAGTGATTTTAATTTGCTTTGTTACAGGTATCAGATTCAACAGAGATCTCTTTGATGTAGAAATTCCAGGGCTCTTCTGTGTATTTACAGAACAGTCATTAATGGAGCTAGGCATGACATGGATTATTACAGAAAACAGAGAAAGCAGCCTTACTTTTCTTCTGCCACAAACTCTGTTTAATCTCAACCCTCTCTTCTGAAATGGAAGGAAGATGTTTCAGATATTTAAGATACTTAACTTGCATCACACAGAGAATGCAAGAACTAATTCCTAAACATTCCTCAGACAAGCTAGCAATCATGGGCTGGATGCACGGCTGGAAACAATCTGTGGCTCCAAACAAACATGAAAATTAGGGCTTCTTAAGTGAAGCTGGGGCCTGGAACACTTGTGCTTAGCAAGAACATCAGCATGATTGCATTGCACAGACCTCATTGCATGGATCATACACTGTTTCCTGGATTAATCAGAAAAATTGTGATAATTGCACTTTAGTATCTCACATTACAAAAAAAAAAAGGGGGGGGGGGAAGAAAGGAAACATAAGGACTATCATGAGCAACTTTAGCAGGTTGCAAGAGCTCACTCAAATGGAAGCTAGAAGTCCTATACTTCCCTTTGAAGCTCAGCAAGCCCATAGTTGTATGTCCCCTGGTTTCTGGAATGCTTTTAAAAAGTCATTGCTACTCTCAGATTTATTTTTTTTTAAAAGAGAGTAATTCAGAGTCTTCCAGTTTTCATTTGAATATAAACTTGGAAATGAAAATTGATCGCAGGGCTTGTAAGGCTGACAAGATTAGTTTTCCTGAAAATTATTGTGTATTCATGGCTTCTCTCACTCCCAGTTAACTTAAGTTGCTTATTCAAGTCTGGAGGATGGAGTTTAACAAATAGTCTTCAGTGGCTCTCCCCAGTATTTAAAGATCATTTAAGAATGTCTCATTGGAATGACTGTAACTGAGATTAGTCCTCTACTGGCAAGAACTAAAATGAAAAGGGCAAGTTGTTCAGGAATATAAAGGAGACATGCCAAGAAGTATTTCCCTTGTTTGTACACCGAGCAGCACAGACTCTCCGAGGCACTGATGCAGTGAATCTGTGAGAATCATTACAGCAAACAATAGCTTTTAGATCAATTCTGCTCTCATTCACAACCTACATTAAAGACCACGGTTTGTTCCACTGCTTTTAAAATTGTTTTCTTTATAAATTTTAGAAGTGACTGCACATACAAGCCTCTTATAAAGAAAGATTTGTATGAGTAATTCCAGTCACCAACTTGGAAGTTTCCCCCCATGAGGAAATAAGAAGCACATCATGTAATATATGGCTACATTTATATACCATAGAGCCTGAGCAAATAAGTTGTTAATTTTGTTAATTTTTCTCTTGCTTCCATTTTTTGTGGGGAAGCAAATGTTCTGTCAGCCATTATCTTGAGAAAAAATTGTAATTGATGGGTTCATTTTCATTTATGCCTAAGGAATTTTCACATTATTATAAGATGGAAAATATTAGATAATTAACATTGGTGATAAAACTGCATTCATACTGATTATCCTGTTCCACATATATGCGTAATTGTCAACATTGCAATAGCTTTAACTGCAAATAGACATCGTCCATTAGCCAACCAGACTGCTCAATGAGAAAAACACAGACATTTTAGCTCTTATTTGGAGGATGAGAAGAGCATAATTATCATTTAAATAGGCAGTTTTACTTCTCTTATCCACTTGGATCCTCCCCACCCCACTCCAACCCGCTTGCCCCCCATGTATTTGTTTTCAATATTTGGGCCAAGGAAACAATATTGTTTACAATAACAATGATACTGAAGTCTCCCAATGCACTGTCGATCCAGAACTGTCATAGTATTTTGTAAAGACAGAAAACAAATATATTAATTTCCATTTTTTGAACAGGAGAAACAAGCACAGAGAGGAGAAATTTTGCCAGATGGCTGGCAGTGTATATCCTGAGTTACTGGATGAACCTTACTAAAGAGGGCTGAAGGAGAGAGAAAATACACTCCCCAGATCTACATGCAAAAGAAATCTTTCCTACCAGGTCATGTCTGCCTAAAGCAGAATAGGAAGATGGGGTATCTCTACCGCACTGTTCCTTCAGCCTTGCATCCTGGTTTCTAATATCAAAGGAATAAATAAGATCTATAGAGCACCCTGTGATCCCTTTGTGTGGAAATTTTCTGATGGGACATCCTTTTCATCAATATGATAGGTGACAAATATCCGATAGGTGACAAACCTTTTGGCAGAGAAGCTGACAAAGGATTTCCATCTTTGGTGCCTGTTTCTATGGGATCTCCCCCAGACTGGCAAATGCTGCCTGATTTTTGACAGCACTTCCTTTGCTGTAGGACCCCCTTCAGATCTCTGAAGTCTGACCCGATTCCAGTGACGCTGACAGTCCCAACAGAAGCTGAATCAGTCTCCTAAGCACGAAACAGTTTTGCCCCTGTGCATCCAGTCCTAGTCCCTCTACAGGTTCAGTTTAATGACAGAATTATATTCCAAGCTATTGAGCATTTGTGTTCACTCAGTCTACTGTTTCAGCCTGTTCTATCTATCACCAGTGTTATTTCCCTGGACAGTTGTTTCATATTTTATTAGAAATGACAGCTCTATTATTAACAAGAAAAAAAATATAGAGAATGAAAGAAAAATACAACTATGAGCTTTAAGAGCCACATACTGAAGGATGTGAAAGTTTTATCTGGTGACACATAGGAAATGGCTTGATCTGTAAAATATTTTCTACTTGAATGGTTTATTAAAACTGACACTGGTACAACAATTACTACCAATTATTTTGTCAAGAGTGTCAATTCCATTCAAAGTGAGAAAGTTAGTAGCAAAAAACATACCTAAAACCTAAAAGTAGCTTAAGACCATTTTACTAGGGGTCACTTGGGTGCTCAAGAAATTGGTAAGGATATACAAAAATTTTTCTCTCCAGATTACTAGTTCAAACTCATCCCTGATACTAATCACAGAAGTAAATAGCAAAATGTATTTTATGGCAGCTTATGTGAAATTAGTTCATAGGTCAAGATCTCTAGTGGTCAGATGTCCCTATCAAAAAATCATCATCTTATCTGCTACTTGTCAGCAGATTATAACACTTCCCAAAGCAAAAAGTAATCCCCTGTGGAAATACAGTGGGATAAGGCAGAAGTGCATTCTCCTCTCTTTTTATTAGCTCTTTTTTTATTATTATTATCTCTTTTTGTTAGAATAGCAAGAGATTTGCAATATGTCTTTATTGTAAAGTTAACTTGAATGTAACCGTAATTTATCCTAACTAGATGTAAACTAAAGTTTATGTTTGCATGCAGAACTCTCACCCTTTAGTCCAAGATTCTCAAGTCAAAATGGTGTAGAAAATCAGAGATGCTCTGTAGAATGAATGTGGTGAGCATTTTTGCAGCATCTTTAACCTTCTAATATCTCTTTCCTGTACCCAGTACAGATACACAATTACCCCTCATCTGCACTCTGCAGAAGAATTAATCTCACAGTTGAGTTTTCTACGGAACTACCCAGGCTGGGATGTCTAATCCTAATACCTAATGATGCAGTGGATGCACATCAAGAGTAAACTACCTAGGCTGTATTAGAGTACTGTGCTGGTGGTGACCTGACTCCTTGCATTAGCTCCAACAAACCACGGTACATCAGGCTCTGAACAAATGCCTGACAAATTAGAAGAGCTTTCCATGTTTTGCTTGGAAAAAATATCTGTGCAGAAATTATGAGGATGTCTGCAACACTTAGGATATAGCAAACTTATCACACAGCAAAACTTACTTTCATAATGAAATGGGCATAATCATCCATACCAAATTACTAATAATGACAGACTTTCCCTTTGGGAAGGGTTCAGAATTCATCTTCATAATTCAGAAAAGTGTGTTCACATGAGCTGTATTAGCGTAACTAAAGAAATACTGGCATAATAATAGAGGAATGCCAATACATTTGCTTGTCTGGTTAGCTCACAAGTAAGCTGTCCTAATGAGTGAGAAAGTACTATTTAAATGTAGCAATTCAAATGTTATTTCATATCACGCCTTTTTCTTACCTCAACATAGGCTAACACAAGAGAAGCAACTTGAAAACAAATCACAGCAATTTTAACCTGGGTGATGACATATTTTGAGTCACTCTGTTGTTCCTATCAATGACAAACTATGTGCTATGTCTAGCAAGCAGGCGTATACTTCCATTTTAACTTTCTCAATTGTTTCCTAGATGTGAAGACAATGGAGAAAGATCAGCCACCCTTACAAGCTACATGATTTTCATTAAATTTACCTAGGCATTTTCCATTTTTTTCAATACACTATTATTAATTTCAGGCCTTCTGATTACAAGGACTGTACTGGGGAAAAACACTTCTTTTCCCATAAATGGGCTAATGAGCAGTGAACCAAAAGATTAATAATTACATGATCCACTGCTAATAAAAACTTTGGTGCCAGAAGTTACATTCCGTGCTTGGGTTGAGCCTGTTAAGTCTGTTAGGGTCTCAGATGCTTCCTGTAAGGACCACCAGGGCCCAAAAGAAATATCAAAAGCTACTGGCCTTGTGTATTAAACACAGAAGTCCATTCTACAGATATATGAATCTGAGAGCAGTGCTGTCCCTGCAAATGAGGGTGGAAAGGGGAAAAAAAAAAAAAAAAAAAAAAAACTTATTTTGATACACAGGAAATGAAGAAATACATTTTTACAATTCTCATTTGCAGAATTTAAAGCCAGAAGAAATCATTAGGTCATACAGGCTGATCTCCTCCTTTATATTGCAGACCATTAAATCTCACCCAGTTCTTCCTGCACTGAGCCAAATAACTAGTATGTGATTAAAACAAGATTTTCAGTCTTACCTTGGAAATATCAATGGAGAATCCACCACACCCCAGAGCTCCAACTGCTTGGTCCAATGGCTAATAGCGCGCCCCGCCACGCGCCC
>VXAA01002827.1:38946-90663 GCA_013399115.1 Anseranas semipalmata
TAAATCTGTCTAGTTTTGGCTCTCAATCAATCGTTGTTTTACATTTCATGCTGGATTAAAACAATTTTTCACTCAAAGGAATTATATACTGTAACCAAGTTATCTCAAGATTAAATTCTTTAATGGTATAGTGTGTTCTCCATTCCTCAAATTGTTTTAACAGATAAGAAAAAGATATAATAGCCTTTGACTACTATCAGAACTGAGCACATTTTCTGATATTGCTGTCGCTAATGCTGTTTGCAGAAAGTCATTCTATTTGCCTCCCTACCTAAAAACAGTCACAATGGAACACACTTGAATTATCTCCATTCTGACAAAGGCAAGCAGCCAAAGATCATATTATATACATATGCTTCTGAATTGTTACATATGCACTACACAAGAGATTCTGATATTTGAACATTTGATTATGTCAACCTGTGCACATAATTTTGCATGCAATGAATAGAAATGTGCGTGTTCCTCCACTGCTACAGACTAGCTGAAGCCAGTTTCATCAAGTTAAATAAGAAAGATGGTACTTGATCAGGAACAGCAAAAATAGTAAGCTACAGCTAAGGAAAAACACACAGAGGAGCAAAGGAAATGCTGGAGAGAAGGAAACAACCAAACCAAGTGAAGAAAAAAAAAGCTGCTTAACATTTTTAAGGCTAGGGCTTGAGAAGGACATTAAATTAGGCCACAGTCTCGTTAGCATTCAACACTTCTGCTTGCTCTTGGGAATGTCCTCAAGATTCAAGATCAAACAAACAAGATTCCACTGGCGCACAATCAAAGCAGAGGTGTTTGCCTTGACCACAAAGCAACTACCATGAGTGACATACTAATATTTTACAATGCCTCTAACACCAATCAAAAATACAATTTAACAGGTCCAGACTGCACTTTTATAAATATCAACCAAAAATTCTCATGAAAGCAGATGAGAAAAAATGGAAATGTATTTCAAAGCAGAAAATCAGAACATGGAAAGTGCGCTGTTATGAAATATAAACTAGGTCGAGTTTCATTCACATAGGTCAAGCTTAGAAAGCCTTAAAAAGCCAACCGGCATTTTAGAGAAACAGAAATAAATTCTAGGATACAGGACAGTTGGGATCAGGCTGTTGGCACAGCTTAAAAACTGCAAATATTCTGAATTAGTCGCTTCTGTCATTGAGATCACCCTCCAGCCCATTTAGAACATCTCCCCACACACACCAAAAAAGCTGCAAGCAAAATGAATGTGAATAGGTATCAGAGTAACAGACAGCCTTAGGTGGAACATGACAATGCAAGAGCCAAACATAAACACACTTTGCAAAGAAACAAATATATCCTCCAAAAACTGGGAAAAAGTTAACTCTTGATTAGCACACACAAAATATCAAAACTTGCCCAAATGCATACTTTTCAAGTAAATATTCTGCAAAAACAAGCCATTGCTACTCAGCAATGCAAGAACTGATATGGCAGCAAGCCTATCCATTTTTTCAGTGATGTCTGCATTTCCTTCTTCCCTTTATGTCAAACTCTGTATTTATATCACACCGATCCTTCAGTGAGCAGCTTGATGCAACTCCACACATTGTTACTGCTGCCATTCAAAAGCTAGAAGCTCCCCAACTGATAAATGCTATCTCATGCTGCAAACATCCACATTCCTCTGCATCACAACAGAAACCTTTTTATAAAGGGTAAATGGATATTTGGAGTTGTAGGGGAGGATGACAATGAAGTTGGTAAACTTGTTGGGGTCTTTCCTAGGATTCCTTAAACCTGTAGTATAATTAATGTATATGGCTTTATCTATATTTTGACTATACTTGGAACTCTGCCACCATCCTGTTAAAATGAGCCTTCTAAAGTAAAAGGCAGAAGAACCTACTGCTAATTCAATCTCCGATTAACCATTCTCCCAGCAGGTGCAGTTAGGAGCACTTCCAAGATATTCTTGTGCATATTAGGATTTCTCAGGCCTGAAAGTTGAGTGTAAAAAGCAGCGGTATGTTCTCATGCCTCAATCCCTAATTTAGTTTGCATATGAATGCTAGTCGCCCATTTGGAAATTTAAAGTAACAATGTAGAGACTAGTGTATGCAGAAGAAATTGAAAACGCCAACTCCTGTAGATCAGGATTTCAAATATATTTTAACAAGATTGCAACTAACAAAATCGAACCGTACAGGCATTTGGTAAAAAGCACCATTAGTCTAAGTTGCCCATGTGCATCATTCTTAGGAAATACTACAAATGCCATGTATGCCAGGTATCCTGGAGCGGCCTCAGTCTGGCAGGCTTTGCAGTCTTTCTGGAGGATACAAACCACCAAGTACTTGCACAAGCATTCCATCAACCTTAATTGTCTTGTTGACTGGTTACTCAACTCAGCACGTAAGTAGTTTCCAGAAGTGCCAGACCTTATCTTTGACCAATAGTAAAGGATTGCCTGCGACAGTGATTACAAACGCTCTCTGATCTTCCTCTGTTCCCTCAAAGGTAGTGTACTCTTCAGTGCTGCCTGGAGTGACATTCTTCTGTGAGAAGTCCAAAGACTTTGTGCTGGATGTTAAGGCTTGGTCTACATAGACATTTTACTGTAAAAAAATTTATTAGGAAAACACTTCCTTGGGACATGAACAGAAATGTTCTTTCAGGTGTATCTGGAACAACTAAAGGTATTATTTCCAATTTGCAGCTGAACAACATCTTTCTAATTTACTTCAGGTTAGGTCTGCCTGTTTATTCAAACAGGTTAAAGTGCCAGCATCTGCTAAGTTTACTTTGTTGGAAGCGCATTACGAAGCACAACCATGCAAAGATTTGCAGACAGTTTTGAAGAGGCAGCAGAGGGCTGTGATGATCAGCCAGGTGCAAGAACTTTTTACCATATAATTCTTTCTTGGGTGCACCACAGAAGAAGGTTTGAGCCAATGAAGCCAGCACTGATTACAGCAGATTAAGGCACTTTCCCCACCTGTGCCATGAAGACAAATGCATTCAACTGGTTCAGGTAGATCTGGATAAAGATGCATGTCTGTAGCCTAGTTGAAAAGTAACTGTACCTGTAATCCTGTCATGATGGTTTAATTATAATTATAACCAATGGACACTGTAGTGCCATTTCTACACCATCTCAGTTTTTCTGTGACTTCTCAGCTGGTGCTATCCATTTGCCATACTGGAAGGGTATAGACTCCCACCCCACAACTTCGCAGCATATAACCTCACTCAGCAAGCCTCCTGTCCTTGTGTCTTTCCGGAGGAACCTGCCATAGGACCTTGACAGTACTGAGTTTGAATACTGCCCTGACGAGAACTGATGGGTTGTTGATATTATTTGGAGGACAAGATGGATTTGCAACAGTACATTGAAATATAAGCTTAATAAAGAAAACAGTAATTGTGTGCCTGTAATTTCACTGATTACAGAACACAGCTCACAGCTCTCCAAATTATAGTTTACAGAGATGGTATCCTGAATTTTTAATCTCCGTGCTTCTAAGCATCCATTCACATGAAATCTCCCTCCACAGCAGAATATGAATTTCTCAGAACTGGTTTTATATAGTCTGAGAGAAGTTGTCCCTTAGTCTGAAAGTAAACAAAATTATTTTTCACTAAGAGGCATGTTCTCAGGGTAGATCACTCTATGGGAGGCTCAGAGAGCCGGTTTCAGTCTGTCCGAACCATATCCTGTTCTACTGTCTTGGACTTAGGTCAGTCTCATGAATCTGGTAAGTAAACATCATAGAAAAATTTTGGTGCCATGCAACAGCATAAATTTAGTAACAGAATTGTCTAATCCTGAATTAAGAAAAAAAACAGTGGAGAAGTAATTTCCTGTGCATTTTGCCACAGCAATAGTGGAATTAAAAACACATCCAAGGAATCCAAACCTGTATTTCATTATTCAAAGCATCAAACATAGTACTGTTCTAGATTTTATGCATCATTGCTACAGCTATTGTTCTTCTATGAGTCCATTTGCTCTGTAAAGAAGTTCATCTTTACATTTTATTTGCAACTGCAAGGTACAAACCAAAACAAACACTTTAGGAGTTCTGATAGTTAAAATATCTTTTTTTTGTTGTTATTTAAAATCACATCCCTTCTTTGGGTAGACAAAAGCCTTTTATCAGGATATACAGACTGATTGTCTGTATCCATTCCATGGTTAACTCATCACTTCCATGCTTAACTCATCACTTGTAGTAGCCAAATAACTTACAAATCCAACTTTACAATCCAAAAAGCTTTGAAGTTATGAATGCCTTGGTAGAAATTCCCTGACTCTTGAAGCATAATTTATTTTTTCTTATCAATTTAAATAATTACCATGAATACAGATTTTACATTTTCTCCTCAGCATAAACCCATGCTGCTACTTAAAGATGCGGTTGTGTCCCTTCTCTACTACTTATTTTGCCCCTGCATTGTTCCTTCTTTCCTCCCATGAGGAGAAAAACAAACAAACAAAAAAACACGCACACACAAACAAGAACAACACATTATCTTAAATAAAAGAAAATAAAAAGCCCAAACTAGAGATACTACTCAGACTTCACACATTTCTTAGTTGTATGGACAGATACCCAACATGGTCATACACGCCAATTTATAGTAGAGGATACTGGACACAGGAAGAGAGGTGATTTCTAACAGGTCCCAAGTCCTTCATTTTGGCTTCAGACACATCATCTGGTTGAAGACCTTCTAAAGATTAGCCAAAGAACTTTTACAAGGTACATCACCTAAAACTTTTTCAACATCTTCTCTTTCAGTAGAAGACAAGAATTCTCCATCCCTTCAGCAAGATTTCCTCTTAAAAATTTGTTCTACCAGAATTCCCTGCACAACAAAGTTTGATTCAGATTAGATGCATTGTTCCAATTTTAAGGCTTGTTCAGTTTCTAGACTCAGCTCAGTCATTGGTTTTTCCACTGAGAATCTTTTTAGTTTTCAAAATATTTTATCATAGGTTCTAAATACATCCCCAAATTATACTTATTACAACATGAAAACCAAGCAACTATAAGATTTTAATAAAACATCCAAAAAAGCTTCCATGCTGGTAAATTACTCCATCCCAAGTTGTACCACATAGCAGCAATCCAATCAGGCACAGCCCTGTTTCTTTCTATCTTCCCCAGGGCTCTCTTTGCTTCCTATACAGAGGCAGAACCACACCCACCACCCATCTGCTTATTAAACACACTCATTAACTCAGCATCTGTAGCTTGTTAACACAGCTCCTGCTACAATGGCAAAGCAGGTTCTTCTAAACTATGCAAGATTTTAACTTTCTGACTCATTCAATCATTGGCTTGAGCCAGTGATTCAGGCAGAAGAAATACCAGCAGATGTAGTAAATTCCAGGGTGTCAGTTACTAAAGCAGATGAACATCAAAGTTTCAGGGATGTCTTGAAAGATACCAAAGAGATGGGTTACAAAGATCTACTCTTATTATACTGTTTAACTGCATGACTTCTAAAATTTGAGTGTTTTTTTTTTTAATAAAAAATGTGTATGTTTACCCAAGCAGATGTTTTTCTTATTAAAATGACTTTAATTTCACCCCCAAAACATTTAAATTTTAAAATTAAAAATATAATAAACATAAATAAAATATAATAAACACTAAAATAGATTTTGAGAAATAACAACTAACGCACAAAATAAAACCTTTGTTTTGAGTGTGTCAACAAAGTTATGTTATCAGAACTTTTTGGAAGGACTACTTTTGGACTGAAAGACAAAACAAATTAATCTGAACTTTTGGTAAAGAGATCAGCCCAAAATACCTATGTGGTCACTTCTATGATACAAAGTATAACAGAAAAATAGACTGAATGACACCACACATCTTCTATGAGGTTGAAATAATTCTGTTGTGCATTAACTCTCTTCCCACCCACACTTTCCGTTGATGCAATCTGTCTCATTCATACTTCTTAGCAGGGTAAATGAAATTGCAGATTAGTAGTGAAAACATATGCACATGCTCCCTGACAATCAGTAGATTGCAAAATGATATTGGTGAAACAATGAGTTAAATACTTTACAAAATAGACATTTGATAGAATTAATTAATACGTTGCATATCTCAGCATCACTAAGTCCTGCAGTTCCCTTCTAGCTCATGCACAATTTGTTTTGCTTTCTCTACCTGTTGCTTTATTAATCTGCAATATAGCTCATTCAGTTATTGCATGAAAAGATGAACAAAGAGAACACACGCAAATAGATAGACAACAGCCTATTTTAGTTTTGTGCTTTAAAACACATTCCCACGTACCTATTAAGACTGAACAACTCTACTCCTGAATATTTCTTTCTCTCTCCTTGTCTCTAGGTTCCATTCATGTGATTTGCACTGCAAAGTTACCTGTTGCCCACCACCAGTTGAAGAAATAAAATTAGTTTAATTACAAAATATGATCTAAACAACACTGTTGGCAGCACCATCAGGGGAGACATGTCTCAAAACTGATGGGAGAACATGGCTTAAATCCCACTTCTCACACTCTTCAAAATGAAGCTCTCTCCTGCTTATCCAGGAAGACAGACTAGTTTAAACACTAGCTTTGGGAGTCCACAGTTGCACCAGCAGAAAAATTTTGGCCATAAAACATCACATTAGGACAGCAGGGCCCTTTGATCATTTGTCCAATTCATTTTTCATCAGTTTTCATGTATCCCCTGTGTACCAACCACACTTTCTGAAAAAAGGAAGCCTTCCTCCCAGCTCCTTCACAGAGAAATAAACACTCTTAGACATCCCTCGTTGTCAGATTACGTGGTGATTGATGTATGGCCCTGTTGTGAATGTTCCAGATTATATTAAAAATACAGTGCAACACTGTATGACAGAACACGGATGAAAGCAGGCTTGCAATCAGCATTCATATAGGAGGAGGAGGATGGAAGAGACAAAGAAACAGCAGTAAGTCAAACTAGTTCTGGCTTTCTTAGATTCCTGTATAATATCAGGTACAACTAAACTGAGATTGCAGAGGAATCTGAGTGAGCTGGGGGCGGATATTTTTATGCACTTTTAGAGCTCAATGTTCTTCATTTTCCAAAAGACACATACTAGACTTGTAAAAGAACTTGAAAAGGCTGAACTAGGATTAGCTAATAGACTAGGCTTCCTGAAATCAAAACAAAATTCAAACGCATACTATGTTTCTGGGGAGGAGCAAAGGTCAGAGGCACTGGCATTCTGCATGCTATTTCCTCTAGTCTGGGAGATGGGGACATTCGACTCAATGTTTACATATCATTCATATTAGTGCTAATGAGTGCTAGGAGCATCTCTAGAGGAGAAAGTAACCCTTGTAGCTCTTTTTTTTCATTATTCTATAAGATTTTAAGAAAAGCATCGGACTTCTTCCATAATCAAATATTTAAACAGAGGAGTGCACAAATATTTTAATAGATTTTTTATGGTTTTAGATTTTGTTAAATAATAAATAGTTCAGTATGTGCCAAGGCACAATGGTAATCTATGGACAGTAACAAATAGTAACTATGAATTTCAAACATCTGCTTACATGTAAATAATTAAATTACGCATAAGAGAATTGTAGCTAATATACTGAGACACTACTCTTGACCTTTAGATGAATAGCATTTGCTCATAGTGAAATCTGTGAGATCAAGCACAACTAATTAAATTGACTACTTATAAGTCTTTAAAAGGAGGAAGGAGTCAAGTGTATTTAAAACATTATATATAATATACATACAGTTATCTCTGAAATATTTATACAGTTGGTATGGCCTTGCCGAAAAAACATGATTTCCTTTTCTCTCCCCTATAGACATGTATCACTCAGGCTGTCACAGCTACGTATTTTGGCATATCTACCACAGAATTGTTTACTCAGTTGGCAAGGCCAAATACTGCTTTAAAATCAATTGGATAGTACCTCAGATATTCCCACGGATACTACAGGGTGGGAGTGGCTCAGCACATCTGAACACCTTCCCCACCTTCCCAGGAAGCTGCATGTTTTCCTCCCCCCTTTTTTTTTCCTCCAGCACATTGACCATTTCCAGATAGTACCCTTGGAGATGTCTCAACAAATAAAATGGAGAAAAGCCTGAGACGTGGCCTCATGCTCCCATCACAGTCTGGCTCACAGTCGCTGCTAGCCAGGAAACCCCACAAGGATAAAGTGTCAGTGACACCTCTGTACAGCATTGCATAGCCCTTCACTCAGAACTTTGCTTAAAGCTGACAGCTCCAATTGGGCAAACAAAAATATTTTATAGCCAAAAATCCTATCAAAGGCAATGTTAGTTTTGCCTGAAGAAGGCCAAGTAAGATATTTAGAGTGACTGCTAAGTATGAAACAGAGTGACAATTAAGTATGGAATAGAGATCACCAGTGGAAAAAGAATGAATTGACATACACGTGAAATGTAAGAAACAGATTCACTGTGGCCTTATGACTCAAAGCAACAGGCATATCTTGTGCTGCACGGAGTTGGAGGTGGTTGATTTAAGTGGGAGAGCACAAGAAGCCTAGTACAATAATAAAAGAATAGATAATGTGAGATGCAACAGCTACACTTAGAAAATGATCCACGTATCACCAAGGTTACTTAAGGCAGTTAAATCACAGATACATCTCAGTGGGCACTTTTGACACCTTTCAAACCTCTGCAAAAATTTTCATCACAGAACAAACTAGCAGCAAGTGGCCTGTGCAAAAGTCCTGAACCAATAGCTCAGAACCTTCAGCAGCGGTTCCTGTAGCTCATTTCCTTCCTTATTATTTCCTAACACAGCACATGCATGAAAAAATACACAGGTCCGATTTGATTGCTTTTATATGCAAAACTCCACAGCACTCTAAAGAGAGCTAAGATAGGAATATGCTCCTGCTAGGAAACCTGTCTGTTTCCCCATCTCTTTCTATAATAATACACTCAGTCTTGAACCGCTTAATTTTTGTGCTGGATAGGAAAACACGAGTGATTGCATGTAAATACCAGGCTTGATTGGAAATGCTCCATCAAGAACCAAATGGATCTAGTCACCTATTAATTCCCTAGAAAAACAATGAAGCCCCAAGGATTGCCCTTAAAACCAGATGAACAAAAATCCAGTTGAAATGCAGCTTTTTTTTTTTTTTTTTTTTCAGGAACAAGTGGACAAACACGGAGACATGAATTCCACTGGTCTACAGCTAATTTGGCTTCTCAGTCCCTAAAACATACTCTGTCTTAAGCTTGTCCCAGCTGTTTTAATCTAAGGCCTCAGTTCTATACTTCACTTTCCGGTTTCTTTCTTATCGGCTGATTCCATACCTACAGTCTATTTCTGGTTGCATTAATTTGCTTACAGAACATTATTTATAAGGAGCTGAACTGGTCTATGCTCATAGCCAGGGCCATGCAGACAAATAAAGAAGGTCTAACTCGTAGGCCTAAGAAGGAAATAAAATTAAAAAGATTGACCACTAAGAATAAGGTATGCTGGAGACTAACTTCAGCTTAATAACATGATATTTGGGATGTTTATTCTTTGCAGGGGAATTTCTTAAAATTAGGCTAATTTACTTTTTTTTCAGTCTCCTAATTTGATCTATACTTACTGTAAGTAGACTATAAAAAATATTCTTTAAAAAGTTTTACATTTAGTGCATCCGTCACTGAAGGACACCTGACCATGCAATATAATCAGAACTACAAGTACGGTACTTCCAAAGGCACTGCTCTTTGCCCTAAGTCTCCACTGCTGGTAGGCATCTCAACAAGCATGAGGCAAGGGCATAACTAAAGCAAGCCTTTGAACAAACCCCTTACATGTCTTCTGCTCTAAAACAGAGCTAATTTTTCTCTGAGAACCAAGAATTCTTCCTTACATCATAGCCATTCACCAAAAGGGTTCTTTACATAAGCTTCCCACAAAGCAATGGTAATAGTAAGCAATATTTACTGAACTGATGTTCCAGCTACTCAAAATCTTCGGCCATGAGGGCACCACTTGACTCACTGCTAAGCAGGTCTCTAGAATTTCCTTCCTGGAATACCCAGAGGAACAGCATCCTATGCAGAGCTGTCTGACACCCTGGGTTTTGCACCATAGTTCTAGGACTTCTCAACTTTAGTATTTTTTGTCTGTTCTTTGTATCTAAAAATTCCCCTTCTTTGCAGACAGGGTTGTGCCACACAGCTATCTCTGTGTTTGGGGCTCTAACCAGGAATATCTGAAGCCCGGATTAGAAATGTTTGGCTCTTCACAGTAAAGAAACACAACTAGAGAATTTCCAGACCTCTGTATCATATTTATTCCATCTTATGCATTGTGATATAGTCCAACGTGTCTGCAGGTAAGAAAAATGCAGTTGCTGAATCACAAGGCTCGCAGTACTTGCTGCAGGTACTCTCCAGGATGCAGCTGTGCTTGTCTGGCTGACATTGAGAAGACATTGCAGAAGAGAAAAGGCAAAGATGGATAACAGGCTTTAGCAGGACTGCGGCTGGCAATGGAGTAGAGAGGATACAGCTACGGGGAGGATGGCACACATAAAAAGGTGGAATTATAGGATTAGCTGTGCAGGAGTTCTGGAGTCATGTCCCACAGTGTGCAGCTATGCAGCAAGGGGGATGCAGATTGATCAGGTAGAAAAGCAGATGATGAGTGACACAATTATATAACCAGAAATTGTGCAGGGCTTACAGGCCCATGCTGAGTTTATTGGTGTGAAAGGATTTAATGTACAAATCTGAACAAGCACTTAATGAGTGCTGTAAGCATATTTCCTAAAGAACAAGCAGGAATAGAGAGATCAGTTCATCCGATACTCTTGAGCAGACAGTGCTGTGTTGCTGGTGATTTACCCACCCTTCAGACTAGGATGAGCATGAACAGGATTCATACAAAGAAGAAACCAATAGTACCACAAGATTTGCTGAGAGTATAAGTCTTTATAAATACTATGCATCCATCTGCATAGTATTATCTATATGGTAATTTCCTTACAATATATCACCTCGAGGTAATTTATGACATTAGCTTCTACTACTAGAGGGCAGTGTCATTTAAATGATGTGGCACTGTAATAGTTCAGAACTGTCCATGTACTGGATTAACCACTAATAAAAAGCTCTGATTGCCCCTATGATTTATTTGATGTGGTAAAATAATGAATATGTAATTCTGCAGACACCCCATATTGTAAGAAGTCTAACTCAAGCTGATTTGATGCATTCTAATGGTTTCATACATGTGTCAGTAGAGCTTAGCCTGAAAAATATTATTAACTTTATTAACACTTGGTAAGATTTTGCTTGTAGGACAGATCTGCTGCAGCATTGGACAATGGGCTCTGAGCTGAAACTCCTCGCTAATACATTTGAAGAAGCTATTAAATAAGCTGCACTGGCAGTCTGTGCATTCATCTTCATCAATTACGTGTTTTCTTTTTTAGTATTTTTAGGCTTAGTTTAGTCAGTATGACAACACAGAACACACATTTAGATGCAACATAATTAACTGAAGACTTGCTGTTGTGCAAGAAGGATGTCAGTTGACCTAGCTTTAACCTCTCATGTCTTTGAAGGCTAAATTAGTTCTGTGAAATTTGTTGAAGGCACAGCATGGTAATCATGCTTGACTTGGAAATTAGCCAGATATCCCCCACAACTTCACAGCAATTTAGAATAAAAGTGTGCCCCAATTTCACATGACTGATTAGCAGTACAAGGATTACGCATTTTCAAATCACTATCAAGGAGAATCACTATTTTTTTTTCCTTTAAGTAGAAGAAGCTTACACTGTTCTCCGTCCTAAAATGCTCCTAATTAAAAAGAAAGGTCACCTAAACCCTTTATTTTTTATTTTTTCTATATGACTAGTATATGTTATTACTTTCTTCAGGACAAAGCAATGACAAAGAAAACTCAGAAGACTATCATCACCTAGTATGAATGATTCATGACTCAGCCGTACACCACAATAACACCAAATAAGGATATACCCTCCATATGCATCATTAGAGTATTTTTCCAACAAGTTTAAAAAAATCTGAGTTTATCCACCAATACAGAGGTGTACTACCAGACTAGTTGCCAGGAAGCAAAGTTTAAAATATTTTTATCACAGAAATTACAATTTACCAAAATATTGACAATATAATCTTTGTTCTGGCAACATCATTTAAGTGTATCTTAAACTCATTTGCTTAGTTCACCACAAGGTGATGTGATACTGTATTGATTGCAAAACTGGTGAATATTGTCTATTACACCAAAATATCATCAGAAAACTAAATGCAGTTATTAGGGTTTAAAACTACTGAGATCCTTGCTGAACATCTGCCTATTTGCATTATCTGCATTAACAGTTTCTAGGTTGCAAAAACAAAACTCTTTAGGTCTACCATTATCTTTGCTAGAGTTGTTTCAGATGGCTACTCTTGGAGTTAAGACATTCATTAGGTTCTCTAGAAGATATTTGTGATGGGAAGACAGTAAGTCAGCCTGAGCTTTCATGTAGACCTTTCTCCCATAGCAAGCACACATAAACCTTAAAAAAATAAAATAATAATAATAAAAGTTTAGAAAATGACTACAATTTAATTGATTTTATATTTTAAGTAGTGAAATCTCAAAGCAACTAGCGAAGGTAGAATAAAACTTTCCCATTGGATCATTTCCTCCAGTCATGGTTGCAGTTAACTCAGTGATTAAGTTGCAAATGCTGCCCTGTCCCTTCTGAGTCACAGGAGGTTCTCTCAGGCTCCTCTAGGATCACTGGATGGTCCTCACTGATGCCTCTCTACTTTGTTGCAGGTATACAGCTCCCTGGTGTGATTCCTTTACCTGCCAAAAACTGTCTTCTCTCAAACCTGTTTTCCCAAGAAGGGGAAAATATCTACCTAAATTACAGAGGGTCCAGCCATTTCTTGAAGGAATACAACATAACTGAGAGCTAATTAAATACAATATGCCATAGGAAGTGAGATGTAAGATGATCTTGGATGAGATCCAGACTGCTTCACAGAAATTTACTAATTGAGAAGCTGAATGATACTTTCAGAAAGATGGTAAGGTATTCCTGGATATTTCTTCTAACCACATTAATAAACTAACAAAATTCCAGCCTGACACAGTATTTCACAGGACTTTCAATGTACTTTGTAAAGTAAAGACAGGTGGTGTATGAGTAAATAACTAAACGTTTGTTTCCATAATAAGAAATTAAATGCCCTATACAGAAGCCCAAGATGATATTCCAAGAAACCAAATTTAATTTTATCATCGTAACACTGAATGCATTATAGGATGGCTGCTTATTTTACTCAAATGTTTTCAAAATCTTCCAGTTTTGTTTTCCTTAGAGAAAAAGGAGGGAGTAGTGCAACAGAAGAAAGAAAAAGCGATAGCTGTAATAAGCAAGTAAAGAATGAAAATGAAGGAAGTAAAAGTAAAAAGTCCTCAACATGTATCATGTGCAGGGAGAGGAACAGATGAGGAAGGAACACTGCTACTATGTCTCTTACTTTAAGATATCTGTGCCCTATCTCCTTATGCTCTGAGATATGAACAGGAAGAGAGACATTCTTTAGACTCACTGAGAGTGGCTGAAAAGTGAGACTCAGTGAGACTGGCTCCAAGGCTGGGCAGCTTCCCTTCAGTTTTAATTACTACTTGGTTTTTTTTGTTGTTTTTTTTTTGGGTGGGGGGGATAACTTTCTCCTGCATTTCATGGGTTTACATCATTTTAAAGAAGCAATTGGCATCTGGAGAAGGTGGAAAGAAGAGATAAAACCTTATTGCTCACAAATTACCCAATCTAGCACGAAAAATCACTTCTGTACAAACAAACTGACTGAAATATTGGACCTCATGCTCAATTAGCAAGACCCATTTTCATGTGCAGCTCTCCGTAAGGATGTGCCATCTACCTCTCAAGCTCACTTTCCAATTCGAACTATTCATTTAGCATTCACCCCCACCATAAGTACATTCAGTGTTAGTGATTTTCTAGCATTGCTCATGTCTGCGTGCCTATTCAACATATGCAGTGCTAGAGTAGTGCCGACCAGTTAACTCATTTCCACCATGTACCATTAAAAAGTGTCCACAATCTCTACCCATTTCCCTTTATTTCAACAAATAGTTCTGATTTTTTTTAAAAGGTGAGAAACAAAATGCAACATTCTTGTCAATTCTTAATACTGTGTTTGATCATTAATATGATGCTTTCTAAGATTCCTGGCAATGTATGGATTACAGAAGCTACACTAGACCTTCAGAATGCACTGTGGAAATATATGAGGAAAGCAGTCTCCCAGGATTTGTTCTTTATCAGAAAATGCAAAAGTCTGATAAAGAAAATTGGGAAGTAGCTCATCTTTAGAACTAGGTTGTGTTTTTGTGAGAGGAAAATGATTGCTAAGAAGCAAAGCCAGAAACAATAGGCATTTTGTCTGTGATTGTGATGGGATTTAAGCAAGACCTGCTTTATTTCTGATCTGAAAAATGATTATGTCTTAAAGTTCTTCTGCTTTCTTCAACTATATCAGTTAATTTCATAAAAGACATCACCCCTCCCTTGAAACTTTACCAAACTAGATAAGGGCAGAAGGAAATGAAAGCGAAGCACTGGATAATTTCTAGACAAAAATTTAAAGCACTTAGTACCTCAGGCAGCAACTTCCTTGAGACCTTGGCACAGTCAGGAGATGGCCTTAGTCCTGGCTACCTCTACACCCGTACATTACAGTGGGATGACAGAGCATTGAGCACTGACTTAATGCACTGGAGGGCCAGAGCTCTTGAAAGTAACATTTCAAGCAAGCTACAAACCTGTTGGCCCAAAATGTTCTTAATCATTTTCCTGGAGTTTAAGTATTGTTTAATTTAATAGACATAGCTGACTTCAATAGCTTAGTATTCAAAAGTTTAATAAAATGAGGTTTAGATTTGGTCATATTAAGTAGTTATGTCATAAATCCATCTTATAGGATCTTATGAATATCCCTCAGTCACTTCAGAGAGCATAAACTGTCCACAGTTGCTAGGGAAAGAATTGTCATTCCCTTTTACAGATATAAAGCTGAAGCACAGACAGATGTAGTAATTGGCCCAGAGTAACAAAATAACCTTTGCTACCACGCTGGACAGTACCTTAAACACAAAAATCCTTCTCCACAGACCTGTTCCCCTGTTCCTGAGCACAATTATGAAGGGAGATGAAATGCCACTGCTATATTGAGGTCGCATCTTTATTTTTAATTTTTAACTTATTTGTTGTAACTTAACCCATAATATGTTCAATAATATATAATAAACACACCTTTATAAAGTTAACAATGCCTTTGTTCCTGTCACATCCTGTTCCTTCACTACAGCAATAAGTTGACCTGTGGTACCCAAAACAGAAAAACCCAGCAACCACATAGGGTTGTATTGTGTAGATCTGCTGAAGTCACAGAGTGTCTTAGACAGGCCTATTATTAACAATTAGCCACTTATTGTAAATTCTAGCTGACACATCTCATTAAATATAGGCCAAAACAGACTTTGGTGATCGAACCTCATTTTTAATAGCTTTTCCCAGCATTCTGCCAATTGTTGTCAGGAAGCTGAAAATTACTCCTGCCACTAGGATGTCCACTTTATTCTTGCTAACTGCTGAGAAATTTCAAAAGGCTGGCCTGCCTCCTCTGTGCCTGATAAAGGGTAAAAACCAACCATGTGCTTATGATGGCGATAGGCTTTTAAAAACCTCTCAGCAGTCAGCATGAAGGGAAGAGGAGTAGGGGGTAAAAGGAAAAATATTTTCCATTGTTGTTTCTTCTACATAAGAGCCCAGAGTGGTTTATGACATTGACTGCCCCCTTCTAACACCCAATTTGATGTGAAGAAGTGGGACTGAACAGCTGGTTTAGTATCCAGAAGCTAAACGGCAACATACTGTTGAAAAGTCTGCAATTACAGTCCACCCCCACAAGCAACCAAAAAAAAAAAAGTCAATTTTTCATAAATCTCAAACTTACCCAAATATGTTTTTTCAGACTTTTTTCTTTTTTTTTTATATTTCTTTTTTTTCTTTACCTTCCCCTCCCCAAGCAAGTTTCCCCCAAAAAAAAAAAAAAAAAAAAAAAAAAAAAAAAAAAAAAAACAGAGATTCTGGCTATGTTCAAATGATGGAAACAAATGACTTCAGGGAAATTTAACTTACCTAGTGGAGTCCTCTGTGAACACATTAAGATCTCACTACCCAAAGATAACTATTTTAGCTCCAGTAATCTCTTCAGTTGAAATGTTTCCCACATCTCCTGTACATCATTAGGTCTCATCTGCAAACCTTTACAAATTATCTTATTAGTCAAAATATTAAACAACACTTGTGCACCAAAAAAAAAATTTATTGAATCAATTAAAATTCAATGAAGATTGCATGAGAACTGACTTAAGAGAGAGGTAAAAGCATGAATGAGCCAACAATGTTCAACTGAGTAAGTACCAGAACCTAATTTGAGTACCTTGGAAAAACCCTTGTGCTGGGATAGTTTCAGCAAGGCTACATTTCAGCAGAGCCTATGGCATTGCAGAACACAACATTTCAAGAATAAGCACTTCTTCAGCCACATACTACTACATACATACTTCAACTACATACTACACTACATAAAAAGTCAGATGATCATATTTTACTTGTCAAGATCTTAGAGTTCCTTCTTTTATCTTAACATTTTTTCATGAAAAATACCCACGGCCAAGAATCTTCTTCACTTTGAGCATAGACTGAACATAGGGATCATATGATAATTCAGGTTGGAAAGGACCTTGTTAGATGGGCAGCAGCCCAACCTTCCTGTTCAACGCAGGGTCAACTATGAGCTCAGACCAGGTTGCTCTGGCCTTTTTCCGTGCAGGTTTTACAGACTTCCAGAGATCTGCACAATCTGGGACTGCACAATCTCTGCGGGCAACCTGTTCCAATGCTTGACTGTCCTCAAAGTGAAAAGATTTTTCCTTATATCCAGTCATAATCTCTCTGTTTCAACTTTCAACTTAGGGAGATGTGTTGATCAGCCTTCAACAGGCTGATGAAGCAGGTAAATATCCAGATAGTCCAGCATTACAGAGCTGCTGACTGAAATAGAGGGCTATAGCCATGACTCTGTGCAACTTATCAAAGCCTATAATAAAGTTCCAATACCTTCTACCTCTCATTCTTTGGAGTTTGTAATTGTGGTCTGCATGAGTCTCCTGCCAGGCCAATAACATACTGATGCCTATCTAACTTATCTTCCATATATGCTATTCTGACTAATTTTGCTAATACATTCAGTAAGCACAGCTTCTTTAGGTCATGTATTGTCCCATTTGTCTGTTCAAGAAAACACTTTCGGCAAACACTTTTGGATCTATAAAAATTAAATTGAAACACAAAAATAAATGCATTAATAAATGTGTTTTTTCCAGTTAGGATGCTACCACTTCTAAAAAAAGTCTTCGGAGAGAGACAGAAATTTAGTCATTTGCAAACCAGTTCTCTGAATAGAGAAATTAGGAATAAAGCTTTAGAAGTCTTACACATTTTGCTTCATAGGTATTCAGGTGTGAAAGGGGAGTCACTGAACTTGGTTCCCATAGCCTTGATTCAGCCAAGAGTTTTTAATAATGTATTTAATTTTAACAAGGTAAATGTGACCTTCTCCTGGGAAACCTTCTATACAATCATTCTTCAACAATCTAATGAAACCATCTTTCCTATCTAAACAGAAAGGAGTCTCATCAAGAAATCTGCAACAGAGATTGGTTATTACAGCATTTCCAAGTTTTCTCCGGGATCCATTACCCATAAGGACTCCTGTCTTATAATTGACATCTTGGTGTCTGAGTTCAAACACTGTCTTCACTCCATTTCTTGTTCATCTCTAAGACAGCCATAAGTAGTTTCTGTCAAGAGGTGCACTTCAGATCAGAGGAAAAAATACAAAGTCATTAAATTAGTTTCTTGCAATGAAACTTGGGGACACTGCTGTGTTTGATTCTCAGCTTCAGAACAAGAAATGCTACAACTAGCAAAGACGCATTCAGTCAGACACAGAGCATTCTAATGTCCTGCCAGTGTAAGACGTTCTTTACTTTTCTTGTATTGTTTTTTGCTATACCTGTTCCAAAACAGAAAGAGACCTAAAGATTTTTTCTTCTTCTTGAGCAACATACACTGCGAGAAAAAATGAATCCTTCAATTTGACTCTGCCTTTATAACAAGGGTCCCATGCCCTGGCTGGTGTGTGTAATCATCACTACCAATAGCTTCCTTTTATGCATCTGCACAGAAGGCAATGTTAGGCTGCTGAGGAGGCAGCAGAGTGGTACGAAACAGTACACACTCACAGCAGCTGGGGAACCCCAGCACTCTGCCTTAAAAGGAAAGAAAGTGAGGAAAAACAATAATGTAAACTCAGTTTGGTTCCCTGTATTTAGTTGGATTCTTGAAAATAAGACTCCTGAGGTGGGCCAAGATTTAATTTTTTTTTTTTTTTTCCAGAGAAAAAAGCTGTCTAATCCTACTGGAAAACAAACCCAGACATTCTGCCATATGGAAAGATTCTCATATTCTCCAATCTGATTCACATGGGCAATTTAGGTAATTAACTAAATCTGTTCCAAAGGAAGGTAAAGGGGGAATATCAGAAAAGGAAGCCATGCAGATCTTCGCCAGTATAGCAGCTACTTCATGCCTCCTACAATCACCAAAGGAGACATTATGGGAATGATGATCAGGGTAGAAGCTGGGTGGAGCTCAGGGGATGAAAGAAACCTGCCATTTCAACATTATGGTGAGCTTTGGAACAGAGGGAAAGCCACATTTACATTTCCTGTAACATAGGAGGTGTCTCCCTATATGAAGGCCTCTCCCTATCTCCCTGAAGATCTGCTGCATGTGAGCTGAGATAAGTCACCATCATATTCCCCCAGAAGCAATCTGGAACGTGGCTGAAGCAGGATGGCACTCTCTCTTAGAGAACAGTCCATTTTTACTGTTATTATTTCAACTTTAAAGAGCCACTCACTGCCTCAAAATGACTTCCTGGCCCCTGTTATCAAACAAACTACCGACACACTTACAAGAACTGATTGCCATCCACAGTCTACAGGAAGCCTCAAAGGGCAAGGAGCAACTACTGTACTGAATTTGAAAATAAAAACTCTAAATGACTATGTTCTTCTTGATGAGATGATGGTTGGGGTCAGGCCGAGCTGACAGAACTGTAAGGATCTTCAGATCAAGCACTAATTAACAGAAGTCATGTACAGTACTGTTTTCTTCAATATTAAAAAGGTCTTACTGAGCCTTGCAAAGCTCCATCAGCAGAGCCCTGTATGTGGTATTGTTCTCTGAACAAGGAACTGAACTAAGGCTTCTAATTTCTTGCCTAACTTCTTATAAAGAAAGAATGAGATTGGAGATCTACTGATTACTTTTTGGCACCAGTCAAACAAAATGCTTAAGGGCACGATTAGAATCCAGTCACTCATGTTTAAAGTTATTAACGTGTTGCTGGAGGAAGGCCCAGTAACCCTTTTTTTTCGACAATAGTCTAGCTAAATCCTATAAATGAATGGTCATTCTTGAGAACTGGAAGTTTAATTAATGATAAACTGCAAAATCCTGGTTTCTTCTTTCTCTGCAGCCACAAGCATTGTTTTGGAAAGTATCCCTCTTCCATAACAATGCCTAGAATAACCTCTTCAGAGACAGACAGCCTGGATTCGCCTGTCTAAGAATGACCCAAAATCTTCTGATGGGAGATACGCCATCAAGAGTTCTAACAATAAGCCAGTATCAAACAGGGGTCTGAGTAAATTAACTACATTTTCTAAAGATCTATAATAAAACAGGACAAAAGAAATGCAGTTCAGGAACTTGACCAAAATGCTTCCTTTCAAATCTTGATAAATAGATTTACAGATATTTTCAGAAAGTTGTGATGAATCTTTCTAATTTTCCTATTGTCTTTTAAGTACTTATCAACAGAATTCATTTAGCAATACTGACTAAAATATTTTGGATTTATATATATATAAATAGATATATACACCTTTGTGTGTGTGTGTGTGTGTGATTTTTACCTTTTCTTCAAAAAAGAAGAAATAAAGAACTAGCTCTTCAACTACTTTTAAGAGAGTAACCCCCACTGATTTAGAGCAGGACTTTTGCACCTAATATCTCCCATAAATTATCGAAGTATAATCAAACACAATTATTGCTGCATCCTGTATGCTAAGAACAATAAACTAACACATACTCATAATCACTTGGAAACTTTATTTCCAGATATTCTGGCACCTAAGTGCACTGGAGGACTCAGATCCTTTACACTTCTGGCAATGTCACCCTTTTCTTCTGTGTTTGGGCTAATGTTTAATTTCATGTCTTCAAACAGACCACATTTGGGAGTGGAAAGCAATCCATTTGGGATAAGCAACTGGTTTTAGGGAACACTCCTTCATTTCTCCATAAGGAGAGTGAAAATTTGCCAAGTCTACCCATTAACTATGATGTATTTTAAATGGAAAACAGTAAGTCTTCCTTCGTGTGCAAATTAGCAATTTTTGGAAAGGGATCTACTTTGCAGTGAGAAATGTGGTCACCAACTACAAAGAAAATTACTACAAAGTCATCAAAAAATGATCAAAAAAATGATCATTTGCTGTCTTCCACAGTGTTGAACTCATATTTGCATTACTAATTCTGTTGTGTGTTGGCAGTAAAAGACACAGAAATTAACCCTCCCTCATCTGACTGACTTAAAGCAGATCCTGTCCTTGTCATGGGAGGCACTAACCGCTCATCATTACTGATGTCAAGTTATCCTCACTCAGTTCCACCAAATGTAATATAACCTGATTAATGTTCTAGGACATGAACCTGTTGAAGCCCTGTGTCAACTTCATAGAATCATAGAATGACTTGGGTTGGAAGGGATCTTAAAGATCAACTGGTTCCAACCCCCCTGCCATAGGCAGGGATGCCACCCACTAGATCAGGTTGGCCAGGGCCCCATCCAGTCTGGCCTTGAACACCTCCAGGGATGGGGCATCCACAGCTTCTCTGGGCACCCTGTTCCAGTGCCTCACCACCCTCACAATGAAGAATTTCTTCCTAACATCTAGTCTAAATCTATCCTCTTTTAGTTTAAAAACCATTGCCCCTTGTCCTATCATTATCTATGCGAGTAAAGAGTCCTCTCCATCTTTTTTATAAGATCCCTTTAAGTATTGAAAGGCCACAATGAGGTCTCCCCGGAGCCTTCTCTTCTCCAGGCTGAATGTCCCCAGCTCTCTCAGCCTTTCTTCATAGGAGAGGTACTCCAGCCCTCTGATCATCTTTGTGGCCCTCCTCTGGACCCGTTCTAACAGTTTCTCAGAGAGGAAAAGAAAGTAATATAAGTTTTTCATTTTAACTTTGGTCTCATGCAGTAATTGTTCAGTAAAAATTAGCTGTATTATCATTTTCTCTCTGAGTCTGTGCCCTCACTTTATATTTGGTTACTCACAGATAAGACTTGCTGAGCAAACAGTTTGAGACTTTTTTCAGATGATGTTGGCAAACAAAATCATCTTTGTAAAATGATAATTCAGAATGGCTTCATCGGTTTGATAAATATCTATGTGTAAAAGAATGATCTCCATTCCAATATTATACTGCTGATGAAATCTGGGGTCTTCATTTCCTAAAATAAAAATCAAGCTCTGTTCCTCAGAATTTGGATGGTGATTTGAATATAATGTACAATTAACACTTAGAGAAACTGGAAATATAATAAAATACATATGTTCTCTGAGCATGGCTGGATGTACAAAAAAAGACATTGAAACCCAATGAGGAGAGCCAAGAGTACACATTCCAAAAAGATGGGTGAATACCAGGAGCAGGACATGATGTGAAGTTTGGTTACTAAACAAAGAAAACTAATGGCCAATTATTGCCACTGAAATAATTGCACAGAAGTTCATGGTACCAAACTAGAAAAGCAACCCTTTGTGTGTTACTGGCTTCTAAAACTCTAAAGAATTCAAAGAAAGGAAAATGAACATGCCGATGAAGGCTGACTATAAGTTATGAAGACTGTGGGGCTAGAATGTGACTTTGATTTCTCATGCTTTTCTGTTGGCATCTGGATGCTGGAAATATTTCAATGTGTGACTAAAATTGTCATTCTATATTACTAAAGAGGGCCAGACTGATCAGACCTTTGCCAAGACAGAATCTGAGAACCACATACATAGTGAAATAAAAAGATTCATCTGAATACTGAAATTTCTCTGGTATTACCACTTGTCACAGACAGTATTATTCTGATTATGAGTTACTGTTTTTATACATTGTATTTATCAATAAAGATGAAGGCATTCTGCCAATTGCTTTAGATTTTGTTATGAGAATAATAGCACTTAGCAACAGTAATGGAGAACAAAGTCATCTCACTCAATTCCTAAGAAGGATCATATTTATCTTTTAAAAATTGACACCAAAAAAAGTTAGTTTCCTTTATAAATATGACAGAACAACAGCATTCAAGAGCTGAACAATTGAGCCCTTTATTTAACAAGAAAGGTGCTGTCAGATTCATTGAGTCCACAACAATTATATAATTTAAGATTCTTTTCTGCAAGAATGACCTATGCAATTTTCCTTCTACTTTATCTACCTTTTTAAGTTTTTCATCACCTTTCTTTCTTACCCTACTTAATTATAGCCTGCACTGATAATATATATACTGTAAAACAGATTATAATATATAAACCTGTGTTTATTTCAGCCACATTCTGCCTAAAAATTTCACTGACATCATAATCAACTACACTACTTTCAACTTTCTTAAAAACTGTAGCTTAAGTTCAGATTTTTGACAAAAGCTTAGGCAAACATAACAAGTTTTCCATTAGTCTGGCCAACAGACTACTAAGACCAGCCAGTACCAGCTGTTACTGCTATCCTCACACCTAGGAGATTTTCAGTTCTGTAGTGGCATCCCAGTTCTGTAGTTATCACAAGACATAGTAATAAACAATACCATAGGTCTTTCATAGTTTTACCTTTGAATTTTTAAAGTAACATAGCACATGCAGTCCTGAGAAACTGCACTACTTCTTGGTATTTATAAAGACAATTTACCTAAATTACTGTCCAAGATAACACAAAAATCCTCTGCAGTTAGAGAGGGGAAAAAAAAAAAAAGAGAGAGATGTAGGCAAATGGTAGTGATTTATTAGCGTCCGGTAAGTCAATGAAAAAAGCTGTCAGCCTTTATAAAAAAGTTTGAAAGAAAAATATCACTTTCTTATGTTCACAGGGGACATAACTGAAATCCATCTTTTACTTGCAGAAGGATGTTTCAGTTTGCTTAGTTTTTTTATTAGCTCCTTGTTAGAACAGGCACCACATAGAATTTGTATTACTACTAGATGAAAGAAGGTTCAAAGTGAAATTTAACTTTGCATCTATCTTTCAAGATCTACTTTGTATAATACACACTAAAAGCTTCACCTAGTATGGCCTCATTATATCTTCCTTAATTGAGTCTTAATAAAAAGACTGTGTTCTAGTGTGATGTGTATTAATTGGTTTTCAAGAAGAGAGGCTTGAAGCAGTATAGACATCTCAATTAGGGATGCATTGCAACATAAACACAAAATTTAAGCCTCTTCTGATTGCCAAAAGATTGACTTAGAGCTTGAACCGATGCACCAAGTCTCTAGATCTATTTTACATGTAGGTAGTAAGGCAAAAGTATTTCTATAGTAGATTGATTTAACGCTGCTGAAAACTAAAGTAGGACTACATCTTGAGTATGTGAAAGGCTGTCACAGACAGAAAGCTTAATTTATCAATTTGCCAGTTTCTCAGGGGAGGCCATTAATGACAACAGCATGAGACTGCCTTTTAGCAGGATTCATTGGACTTATTTTCCTAACTTAAGAAAAATTATAATTTTTCCCCCATAAAATACCAGATCTGTCAGACACGCAAAAGGATGACAGGAAATGCAGCTCAAAGCACAGAGAGCACCATCTATTCATCTCACAGTTTTCTGCTTATATTCAGAACTCGTTCTGAGTGCCATAAAGATAGCATATTTAAAGAAAGAAAGCAAGGAAGCAAGCAAGCAAGAAAGAAAGAAAGAAAGAAAGCCTATGAAATGTTATACAGTCACTTTGCACATAATAAGAAATAGTGTCTTTTAAACAGCGTGGCTTTGCTTACAACTTTAGATGCACAAGCAGAAGTACACAGCAGTAACATACGATGAACGAGTCAGTACCTACTTTCTGTAAGTATCATGGAGCATTCTAGTAGCACCCATTCAACTCAGCTAAAGCTTCTTACAATAAAATAACAAACCTCAGTGCCAACCCAGGATGCCTTTAAGGTAATGACAGAAATCTGTGCAGCATTACCAGAAGAAAAACCTCAGTTATGCATATATAGCTCCAGCCCAGAAAAACACTTAAAACCACGCCTGAGTCTTTGTCCCACTGACTCAAATTAAGTTTAGGCTTATCTGCATTTCTAATAAATAGTCAGACATATGAAATAAACTAAACCTATGTAGAGCATGTATGACCTCCACCACTAGTCACCATTGGTCCTGTTCCACCACAAAAGCCATTAAAACATTTCATGAGGAATACTGCCCAAGATGATAAACTTTACAATGATTTACGTATAGTTTTCTGCCTTTAGATATTTGTAAAGGTGTTTAATGATCATCAGAATTTGTAGCTTGTTAAATTAGCATAGTTTTTATTAAAGCATCTAATTAGCTGCACGAGGTTCCAGCAGATCTACAGTTCCCAATGTGAATGGGTGAGAGCTGAGCTCCTTTCAGGCACTCCAAATCAAGCTCTCTTTTCAGCTTTGTACATTTACCGATATATCAAGTTTCACAATCTTATCTCTGTCAGATTGGTCACTGAGCAAGTGAAAGACAGGCTACTGTACTTTTTCTCCATTGCCGAGCTCGCACTGTAGCTGCTCTCCAACCCAACGACCCCTACTTTTGGTCTCACCACAGGTTCGGAGAAAAAGAGTGACTCTGACTCACTGGAAGAAGAGAAAGCGAAGGTTTTCTTTGCCTGTAGGGACAGAAGGGCTGACAGAGGACAAAGACAATGGTGTAATTCCTGAGATTTCAACCCCTGCTCAGGTGACATGATGAAATGAAGTTGCATACCCATATTTAAACTGTTTATCCTTTCAAATGATTCACTGTGTTCTTCCGACTGTTGTTACTTCTATGAAAGGCGAAGAAAAAAGATACTGTCACCTATGAGATAATGATCTCTTTTACCCGGAAATACACCATTGCTTTCGGTCACAATTTTTATATTTAACCTGTGGGCAGAGGTAGCCTAAGAACATTTGCTCCTGTAATACTAATTCCTTACCATAGGAACTGAAGAGAAATCAAAAAATACTGAGGGCAGGGCAAGGCCTTCAAACACCTTTTTCTTCAGTTAACAGCATAATATCCTTCTTCAACCTATTGAGGCAGACTGCAGCAATCACTGAGAGAAACTCTGTGGGACTGAAGTGCCACGCCAGCATAGACAGACACACCAATTTGCAGAAGACAGACACTTGTCACCAGAACACAGACACCCTGAATGACACTGTTCGAGACATACCTCAGCCATTCTCTGAGGCTCTGAACTCTTCCACTGGCTAATAAAGAAAATTCAAAACTCAAGAACACATTATATAACTTAGACGCAAAGACACCACATCCTGCTAATCAGTGGCATTTCAATGACATCCATACAAATACCAGTAAGACATTAAAGCTAATACTGCAGAATAATCTTTGCATATCTGGCACTGACACACCACTGATTGTATGCTATTTGCTATTGGAACATACTAACACCTAAAGCAGTCAGGATAACTGAATTTTTTTTCAGGAAAAAGTCAAGGTTTTCCATCCTCCTTAATGGTTTCCCTGTGGCTCGCTTGCTGTGATCCTCAGGCTGAGAACAAGAGAATTAGGGAACTATAAGCCCTGAGAGTATGCATAGCATTCTGAATAAGAATTGCATTTGTGTTTAGAAGACAGACTTGTGTTCTTGAGAGATAATACAGTCCCCTGGCCCAGAGAAGCTGGTATTTTTTCTCACAGAAAGACTGAAGACAGTACCTATTATTATTCTAGTTTTACAGATGTGGAAACAGATGACACAGGCAGCTAATCTCCTTTCTCTCTAACCCATCCTTACAGGAGTGTCCTGATACACAGCTGTGCTAAGAACTCATAGTCTATTTTGTGAGATTTGTGCAAGCTTTATAATTCTTGAGCTGGAACCTGCATTTGAAAACTTGCAATTCTGTCTCAAAGACCACAAAGGAAATCAGTATCCAAGTGGTAGTCTGTGACTTCATTCTTCCGCCCATTCTCTTCAGATGTTTGATGGCAGCTAGAACTTATAGAGCTGTTCTGCACAGGAGCTGGATCAACATCAGTCAAACCATTCAGGTTTTTATGGCTTCTCCAGTGCCACTCGTAGTATCTTATGCCAACCCCGTTTTTAACTAAACTGAAATAATCTTGGCTTTTCTCAATGATCAAGGGATGTGTGAAGAGAGTCTCCAGACCCAGAAGACCAGACTTAGTGAGCTGTGATCTGTAGGGAACCAGTGAGCAAGTACTTTGCCTTCATGATCCATTTGATTAGCTCTAAGGTCTTTACAAGAAGAGTTACCATGTACTCCTTTTCCTCCGCCAATGGAAGCTAAATTCTCTCTTGCAAACCTATTACCCTTTACAGTGCTTTCATCTTGTAAACCCAAAGTTTGATGAGAATTCACTGACTAGAAAGAAGCAGAGCAGAGGAAGAGGCCAGATTTTCATCCAGTGTCACTCCAGTAATTTTAAAAGGATTTAGATTAGTACCTGATGGCGACAGTTCCTGTCTGCTTCTAGACCATAAAAAAAAATCTCCCTCAAAAAACTAAAAAATCTCTAAAAAATTCTGAGGATTTATGGTAGGCACATCCCTGCAGGGGCTCAAACTCCTTTTGAATGCAAGGTGAGCATAAGTGTTCAAGCAGCTGAGTCTAAAGAGGAACATGTAGACTTGCATTCATGTGCCTCCTCTTTCTTGACAGCCATGTAACCCCACTCTTCCTTTTGTGCGGAAGGAGGGAAGGAGGGAAGGAGGGAAGGAGAGGAGAGAGGAGAGAGGAGAGAGGAGAGAGGAGAGAGGAGAAACCTCTTTTGCAAGCTAACTAGCAAATGCAAATTTAAACTCTCTTTGCCCAGTACAGAATGTGTCTGAATTCCATCTGTACCACGCTGCTACATGCCAATTACTTTAATTAGGGTGAGATCCAAGACTTGCAAGAGAAAGTTCATAGTGTAATTAAGAAATAGTTTTTCTCCTCAGTGCTCTTCTTTCATCTTCTCCTTTGCTCATTTTCCTGCTTCCCTCGCACCCTTTCTCCATTCAGAGAGTTTCTCATTCTGATTATTTAGCCATTTTGACACCAGCATTGTTGTATTTACACCTTCAGAAAGGCAGGCAAGCCAAAAAGCTGGTTGCATTTAATGCTTCCAATAAGGTGTAAAGAATAAAAAGGAAAGAAATGAAAGTGAAAGGATTTACACTGTTTCAGAGAGCAGTTTGGTGCAGTGTGGCACAATGTTTTGCAATGCATCTTATTACAAGTAATGGCACATTCTGCCAAGAAATGCCACTGCTCATTGCTCAGGATACCGAGGTTATCACATAAATGCAAGAAATGTACTCAGTAATGACGGAAAGACTGATTGGGTTGTGCAGGCATTCAGCAGGACCTGTAATCAGCATGATAATACCGAATGAAACAATGAAATCAGTGCTGTCTTAGCAATACCAGCAAAAGCCATACAGCTGTCAAGGTTTGTTCCAACATCAATTTTCATTTCAAGAGCTACCCAGTCTCAATCTGCTTTGCAGTTGGGAAGAATTAACAGCAGCTGTGGGCAACTTTTAGCAACTATGCTGCATGGTAGCCAATGCTGTTTTTTCCCCACTCTTGACACTTCAAACCAGAACATATCAGAATAAGTCTGAACAAATTCCCATGTAAAATTTTTTGGCTATAACAAAATGTCTTCTGGGAGTTTTGCTGGGCTGTCAGTATTACACAAATTCATCACACAGCTGGTTCTTAAGTGTCAAGACTTTCTTTCTTTTGAAGGTCTTGTAAAGTATTCACTGGTTACATTCATCACATCTTACTGCAGCTATAAATCTTTCTCTGCTTGGCAACAGAGAAAAGCCAAGCTAAGTGTTATTTCTAAAACTTACCGTATTCTGGGAGTGTTTTTAATCACTCTGATAAATTATTGTCTCTTTGTGGACAGATGTGTAAGCTTGTCTTTGTTTTAGGTCAGGTTTAAAAGTCAGGAATATTCCACTAGCCATACAGGTGCTCTCATGTAGAATGTTACCACAAAATGATTTAGAATCAGGTGATGATCATAAACTAACATACCTTAAAGCTTGGCAGTTATACTATGTTGTAAAAGTAGATTCCAGATTTTAATCCATCTATATCTTAATCTCTTAAAAAAGCAGGTTATTCATCATACATTAATGTTAGCACACTTAGACTGATGGTCAAAATGAAGTGACATTAAATGCAAAATTTTGTCCACCACTACAGCTATAATGAGAAATGTACTTCAATCATGAATCTTTGGTAATTTTGCTGTGCTATTGCATCTGAAACTGAGCTGAAATGGAGCCTTATTGAAAATTCAGTCATTAAGAGCTTGACATTCAGCTGTCTGCTGGCAACTGGAATGTCATCATTGATTATAGAGATTAGTGTGGAAACATCTGGTTTTAGACTTGCACAAAATAATTTCTGAATAAACACTTCTTTGCTTCTGTGCTAAACCTGAATACAAATTTATTTATTTAGGGGAGTAAGTAGGTTAATGGAATTTTACAGAATAAGTGTTAACTAGGAAATAAGTTTATTCTTTACACAGAATGTGACAGATTCTTAGCCAGGATAAATTATTTAAATACTGATTTATGCCAAATGAGAATTGGTTCCTGCCTCATTAAAAGGACAATTCAATTCTCTCTTTTGTAGTAAGTGGCAGTACCTCAGAGCCAGATCAGATTATAGATGCTTTAAAATGGGAACGTATCAGTGTGGCCTAAATGCAGTTGAAGCCAATGTAGTTACAGTGTGCAAAACCCTCAGCGGGACACTCATCAGTCAGTTCCTGTGGGCTGGTTTTTGGTTCAACTTAAACTTGTTTCTAGGTGATTTCAGCTAAACTGAGAGAAAGTGAAATAAGGTACTAGGATTTACATCAACTCAGTTTTGGAAGTTTACAGTCATACCTTGGGTTTGATACCTTGGAGCATCTTTCCCACACAGGCAAAGCCCTGTCACTGCAGACAACACAAAATGGTAAAAGCTGTTTTATAACCCTTACAAACATACTCTAGTGAACATCTCCCATATTGTACATGTTGTGCAAATGTACAACTAATCTTCAGTTCTTCGACTCCTTTTGCATTGATGTAAGGGAATGTGATATGTTTGTGGGTTTTTGTTTTGTTTTTACGGGCATTACCAGTCATCTTTTTTTCTAAGATAAAAGACTGTAAAAGGAACAGAAATTATTCTAACTTAAAATAAGTTTGGTCCAAGAGCAGAGCTAGATTTGGATGTGCAACATAAGTCATCCTGAAACACATAAACAGTTTTTAAATTTCATGAATGCACATGTGCACACACATTACCACGTGTCAATTCGTGGTGAATCTGATCTTAGCCTGAATAAAAAAGTAAAATAATAAATGGAGTATACATACTTCTAATTAACTGCTCAAACATACATACAAGACAGTGAAGGTCACACTTGTAATCAACTACAATGACATTATTTACATTTCCAGAAACATGTATGTCCATCTTCTTCTGCTGCTGTACCATGATACAGTAATTACATCACTATGTAGTTAGTATTTAAATGGAAATAAATAAAACATGCAAGTTTGTTGGTTTTTTTTTTTTTGAAAAAAAAAATGTTTTCAAGTTCTGTAAGTTTTCTTTAGTTTTAGTTATTCTCTTGACAAGAACAATTTTCTCCAGAAATATCAGTATTAAAAAATATGCACTGTGGAACAGAAGTACTGACTTGATACTCAGTTTTGGAGTCCCACATGCCCTATCATTAGTGGCAGACTGATTGTTTTCTACATTTCAGCAAAACACACTGGACTAATTATAATTCTACCAACACTGGAGTTGAAGAACACAGATTAATGATCAGCAATTAAAACATCAACAACATCACAAACAATAATGTTTCACACTGTTAATTTCTGTTGCCTGAAGTCATGCTATTTCTCTTTAGGCAAGAAATACATAACACAATCATTACTTCCAACATGAATAAAATGCTATCATATTACATGCCGAGATTCATATACTGTAGCTAATTTACAGTACCTAAAATGAATGTGTACTTGGTGTATTGTGCATACACATGTAAAAAGAAGATGCAGAGTAAGATCTGAAATCTCAAAACTAATGTCAGTCATATTGCTCTATCTAAACATACACAGCACCAAAACATATTTTAAACAACCACAAGCTTGGATAAACAAAATACATCAGACTAGAGTGAGTCGTTACCTTCAAAGCTTTTTCTCACAGAGTAATGCTGTCAGGTTCAGCTGACAGAGGCTCACCCATGCTACATGTTTTCTTAGAACCTCTAACATCATTGTAATCCTTTCTGTCTGGTGCAGCATCCAATTTAATCAAGTCTCTACCACAAAGCTCATCTGATGTCATCTCTCATTTGTGCACTAGGAAATCAATGGATGCAGCTGCAAATCACTGCAGTAGGTAACTACTGTTTGACCTTGCACTTTGAGCATTTGCCTGTAGAGTTTACATAGGCCATCACCCCACAGTCAGCATGACTTGCGGTAGCACACCTGGTGCAGAACTTAAAACAGCACTTTTGTCAGCACACTTCCAAGGGCATCCTATTAGCTAAGTGATTTTACAATTGCTGTTGCTGTAACACTGTTCCTACGATGCTCAATATTCTCTGTTATCTTTTTCACTTACTGAAATTTATGCACCTGGAGATGTTGGTAGATGCATTCAATAAACTGAAAAATAAACAAATGTATTATCTCTGTTGAATGTCACAGCCTTTCTGTGATCTGAGACATGAAAAAGCAAGCTGGGGGACAGCTTTGTTACAAAAGAATGGTGAGCAGTGCCAGAAACGCAGAAGAAATTAAAACAAACACGTGAATGTCACTAGTTGTTTTCAGAATCGAAATATTCCATTCACTTACACACTGGACAATTGTGGAAATTCAAATGAATAATAAACTCAGCTGAGTCATCCATGAATTAATGTTTGTTACATTTAAAGTTCTCCCTATGTAATTCAACAGGGCAAAGCAAGATGCCACTATTTGATGTATTATTCATTCGTTATTTATCAAGGAACAACTAAGTGGCCTCTCACCAAGGTTACAGATACTCCTGATGACTACAGAAATGCCATACTGATATGGAATAAAATATCCCAAAAAGGGGCAGCATACAACCTGGCACTGTCAAAACTAAGTATGTACCAAAGCAGACACAGGTGCAAAACTGTGAATGGACATGTAAATAAATAATTCACCCATCAGCTCACAAGGGTGATCTGCTTGGTACAGCAAATATTGGATCATTAGGGATGTCGTGAAAGAAGTGGAAGGTAAGGTCAGGTGCCTTATTTACCTACAAAAACTGCCTGGTTCTTTTCTAGTTTTTTTCTGGTTCCTCTCTAAGCACCTGGAATTAAAGCTATTCAGCAGCCACTCATGAAAAAAGTAAGATTCTACCACCCTAACTTCTGCAACAGTATCTCACAAGTGTTATTAAATCCAGTCAGTAGATTTAGGAAAGAAAATGTTACTTTGTGAAAGGTTGGCAGAATTTATCCCTAATACATTGTGGGCTTGGCGCGGGGAGGGGGGGGCATTGTCATAGAACTGTGCAAGGCCAGGAAAGATCTGGTTTCTGTTTCCACCTCAGATCCCCAGGATCAATGGGGATTACAGCAAGAAAAGTCTACAGTGATTGCAAGAGACTTTCCTTATGCTGCTTAATGGGATACGCTCTGGCCAAATGAACATACTCAGTGGGTTCTCAAAACAGCCAGGTTGAAATTCACAGCTTTTCTTTCCATGGTGATACAGAGAAGTAAGGAGGTTTCTACCTGACACCTAACACATGGAATATGCGCAAGTATTACAAGTGATAAACAGAATGTCTGTTATCATTTTTCAGACATGAGCACTGATGGCAGAAGGCCCAATTCAGACAATTTTCTCTCCGATCCAAACGAAAGGTGGAATAGAGTTAGCTTCCTGTTCATAAGATACTTTATGGGTCTTGCCAGGTGCTCAGACAATGGGGCTGATATGCTCAGCTGCTCTGCTTGCCTATACAAGAGTTTGGATATGGGCTTTATATGTATTTCAAAACCAAAGAACTACGATTCACAAGTGGCTTTGCCAATTGGAGGACAGCTGAAGGCAAAGCTATGCATGGAATTCAGATACGAACTCAGGCAACAGCTTGTATTTGTTGTAGTTTTTTGTTTTGTTTGTTTTTTATTAACTTAGTCATTAACCTTTCCTTGAGCATTAAAGTATTCATTACCTTTTCTTGTGCAGTATGTTCAAGCTGCACTACTCTTGATGATACGCACTCACAAAAAAAGGGGTGGCCAGCAGGGAGAGGGAGGTGATTTTCCTCCTCTACTCTGCTCTGGTGAGACCCCACCTGGAATACTGCGTGCAGGCCTGGGGCCCCCAGCACAAGAAGGATGTGGAGCTCTTGGAATGGGTCCAGAGGAGGGCCACTAAGATGATCAGAGGGCTGGAACACCTCTCCTATGAAGAAAGGTTGAGGGAACTGGGCTTGTTTAGCTTGGAGAAGAGAAGGCTCCGGGGAGACCTCATTGCGGCCTTCCAGTACCTGAAGGGAGCGTATAAACAGGAGGGGGAACGCCTGTTCACACACGTTGATAGTGATAGGACAAGGGGGAATGGTTTCAAACTAAGACAGGGGAGATTTAGGTTGGATATTAGGAGGAAGTTTTTCACTCAGAGGGTGGTGAGGCACTGGAACAGGTTGCCCAGAGAGGTTGTGGATGCCCCATCCCTGGAGGCATTCAAAGCCAGGCTGGATGTGGCGCTGGGCAGCCTGCTCTAGTAGTTGGCAACCCTGCCCAGAGCAGGGGGGTTGAAACCAGATGATCTTTAAGGTCCTTTTCAACCCATGCCATTCTATGATTCTTTGATTCTTTGATTCACAGCATGGTGGTACCCAGTTACGATAATCTTCAAAATGGCAAAAAGAAAGCGAACCACTCTGGAGCTCAGTGTTGTCATAACAGCTTCAGACAACTTTGCTGCAGCTCCAGGGGGGGCTTCAAACACTTCTGTGTGTGGAAAGTCAGTCTAATATAAACCTAATATTCACCATTAGAGAAATTTCACTTGGAAGTGTCAGTTCTTAAACATACTTTCTTCATTTTGCTTTTCTCCCTTTGCAGAAACATTTAGAGGCCTCGAACTCTATGCAGGGATCCTAGAACAGTTGTACAGGTGTTAAAATAACAGATATGAGACACGATTCATCCCCTAATTGTGCTGGCCTCCAATGTCAAAACCAATGCCTGCTATCTGAAGACACTGATAAGAGACATCCAAATCCTGCAGAACCCCCCCAGTCATTCTGCAGTGCAAGACTCACCAAGAACATTTGATTCTTGCAGCCCTCCAGATATCACCATGCTTCTAGTCAGTAGAGCATAAGCAAGCTCTGTCCATGATGCCTGCAGTGCTTTTTCTTCTGAATACTATTTCCTCCAATATGTAATTTAGTTGTCATATCTTTCACCCTAGAACCTCAGTGAATTACTCAGTTTAGAAGCTTACCAATGGAAGACATAACATTGTAAGAAGAATTGGTTTCAGAGGCAAGCTCTCACAAGGTTTGTGTCCGAGAAGTACAGAAGTACTTACACACCTAGACCTGGTATTGATGACTCCAACGAGTGCTCAGTTCCAGACTTGGATGTAATGCAGTCAAACAAGCCAATGCATTGACTAGATCTTCGCTTTCTCAGCCACAATAGCATAACCCTAAAAGAACAACTGAAGGCCTCCCCCAGGCACTCTGCCTTCATTATTTTTATCTTATCACAAAGCCAGACTCCAGTTCAACAAGACCAAGGAATAAAATCACTTTCCATTCTTCATTTTGGGTGTAAACTTACTGTGGCAGATGTCCCCAAAGGATTTCAGAAATATAGAGAGGTTTTCTTACATGGCTTTCAGCAGCAAATAATTAGATATTTGCTCTCAGAATAGTACAGTGGATTTTTCAAGAAATATGCAAGCAAGGAAGGATTATACAGAAGTTTCACAGTCAGCAGATCAAACAAGTCTCATCAAAATCTGACCTATTCAAATGGCAAGTAATGTAGTGAAAAAAGATCATCTCTTAGCTGAGTACATGTTAAATTCAGCAAAACTGTCAAAGCCCTTTAAAGCAAACAGCCCGCTACAGACCATGAGCATTGTAAACCATTAGCATGCAGGATAATTTCTCCAGAACTTAGAAACTGACATGTTGTCATTTGACTTTTCCTCAGAAATCTACAGATAGATCATCTGCACAGATAACATGCTTAGCAGTAGAAAAGTTCTCTCCCTTCTCAGAGCAGCTAACATATAAAATAGGTGAAAGGCAAGCCTGTATAGGCTACATAAGTTACAGCAGCAAGAAAAAATACAGCATCAAAACCTCTTAAGAATTCTTTAACTATGTACTACTTCATATAGAGTACTACTATGAACAGAGCTTAGAAAAATCGACTAGAAGACTGACAGAAATCAGGATGCTGATTTCTCTGTCAAGAGTAGAAAAATATTAGGGCATTGACTCCCAGCAGTAGAACTCTGAATCCCCACGGAAAGCACAAGATTACATGATTAAGCTGTGACTGTATTTAGCTTACTAGGCAGCTGATCGCCATCTCTCCTATCACACAAGAAAGGACACAAACTACTTTGGGAAATGCTAATATGCACCCTAAGGTAAATCTGCCTGATAAGAGTATCTCCCTATGTTTGTATTCTAGAGGGATCTAAACCAGTAACCGTGCAGTTGCACAGCAGAGAATACACAAGAGATATATTCTGCATTGTTATCTCACTTTTAATTACAATAGTTAAACTTGAGGCAAAAAAGACTTTCCAAACATAAAAAGCAAACACAAAAGCCTGGAGTTCTTCAACATTTAAAACCAGTAGATCATCCACCATACCTATCAGAACAGATTTTTTGGTACTCCTCCCACACGCAAGTTTAACACTTGGCAGTGTCAATGACACCTTTAGAATAATTACTGATTCACTCTGGCATGAGGGAAAAGTCAGGCCCAAAATACACAATCACTTCATAGCAGATGCAAATAGATTATAAAAAACAAATAGGTATCCCACAGGAAACAAACAGAACATGAACATCTAATGAAAAAAAATATTCCCTTAGACCTTCAAATGACACTTCCAATGTAAAATGGACTGCAAGAAATCAAGTAATCTGGCACTTTCTAGTCTCCGTGACTTTATCATCAATATATTATCTCAACTCATTGAGTTCTCACTGGTTTGATATAGCAACAGCTCTGATGAAAAACAGTTAAAGAGAACAGAGACTGAGTTCACAGTATTCAGGAGACTGAAAACAGATGTTCTGTCCCACTGGACTTTTTAAAATAAATGTTTTAAAGAGCATAGAGCATAAAGTTGTTTCACATCATTGAGTACAAGATTGTAGTCCGCTGTTCTTCAGACTGAACAGTACAAATCTGTACTGTTAAGCATGCATAATAGCTCTAGAAAAATAGCAGTTTTCGTACAACTTTTATTAGTAATATACTTGCTCCCTCATTTGCTAATCTAAAAAGAAAAGGAAAGTTTAGCTCATGTCATAAAGATTTGTGGTTTTAGCTGTGAAGTCCTTGGTTCAGCCTTTAACAAATTTGGAAAAAAAAAAAAAAAAACTCACTGGACAGTGGCTTGACTGAAAAAATGTGTCAGCACAAAAAATTAAAGACAGAGAAATTTCAAAAGAATGCTGAGTACTGATTTCTAACATTACTGAATACTGATTTCTAACACTTCTAAATAGAATATTCTATTTTTAAATATCTTACGTGCTCCAAATAAAAAGCTCATATTTACACATTTGTTTACAGAACTTACCTGAGTTGACTTTCAGTTGACTGCTCCAAAAAGTTTAATTTCTTTTTATGTAAAATAAAATAAAATAAAATAAAACACTGGCTAATGCCTGTTTTAAGTTAACTCGGCCATGTTTTTCACATCTCTTTTCAATGTTGCCAAATAACAAAAAAAATCTATAATTCATGCAATTCAATTCCTTGGCAAAGATTTTATTTAACTGCCATATGCCAAAGGTTTCTGCATCAAGGTATAATTCCATTAGGCCTTACTTTGAACTTATTAGGAGATCCTCTGGCTGCGTTTTATGCAGATCAAGCCTGCTTCAAGATTCAGATTCAATACTTATGAAAATGACTCTCTTTAAAGCCACAGTATTCAAAGATTTTCTGCTCAAAGGAGCTCCTTTAACTTTGAAACGGTACTTACTGTTTGTATTTATGTAAGTCTTGAGTAATCCCAACTCTCTTCTCCACACAGCAGTATTGTTTCTGTTCTCTGATACCTCTTCTCCATATCTTGGAATTTTCCCCAGCTGAACCCTGCCTCTAGAAGGTATTCATTCATTCATTTTCTAATAACTTGTGTTCTTCTGGGATTTCTAAAAGAGACAGCAGATATTGCAAAATGAAAAAAAAAAAAAAAAAAAAGTTTTGAAATTTTAAATACATTTGCCTTGGATACATTTACTTATTTCTTGTATTTGCTTTATATGAATATTCATTTAATTGAGCTTCATCAGCATAAAAGAACACAAAGTGAATTTTTAATATCCTTCTTTCAAGCATCATACCAGAAACTAGACAGGTAAGACATCTATGTATAATGAGAAGAAATACAATTTTATTAGTGAGAACTGAATAAAGAGCATTCATCCTCATGATTCAAGGCATTAAAAAAAATCCAGAACTGCTACCCTTTAGTTCTATAACTAACATCTGATAAAGATGAAGGCAAAACTCACATTTGTTTTATCCCCATATTTGTTCCATAACTGCCTGATGGTATAATATTTTGAAATAAGATCATCAGAGAGATAGAGAATAGACATACACTTCACTGAAGAGCAAGTTAAGTTTCTTCTGTTATTCCATGGTAACTGTGCATGTTTTTACCTCATAAAACACTGAGGCTGCTTATTCCTCAGTGAAAATACACAATCTAGCTTGTATTTTCTGCTGGGTACATCAGGGTATGAACATACACAAGGGTGTTGCCCATGTAGCAAACTAAATGAAAATTATCTCGCTGTGACTTGCCTCTGTGTTTATACACTATGATGAAAGCTAGGCCTTCCTGTCCTGCACAGAACTGCAATCCAAACTTACATGGCAATATGGACACTTCTCCTATAAATATCCAATCTCAGAATACAAACAGCAGTTCAAACCCAGCTCAAATCACACAAAGGTCTCTTAAATAAAAGAAATATAAATAAGCTTCATGTAGGTCACAGAAGATATTTCACTAAGAAAAAGGTGCAATTCATCGAGTGAATTATTCATTGTAATTTATCAGCAATAACCATTAATAGATGTCTACAAACTTGCAAATAGATCCATTCTCAACATGCTTTTCAGGTAACTGTTTAGAATATCATGGCATTTTAACAAAATATTATGAGGTGACATGTTCATGTGCTTCTTAATAATTCACATTGACACATAAATTTCCTTTCTTCTGCCCATCAAGTAGCGGTTACATTTTAAATAACCAGTTTGGCAGTTCAGAGTTATGTGAGTTAAGAATAAAAACCTAAGTATGCAGAAGAAGTTCCCTATGGAGGTAGGGGTGATACTACAAACTACATAATCATTTTTACACTGCCAACCATGGGAAGTCATCAATTTACATGATGTTGTATCTTTCAGGGATGTAATAAGAAACAGGAAGGAATATGTCATTTTATGGTTAAGCAGTCATCAAAGGCCATAGATAGAAAAACAGATAGCCCTAGTTACATCTAAACACTTTCAAAAGTAAATGATAAAGAAAAAAAAAAAATGGATGACCATAAAATTCTCCAAAAATCGTTTTTGTGAATAATGATTTTTTTTCCAGATAATTCTATTCAGCACCTTTGATACAGTAAATGCTGCAATAAATGTTTTTATTACAAGTAATTGCAAATATATTCATGTCCTTTCCTTACATAGCCATCCCAGAGAAGTGTTATTCCTACAGAAGAAAACAGACCATAAGGACTGCACTGAGTGACAGGCTTTATTGAATCAAACAATAGTTTCCTAAGACATCTAGACCTTGTCAACACAGCCACTTGCTATTAAAGCTCAAATACATCAATGAAGAAAAGTGCAGCATTTTCACTGTTGCAGACTGTATAGATGGACTCTCCAGAATGACAAACATTAAATTATGAAACAGTTTATGATGAGTATATACTCCCCATCCTCTGTTAACATCCTTCCCCAGTCCAAAATTGTTCCTTCACACATGGAAAATATCACCAAATGTCTCGAGCCATTTACAAAACCACACTGTAATGTTGGAAAAAATATATATATAACAGTCAATACTTCTTTTTCACTCTTTATCATCCATTTAAAATGTTGTTAGGCTACACTGGTAACAGGAAAATCCTGTATGTAGACAGAATAAAACAGATCCCCTTTTCTGGAATTTTCATCATAATGTAACAACTATTAAAGTTGAGGAATGAACTTTTACTAATAACTGGACAAACAGTGACAAAAGCATTTTGATAAGTTTAGAATGATTTTCATATTTTTACCAAAAACAAAGCAGAGGGAGAGGAAGGAAAGAAGCATAAATTATATGAATACATTTTTTCCCAGAGATGGTTCATCAAAAGATCTGCATTATTGTATGGATATAAAGATTAAAACATAGCACAGTTGTAGATTAAATACTTTATGGCTTATAATAGTCAAGCCTGTTTTCTATGAAGGGAATTAAGTCAGAAAAACTATTTATTTATTGCTACAAGAATTCTGAACTATTACAGTATCCACACATTCCTTCCCACAGTTCAACTACTTGCTAGATAATAGATTGACAAAATGGTCAAACAGTCACTTTCACTAAACTTTATTGTTCATGTTAAGATCATTTCAGCAGAGTGAAAGTCAGCCTATAGAATGCTTAAGGTAAATACAGCATCAGATACAACAGGGTGTAAAACACAGTACTCCACTCATAAAGGCAAGATCTATTTGTGTATACTTGTACATATATACATGTTCACTGTAACTATATCTAGGAGTGATTTCAATATTAGTAACATCTCAGAAACAATGGACAGCAGTGTACAGTGTTCTATATGCCTAACAGATCTCTAGGACCTCTCCCCAAAAAACTTCCATCTATAGTTCCCCATATATTTAGTGGATTAAACTTACATTAGAAATATTTCTAATGCAGTTTTAGAAAAACTATCTTGCCAAACAAGAAAATGGCAATTCTGAATCAAGGTGCTATAAAAATCTTAAAATTCAAATAAAAAATCACCTCCAATACAAGCTTTTACATCTGTCCGAAATAACTGAAAAATACTGGCAGTCTTTCAGTTTTTAATGAAAAGTAGACAACAGGAAAATTCTTTGTTAAAAAGAGACTGGGAAAACAGCAGTTAAATATCACTAAGTTCAACATCAATTTTGCTGTTTTGCAAACATGAGTAATTTTTCTAGTAAGCTTAGCAATCTAAGAATCATGTTGAGTTCCTCCTATCTCATGTATAATTTTTACTGAACAGGACCTTGATAACTAAGTTTCCTCTGCTGGGTTTCAAATGGATCAATGAGAGAAATGTAATAATTTAATCTGCGACACAATGACTATGAATCAGATCAACACAACTTTTCAAAAACACATTTGAATATAAATTTTTAGACTCACTTTCTAGGTTAGGAGACTCTGATCTGGTGTCTACAGTTACAGAGTTCCTACAAATATCCCGAGGTTGATTAAAGTCTACAGAGGACATGAATGTGACAATTAAAGCTTAGAGCTAACATACCTGTGAAAAAATCAAGACGAACAAAGAGGTTCCCTGCACTTTATTTCTTCCTTTCCTTAACTACTCTAGGAAAGATGATGCTATTTACATTTTTGTTCAATCCACTTTGAATGCAAATAAAGCAAATTTCTATTCTTATTATTTGTGAAATTTACTCAAAAGACATGCACTTAGAGTTTTAGTTCATTTACAGAAGTATAATACAAAACATCACCAAGAATACAAGTTATACACCTACAGTGGAGTAATATAACTATGGTCAAACTTCACTGCAAATGTCAAGTGTTCTGATGTCTCCGCTTGCTTACTGCAGTACTCAAACAGTAATAAGGAAAATAAAAAGAACAGCAAACTTTAAGGAAAATGTATCAAAAGTACAAAAGTTAGTAAGTATACACTCACAAAGACTGGAAAAGCTTTAATTCTTAGAATATTATTCAATAAGGTTGAAGTAGTGCCCCAGCTGAAGATCCTGTTTTCAGTAACTCATACCAGTGAAAAAGACCATCTGTGCCTTGGCCTGAATTTTCCACTCCTGAGAAAAAGGACAGCGAAAATAGCATTATTTTACAATGTTAAAAGATTCTGAAGACCTTTCTTTATGAAATCCCCTGCTTTAGAACAAAGACTTTCAAGTTGGCAGAGATCTTGTGCCTTTTGCACTCTCACTGAAAAGCCACTCAAAAATGTCCAGCTTGCAAGCCTTGTGGTTTGCGCACAGCCAATACTTCCAGAACTTCAGCTGCTGTAATTCCCAACATTTCTGTCTGTACTGGACATGCTCCAGGGGCCTGAGAAGGTGTTTCTCTGCAATTACAGCTCAGTGCAATATTTGAGGCTAACAATCTGAACCAAGTCCAGGCTTCTTTTCTGCTTTTTCAGTGCTCTCCTAAGCTGAAGCCATACAGAAGAGGCAGCTCCCAGACTCAAATATAACAGGGACAAGACCAATCCTTCAGGGAAACAGACTGGAACAAGGAGCCTGAGGAGTTAAAAAGAGACTGGAGAAGGGTGGTGAGAAGACAGATTGTGGCCCAGAATATCTTGGTCAAAAGAAAGAAGATGGTGAGCAAATGGAACTAGGTCTACTCAGGAGCAGGTAGACTTGCTTAGCAGAGAGACTACAGAAGAAGCCAGAAGAGGTAAAGGGGAGACAAAGTGCTGCTGAAGAAGAACTCATTAGGAGATATCTGGAAGTAAGGCTGGAGGAGTGAAAGAGAGACAAAAATGAAAATATGGAGTCAAATGGTGTAGCCAGGTAAATAAACTTGGTCTAGTATAAAATATGGGAAATGCAATGCAGGTGAAAAATGTGCTGTATGAAGACTGAGATAGGATCAGCAAAAAGCATAAGCAAATGAAAGAAAAAAGCAATACTGGGCAGGTTGGAGGGGGTGCAGTTACCCCAGGAGGCTAGAATGGAGCCAGAGATTTCCAGGTCTCATCTATCTTTGCTGGGAGCAAATGTCTACAAAACCCTTCAGAAATTATCTAAGTCCTTGAAAACACAAAACCAAAATCATGAAGTGGCTTTGCTACTCCTGCAATGTAATATCATTGTATAATGCCAAAGCTTCTGCTATCAGAAAGCTTTTTCTTCCTTTCTCTTATTTCCTATTGCATTCATTATTTATATATTTTTACTACTTTCCTCTGAGGCAAATATTCCAAAACTTCTCTATCACTCTCCCTGTGAAATTTTCCAAGCTTTTGTCTGATACAGTTACTCTGAGCCCTAGTAAATTCTTCAGCACTACTTTTAGGCTCTGGTGACTAACACTTGGTTATGAATTGTTCAGCTTGTCCATGTAGAGAAAAATAAAATAGTTCAGGGAAGAATTTTATTGGAGCACTGTATCAGAGCATGATTCCCAGAGAAAGGTCATTCAGTTGTTCATCTACTATCCTTTCTTTCTCTTTTGTCATCCTCTGTTAAAGTTCTTCAGTATGTGCAGTGAACCTCAAAGTGCCAGCTGGAATTTGATATGCAAAGAGCAGTGGTAGCCACTTATAAGAACAACTTTTTATAATATGGCTGAACTTGTCATTTTAAACGAGAGACATAATTTCTCACTCTAAGAATATGCTTCTTCCACTGTGTGCTGTGTATCAAACATAAGAAATAAAAGAAAGCAAATTCAGAAAGCAAGTTCAGTTACTCCTCACACAACTTTCCACAATGATCTACCATCTGCCAAAAGCTGTTAGTGTCACTAGCAGAGAGAAGATTAAGCCAAATATTATTGCTACAACAGCTGGAGATCTTTTCAGGATCAAACTATCGACTTGTAAGAGACAGATAAGGTAAAGGTTCAGAAGATCATGGAAGTGGATTAGAGGATGAGAATTTAATTACACCTGTAAAAGGAAGGGTGGGAGAAGGAACAGCTGGTTCACAGAAGGGTTTTGAGTTTGTTACAGGTGCAACAGCAGAAGACAACATTTAATCCAACCAATGACATTTTAAACATCCTATGCACATCAAGAAAAATAAGGGACAATTTCCACTCCTAGACATATTACAAATGCGCTCATATATTATCAGGGATTTTCATCAACACTAGTGGAAGTTACTGGAGGGACTGTTCCATAGTCATAAATTCAAAGCAATCCCCCCCACTATGTTGAATTATTTCAGAAGACTCTTGTCCTGAGACCTCAATGAGAGATTGGTCCGTTCCAGGACACTTTTTGTGAGGATAATTGTTTACATTCTTGTCCTTGATAAAAGTTCACTGAAGAGAGAGACAATCAAGTCTATTTCAGTACTCATTTACAGATTTATGCTTTGTCTTGATTCTCCTTTTCTGCAGAGAAACATCGTTTTGGAATTTCACATCCTACCGAGAACTCTGGAGAGTGAAGAAGCTTCTGATTTCTGGTCTTTAGACTTCACTCCCCACAGCTTTAGGATCCCTTTAAACCTAGTATCCATGCTGCAATACCCAGAATACTCTGTCTCCATCTGCCCACTGAAAGACCTATTTGCTGAAAAATTCTGAAGCGCAACGATCCCCAAGCTAAATTTTAATTACTAGATAACAAAGGCTAAGCCCAAAGAATATCTTGTAAAAAGTCAAAATACACCAACACTCCTGGCATTTGCATTTTTCTCTTACCTTTAAAGGAGTAAAATAGTTACTTGAGTATTTTCTGAAGTCTTTGACGTTCTGACACGACAATATTTTAACTTATTTTTTTTAAATAAAAGGAGAATATTCAAATAAAAAAATATATATTAGCCTTCAATAAAAAGTTTGATTTTCATGAGTGTGCATGAAAGTAATTCAGCTCATACAAAGCACTTCCAGGAACACATCAAATTTTTGCTTTTCTCTTTTATAGTTCACCAGTCATTGTTCAGTAAATTTGCTTAGCCCAAATAGTATGTCTGCCTTGCTTTGGGATAACAAATGCAACTGCTTCTGCAGAGCCATTCTGCAGAGGGAAGTTCTTTTCAAAACAGCACAGCTTTTCCATTTTGTTTTTACAATTCCTTAAGCATCATGGCAGATATGGGTATAACTGTATGTAATAACCAGTTAACTACCTTTTTATTTTTATTTTTATTGTTTCAATAGATTAGTTATAACTGAAACAATTCCCAGACCAATGGTATCTTATCCATTTTAATCAAACCACACCAACTTAGGTAGGTAATATTGAAGGACTCAGATAAAAAATAATGGACATTAAAAGTAATGAGGAGTGTAACATGTAGCCTGATAATCTATATAAATCCCCTGAGATTTTGTTCAAGGTCAAACAAAAACTCCAGTACAAAACTAGCCACAGAATCCTCATCTCCCTATTCCCAGCTTTGATAATCACAACACAACCATCCCTCTAAATTCAAAAATGTCTGAAGTGTCAAATTTTCACAGGTGAATCAATGGGATTTCCTTAAGGATTATTAGAATAAAAGGTTCTGATGAGGAAATGTGCTTTGAACCATTAAAAAAATAGCACAAAGCTTTCTTTAATATTTTCATTCTACCCATTGCTTCTGGCTCGCGTCAGAAGAGCTCTGACAGCTGCATGTCAATTTTCAGATTTCAATATTGCCTTTGATAGGTGTTATGCTTTGTACATATCTGCCTTAATTCAGAGCTTTATCCTTCTAAAATTCACCAGTCAGCTGGATCTACTTTTCACTGTCAATGGCCCGAACAATATGATCACTTAATGTGAAAGGACCCATGATGCAGTATGAGCGAATGACATGCCACAGTGTCAAATTTTGCAGGATTGCTCTGTATTACTTAAGTTGATGTGACTGAATCACAGTCTGGAAAACTTAATTTTGGAACTCAGTACTAAGTTTTGGAAGACAGTTCTTAATTGAAAAGTTCGTTTCTAATGAAAGTGTGAGGTGGTGAAAGGTTGGACTAGCAGACTAGATCATTTGAGTCTTTATTAACAACATGAGTTCATTTTAATTCAGTGAAGCACATAATTGGCATCAAGCTTTTGAAGATCAGCACTCTTTTCTGTGACTGGAATCTGTAATTTTTAAGATTTTTTGATGTTATGGCAGATGTTTTTATTATTTGCATTTTTAAATTAGGTTACTGTTAAATAGTTCAGACTAATTATAAACTTGTTAGTTTTATTGAGCCCAATGATATCCACTGGCCAGTGACAAATCTTTATAAGTCTAAACCTGAATTCTTTGTAATTACTCTGCAGTCATCTAGCGCTATGCTACAGAGATGAATGGGTCCCCCTGAGATTACTCCACCTTGAGTAACCAGAAGGGGGCAATGGGGTCAATTACTGTTTCAGTTTGCCCCACAGCTGCTGCATGTAAATCAGTTTACCAGGAGCTCAGAAAGTACTTTAATAACATTTATTTCAATGCCTTTATCTCTGCACATTTCAGCCATTCTTGATGTAGGACAATGAAATTCAGAAGTAAAATGGGATGAACTCAATGGAGATGGTCCTAGCCATTTAGAACAGCAATCACTACTCTGCAAGTACAGAAACTTTCTAATGTTTGCCATACTGCCTGTATCCCTCTTACTGGCATACTTGTCTACAGAAGAGATATGCTGAAAAACACACAAACAACAACAAAAAAACAACAGTGCAATACCCATCACTCAGGCACAGGTACTATCCTTACAGATATGAACTTTTAACCAAGAAGTTAAAAGTTTGGCGTACTTATACACTCTTAATGTTAGCAATGCCAGGATTTTCCAAATAATTTAAGTTTTTTTGTTTTTGTTTTTGTTTTTGCAAATCCATAGTTTGATTTTAGTTCAACTTTTAAAAAGATCCCATGACACTCAAAAGCATAAATCTTATTTCATTAGTCTTTTTGGCACCGACAAATGTTACCCCAAAATAATTGACAATTAATATTCTTTTATTTAACTGATTACCAGTTAAATTCCTGTTTGTTATTCCATTTTACTTAAGCTGGTTATTTTTCTTACTACATATTGGGAATCTGCAGGTCTAACTTTTTTTAAAAGAAATAAGGCTTAGTACACAACTAAAGATAGAAACAACCTTAAACAGCCAGTGGGTATGTTAAAATTACCATCATGCATCTCTTTGCAGAGGTTTACAGCACTCATTACCTAAATCTTCTGCTTTAAACAGAAGCAATGTATTGGAAGAGTCTAACTAAAAATGCTCTAAGGTCTTTTTAGGAGATTTTCAGAGGCATAAATAATAATTAGCTACCCATCTAGCAATGGAAAACAATGAGTTTTGAATTTTCAGAAAGCTTCAAGTTGTCATGATTGAGCAATAAGGGTGAGATCTTTCTCATTTTATTAGGTTGATAAAGCTGGTGAAGGTGGCAAGAAAGAAGAGATACGGTATGGTCGATGCAAGTCATAACTTCTGCTTTCAGTAGTGACAGGACTGAACAGTAATTCTCATGTCTCTACAGCATTTTCTTGGCCTCATATACAACCTGAACCCCAAGCATAGCAACAGAATCTGAACTCTACAGAGCTTGCAAAGTCATAAAGTCTCCAAAACCAAGATTCTCCTTTCTGGAGCAGCACCTCACCAGAGCAGGAGCTTAGATGAATCTCTTCCCATGAATATTCTCTGAAGCTTAATATGAGAGATTATCAGAGACCTGACACATCTTTCTTGAGATGAACATTCAGACTGGATTATTTTCATTGAATACATAATTATGTCTTTTTAAATAATTCAAAAATACAGGATATCTTAGATTCAATGGATGTCCTTTGAGGGCCTAAAAGGTGAAGATAGAAGGAGGTAGCAAAAGGACAGACAATATCTTCACATAAAACTCCCAGAGAAGTATTTTAGCCAGTCTCCAAGGTCCTTGAATTTTGAAGTCATAACCAATGATGCTGCTTTTACGTTAGCGTGCTTTCTTATCCCTTCAAGGAACTGCATGAGAAATTGATTGCAAAATTATTAACCCATATTGTTTACAAAATTTAGACAATGGTGATACATTTCTTTTATCCCCTCAGAGTGGTCCACAATTTACTTCAACAGAACCTGCACAAATAATACTACGCTGTTTCCTGCAATCCTTTCAAAAATACAATTTAAAAAGAGCTGACAGTGTTTTACTTCTAATGAATTAAAAAGCAACATTAAATCTTTTCCACTGAATTGTTTTCTTCTGCTTGATGACTTCAATCTAAACTCTCTCTACTCTTGCTGTGTCAGCAGTTATCATCATACTGCATGCCACCTCACTACAGAATGTGTCTGCAGATCACAACTCCGGGGGAAAAAATGCAACTTTGCAGACTGAATGTTCCACTTAAGAAGCAAATGGATGTCTGCTCAGCACAATGCTTCTCACTGTGACAGTCAAAGCTTTGAAGCTTGGTCCAACTTCTGGTTACCTGTAAACTGCTTCATGTAAAGGCAGCATGCAGCTGCACTCAGGCAGGAGCAAATGAGGAGTAGGATGGAGTGTCACCAATTACATCAAGTGCTTTGACTTCTAGAGATATGGCTTTGCTTTCTTATACAGGAATCTCAGGACTGAGCCCTGCACACTCATCACTTTTATAACAGCCTCTAGAACAGCCTCCCTTCAACCTCTCATTTCAAAACCTTCCAGAATCTCAGCAGACCCCCATGGCAGCTGTTAAACACAAAGTACAATTTATGAAGCAATGTCAGCTGTGTGCCAGCTCCAAGAGCACACAATGCAAATAGACTTGTTCTGGCTGCTCTTAAGCAACAAAGTGAAAATATTGTTATCAGCATCCCAAGCAGAAAAGGACACACAGCTAAGGAGCTAGTCAGTCTTCATGGGATGACAAGCTTGCTTGAGGGCAGCTAAGGAACCATGCAAACACTATGTATGCAGTAATTTAGAATATGTTCTCTCTCACCTGTCCATGCATGTAAAGGACAGCAACACATAGAATCAAGTCATTGCAGTGCACTACAATTAAATTCAATTCAAACTAGACACTTCTGACACTCCATAAAAGCAAGCTCTAACATGCTGCAAGTGAAGCAAGTACATAGGCAGAAGAAAACACTTAGGTCAAACAGATTAACATGCTTAAAGACCATGCAAGAAATAACCTTTATTATTTATTTCCTTCATAAAAAAGAATTATGTCAACTGAGACAGAGCAATGTGCATTGAGAAATGTAATGACAACTGGGAACAAAGATAATCATTTTAAAGAGGAAGGAAGGGTTTTGGAGGTGTGGTAAGGAAATTTGTTATGATTTTAACTGCTACATCAAAATAAAGTGTCTACCCTTAGTGAGTTATCTGGTCTATTCACCATTACTAGCCCCATTATTATTTCTCTCACATTTATGTCAATTTAAATACTGAAATCTATCATCAAGATTGTATTTCAATACTAAATAAGCAATTAGCAGCCAGACTAATATTAAGCTGACATTTTATAGGGATTTTAAGATCCTCTGGATCCAAAGTTCAGCCTGTATATCCATTTACTGCGTGCACTATTTTTTAAGTAGCACATTCTTTTCCAGCTAATTTGGTAATGTAATGCTACAATTTAAAAAGACTAAATATATCATTTGCAGAGGGCTGTCCCCATCTCACATCAGGGCACAGGAACTCCACTTCTCAGATTTACAATAACTTTGTTACTGGGATGGAGATCTGAATTCAGCAGGTTCAAAAAACCTACAGTTTTGTTCCTGGAAACCAAACATCAGCCCCAAATTTAAGTATTATCTCCTCCAGCTGTCTGGTTTCTGTACACAGCGCTACCTAGTTTAAAACTTAGCTCTAGAGACCATACAGGTGGGAGTTCTGCTTGTAAAACACAGACCAGCTTTTGGAAGGAAGAATTCCCCATTTACTCCTGATACAACCCTGATGTAGCCTATGATACTTAGAGCTGGCTGATATGCTCAGATAAAATAAGCATTATTCTTACAAACATTCAGTTTTTATTAAATCTGATATGTACATATTAAAGAGGCTTAAAACATTGTCTCTTCTTGGAAGTGACACTCACTGCTATCTTAATCTTGCTGCCTGTCAGGTCTCCACCAGACAATAGAAAGCTTCTAGGCTGTTCTAGACCTGCACCTTTGCTTCAGTTTTTGTGCCTTAGTCACCTCTGAAACATGTATTCGTGTTTGATTGAAGCTCAACAGCTCCTAGACTGCTTACTACCAATGTTCAGCATACCCACTCATAGTCCTTACAAAAAGTGCATGCTTTTCAAATGATCCTTCCCTGATAAAACTGGATTAGGCACTAGCCAAGTGTGTGCTCATACCAGGAAGAACACCTGCATGGTAGCAAGTTACAGTTACTCCTCCTCCATTATAATTCAAATAACCAAGTAAAATAGCAAAAGACATTTTTGTGAGAACAAGTTCACACCTCTAGGTTCTCTGCCTGAAGACACCACCACCTTCCTCATGTTTGCAAGGGGATAGTAAAGCTCCAGCAACAGGACAGAGTAGGTTTACCTTTCGCTAAGAGCATAAGACATTTTGGCAAAGAAGCATCACATTGTTTAAGACAGTAGTTGCACAGATGACAGCCAGGAACATGTCTGGACCATTACATTTAGACATTTATATTGCACTATTAAATAGCATGTTTGTCTTAGAATGCTAATAAAAAATAAAAACCACTTTCATATGAAAATGGTATAGTTCTTAATAGCCAAGACTCATTTCATGTTATGCAATCATGGGCATTTCTGAGGTCACATAGCATCAATCTTACAGTCAGACACATGATGAAACAAACATTCTTAATGCAATTACATTATCCTATAATTAAGGATCAACTCAAGCAAAGGTCCATCATATCTTCACTAGTGTAATTTTCCTTTTCTCATGTGATCAAAAGCTACTCAGTAAACAGAGAGTACAAACCACCTTCTGCAGTAGCCAAAACCTGGGAGTAATGCAAGGACACGAAAATAAGAGTGATATCTCTTAGCAGTTGACAGCCATTAGATCACTACCATCTTCCCACAGGTACTGGCTCCACTATTTCTGCCGTGGCATTGAGCCTTTTGATGGAGATATTATCATCTACATTTTCAACATTGAATGGGATTTAGCCATGGGAGTTATGCAGCTAAATCTTGTTCATGCAATGCCTGGAAGATTTAAGTGGAAATGATTAATTATTACCTTTTAGCACTATCTTCTGCATAAATACTTTAGAGTTCAGGAGCCAGTCCTTCAGGAAATTACCCCTTTACACATGTTCCTCTGTGCTTTATAACAAAAAAGTTCATTGCAATGATTTTTCACGGGTAAAAGTTTTTGGATTTTTTCTTTTACTCTCCTTATCTGAACACCCTTTGTCTAACCCTTTTCATTTATTTTTGTTCTCCTCTTGGATTGAAGAGATCATCATCTCCACCAAATTCTTTAGTACTGATTGTAATTAACAATCACAGCCTGAGCTACACTATTTACTTACTGGGCATCTGGCACTTTTCCTGCAATCACTGACTGAAGGTAACACTGGCGCACTGACTGACGCACTGGAAAAAAAATCCAGAAAATCAGATGTCTTTGTTCTTTTTTTTTTTTTTTTTTAATTTGATGGATGTTCAGAAATAACATTTATAATTTTGTAGACACCAAGTCATTCTTGGTAAACTAACGAAAAAACATTCATTTTCCTTTGTCTTCCCCTCTCCCCCCTAAAAAGGTCAAAAACGATTTCAGATTACATCCAAGAGTCTTCTTCTGCCTATAGCTACTAGTAGAATTAGGATTCTGGTGAAATTTAAGCTAATATTCCTCCTTTATATATGTTGATGCAGCTTCTTACAAGGCTTTCCCAAACCCTGATTACATAATTATAGAATTAGCTACAAAATACACTCACATGGCCAAAGAATTATGCTCCAAAATACATGGCAAACATCACAGAAGCATGCTGTAAACTTTGTTTATAAAGATACTGTCTAGTTTGTGAAATAAAGATAAATTAGTAGAGTGGTCTCTGCAGAACAGCTCTGAGCTGACTTCACGTTATGAAGCATTGCATAGAAGATGGCCTTACTACTGAAAGAGACTAAGGTCTATGTTTACCAATAAGACTTCCAGTGTGTAATAATAGTTCATGAGGCAGGTCATCCAGCCTCCAAGCAGCTGACAGAAGAAACTTAGAATGTGGAATGCAGAAACCGGCTCCGTAATCTAGATGAATTTTTAGATATATAGAGCTTTTAACTTTTTTGTTCTTAGCCATATGTTGGAATATTTCTGAACAGCAGGAATGGATAAAAGGGGTGGGAAGGAGAGGGGACATGAGCAGAAAAAGTTGAACTCCCCACTTAACATCCTGACTTTTTACAGGGGTACAAAGAGGGATACTGTCCGCACATACGATCTGGGTTAAAAGCAGAGAGAACTTAGGCTAGAAAGGAAATGGATCAGTTAGCTCAGGAAGACAAAAGAGAGACAACTCAGAAATGAAGAGAGGATTTCTGCTCAGCTACACACATGTGCTGCAATCTTGTGTTTGCAGGAGAGGAGACTATTGTAAAACATTCCATTCAGCCTCATCTCCAGTTGATGTTGATCATCCAGTCCACTGAGTTCAGTGACCCTTCAAGCCTAAGCAATTCCATCATGAGACAGTTAACTGGAGGCATAATGCTCTGCACATTCAAAAATTCTGTGACATCCTGGAATACAACTCCCCCTTCCTTTAAAAGGAGATCTTCTCTACGTAATGCGCTCAAAAGTTAAAAGTTGACAAAACTTCCAATGTGAAAGAGATGACATGGGCAGGTATATTAACTGGCTGTGTAGCTGTAAGAAAGGGAAGCTGGCAACTTGACTAATTTGGGCTTTTGCTGAAAACAAATAATGCAGATAACATTTATCTATACGTACAATACTATATACATACATATACTATATATATATTATATATACTATATATAAATTATA
>VXAA01002827.1:90668-112698 GCA_013399115.1 Anseranas semipalmata
TAATACTATATACGTACAATACTGCTTGATTCAGGCTTTAATTCAGAAATCAGTGATTATTTCAGCATCCCAAAAGAAAGTGTTACCTGGATACTTCAGTTCTGGGATTCAGAGTCTAGAATCATTCTATTCAGATAAGTGATATTATAAACCATCCAAGAATTGCTGGCAAATGACTTCTCATTTGTGATGCTGTAGGGTGTTCCTTCCCTATACAGAGAGAGCACCCTTAGGATATGCTAAGTACAGAGGAGTTCAAACAACATTAGTAACCTTCTAGAACGACTGTGCAGCCGGAGCTCAAGGAGAACCACACAAACTGAAACCAAAGTGATATAAAGATATAAACCACAATTATTAAAACCAATTTAAAAATAAAACAGAACAAAACAAAACTCAGATCAAAAGGAGAAGTGATAGTATTCTGGAACTGTAGTTTCTCATTTCCACAACAGATTTTTACTTGTGGGCTCCAAGCTGCCACTGTAACAATATCAGAATTAATTTAAAAGTAATATCAGATTAGTCAGGGAAAAGCACATCACAGATCAAAAACTTGAAGGCTGCCATAAGGCTTATTTGCTGACCAACTCACTTAAAGTCTGGCAAAGTACAGAGACATGAAAGCAAAAATAATATTATAAAGATGCCGTGTAAATAATGCTGACAGTGTAAACTGAATATACATTTCACTAGGTATCGTTAAAATAATAAAATTACAGTATCAGTGCACATCACAAATCCAAGAATTCCAAATTTTCTTTCTTCACCACAGAATCATGTGTGTGTTAGAAAAGACCCCAAGCAAAGTGTAAAATAGGAGCTATTATGGACACAGTCTGCAAATTACCTCATTCTCATAACCTAACCTAAAGTCTAAGCAGCTGTCTGTATTATCTGTTCTTTTTCCACCTACAGGAAGCTGAGAAGATGCATGTGTGAACTGATGTCTAAGGCAACTCAGGTCAGCAATTGTCCCTGATGAACTTTCTTGAAAAGATTTATCTTCTAAAGAAATTCAGTACCACCTGACATTTGCTCCATTAAACAGGCAACCCACTCTCTACTGCACTGCCTATTCTAGTGCTATTAGAGAAAGGCAGGCTTGGAGAATACTTCAGGATTGAAGTACTGGTGCAGTACAATAGGAAGAAATATGTTTTACTTCTGTGTGGCTTTTCTTGGAACACACATTTACTCACAGCTGACAGAAGACCTGAAGGGTGAAATGACCTCAGGAAGTATTGCCACAATATCAGTGGGAGAAAATGGAGTGTTAGCTTGGATGAGGTGGGAACCAAACTAATCACTGCCTGGGGCTGCCTGAAATGACATCTGTCTTGGAAAGCACTGAGGCTGCTGTTCTGCTGAAGACTGCAGCAGTTTCAACACAAGGTTTAGGCAAGACTGCTTCAAAACGTAGGCTGGTGTGATTGCAAAACAAGCACTACGGACTTTTTGGAAAACCTGGGAAAGACCACCAAACACATTATGCATATCCCAAAAACACTTCCAAAGATATGTTTCTCCTTAAGAATAAAATAAATAAATAAATAAAAATTAAGCTTGTTGCTTATATTTCATCTGAACTTTCTCCTTTCTCAACAATCAAATGTAAATCAAAAAAAAAAAAACCTCAAATGAGTATCCTATATCAGTCTCCTATAACAATGACAGAAGCAGTCACTGCTGAAGCACATCCCCTTTAGTCAGTCGCCTCATGCAGAGACAGGAGTGTGGTGTCATCACAGTTGTCTGCAGTGGTGGGATGAGGAAGGATTTGTCCAAGGATTCTCAGTGTTGGCTCTCTTAGGAAAATCATGGTGTGGAGCATGGACAATTAGAAAATATGGAAAAAAATGCAGAAAGTCTGAGATGAACTTTCTTGGTAGGAAAGTATTAACATCTGCTGCTTGCCAGGTGTGTGTACATACTTAACTGGCAAGTTCTGCATTGTATTTCGGAGAAAAAAAAAAAAAAGTTAATTGCAGTATGTTGCATTCCAATACAAATGGTATAGCTGCAGTAGCATTGAAACCAAATCACTGAACTTGGCCAGAGGAGAGTCAGAAGTGATGAATTATTTTGCAGCAACGGCAGGGAGAGCTGGCTGATTAGTTTTAGCTAATGTTGCAGCTACAATGTTTTGTTGCGCTGAAACAAACAAACAAACAAAAAAAATGGCCAAATTAGGTCATTCCAGTGGCTTCAACAGGAATTCAGCTCAGAAAATCATTAGTGAAATACACAAATGTTTTGTGATGCTTGAAAGTCTTGCAGATTATTTCTGCATAACATAATGATCTTTAAGGTTCCTCACAACCCAAACCATTTTATGATTGTATAACCAGGATCCTTTTTTCCTGCTCATCTTCTCAGCCAAACTCTTTGTCCAAGCTCTCTTTTTCCAGCATCTCACATATTGCAATACCATGTTTCCCTACAAAAAAAATAAAAATAAAAAAAATCTGTGCATGGAGATGCTGCTGCATTCTCAACCAGTCACGTTGACTATGTCACTGTACTTCTGCCTTCACCACCTGGCACAGAGTCTCGTGAGGCTGCTTCCACCTTCAGTGAGGGATGCCGTCTTCCTGTATCTGTTCATCAAATTTGAAATGAAGTATCTTTGGGTTTTGCTCTTCTCTGATGGAAGAAATTCCTCATGAACAGCACAGAAACAAAGCAACATCACTGTTTTCCTCCCAGTCCCTTCCTAAACACCTTGCTCTGTGGGCTGCAGAACATTGCATGATGATTAGGCTACAGTTGAACTATGACACCTCGCTTAACAGACTGACCGGTGTCATCTCATTTCTTTGCAGGCCTCGAATCTGCTGTCTCATATATGTCACTATAGTGATAAGCTCCTTCCACAAAAAGGAACAGTTGTGTGTGTGTGCACGTGTGTTTGTGTAAGTGTCCACTGTAATTATATCCTAATTCAGGCCTGTTGATAATACAAAAAATTAATAATAAACACCAAAGCTGGAAAGGTGATGGGTTTACACAAAAAACAGTAACAACAGTAACAGCTGCAGCTTCCTTATGCAATGAACTGCTGATTGGGGAAACTTCAGATACTGCCTGTCATGCAGCGTGGTGCATTTCCACTAAAAATATGATTCTTAGATAAGATCATTCCAGGTACCTGTGTCATAATTCTAGACATCCTCACATTCTCTTTTTCCCTTTTTCCTCTGAATTGCCTTCTCTCCATCATCACTGATTGAATGACTGATTAATTGTAATAATTTTGGCATTGCCTTTGCTGCTCAAATTAGAGATGTCATTCTTTAGGGTGAGAAAAGAGAGATAAGCAGTGCTTTCTTAGTTTGCCTTTCGATCTATGTATATATAAAGCCTAAAAAGGAGCAGGACACTAACGTCTTCAGGGGAGTTATGCTGGCATTTGTTACTGTGAACTCTTGAGTGTCTTGAGGCAGAAGGATCTTGTTACCTCAGCATGTTTCACAGGATGTTGTGACCGCTGACAGAAATGTCCAAAATACATGCCTTGCAGATAAAAACAGAGAGTTTCCAAAAAGAAAAACCTGGCAATTTCATGGTAAGTCGGAAATTGTACATTCCTATGCCCCACTGACAAAATACGTTCCTACCTGCCTAAAAATAATACAGCCTTTTAGTTGCACCATGCAAAGATGAAGGAAAAAAAAAAATCTTTTGCAATGTCTTTATTAACTTATGCTCTTCCTCTATCCTGGCTCTTATTCCTGGCTGTGCTACAGTGAGCCTGTGGTCATGAATGAATGGATGTAAAAAAAAAAAAAAAAAGAAAAAGCAAATGTTTACATCATCAGCTTACTTGAATGACTTCAGTGAGGGCAGCTTTGTTTTAATTACAACTTGCATTTACATAGTACACACATTCTCATCAGATGGTTTTGTCATCCATGCTCAGAGTCTATGTTCTACACGAGTACATGTCCTGTATGTACCATCTAGAACAAGGATGAATTCAATATAGAAGCCTACAAAGAACAGGCAGAGCAAAGATTATTTAATCCTGCCATGACTCAACCACAGAGAAGACAGCTGTTTTTATTCTCCTGTACCACCTAGTTCTGTCCAGATTCAGGACCAAAAGCTAAGACAATCAGATTTGCATTCTTGTCAGCTAACAGTGCAAAGTACTGGCAGAGGCCCCAGAAGACTCTCAATGTCACAGCCCTTGAAACTTCTTTGTCCACTGCATTATCACTCTTCTTGCCAGTCAGGAATTCAGAAATTACACTGTACTTCCTTTGCATCTAATTTACATCTCAGACAGGGCTGTCATTCTAAAGCAAAAAATGAACAACCAAGGAAAAAAAGAATGGCTGCAAGAACACCACCAAGAAACTACACATTACTACTAAGGCAGCTGTTTTTAAATATAGATAAATTCTTAAAAGACCTGGATGAATCCCCCTTGCAAACTACTACCACCTCTAAAAACAACCTTATGACCCTATGCTGACTGTAAGAAGGAAGACAGAAACCATCAGGAAACAGCTCCGAAACATGAAATTCAGTGTGTAATGAGGGATGCAGTTTTCTTCACACTGTGCATACTTTGGTCAAGCTCATCACACAGCCCTGCTATGTCTACAGTACCATTGTCCTTGTGGCAGTAATGAACACTTCTGTTCGCAGAAGCAACATGAAAGGGAAGAATGCTTTCATAACATAGAATTCTGAATCATGCTGCCCTCATAAGTTGTAGAAGTCATTAAAGGAAGGGTTAGAAATCTTTTAAGTATTTTTCCATTTGCCATTCTTTGGTACTCTGAAAGACCCACGCAGCAGCAGCTTTTCCTCTCTTCTCCTCCTACATCAAAGTCTCCCCTGAAGCACACTGCAGTAGCACACCAGACACAGTACAGACCAGTTAATCCCATTCTTTCTATTTACCTTCCCAAGCACTGTTTAAGACCAGAACAAGCACTCTTTATGGTAATTGCCAGACAAGGATTCCACAATATCTTCAGACTAAATGAGAGGATTTCGGCCTGCCTATAAATATTCGAAGGATGGTGTTACATCAGAAAAAGATAAGCAGGTAGATCCTAGCATCAGGACAGCAAGACACTAATTTTTTATGCAACAATTGAGATGTTAGGTCACAAACAATGCTCGGGGAGTCAAATCCTCATTTGGTGTGAATGGACTTCTAAGGCTGAACAGATTTATGTCAGTCGAGGATGATGCTTGTTTCCAGTTGCTCTAGCTTCATATAATTCAGGGCTTGATTCATTAATATTCAAGGCACTCTGCAAAGTCCATCTTTTCTGTGAGCATTCGTGGCAGAGACAGATTGATACATCCCAAGGGGGTTGTGATTCAGGGTTGTAAGGTAGATTTGTTTTGGTATTAACATAGTCAATGATTAAATGAATTGCGTTCAGTATATAAGTTCTCTATCAAGTGTTACATTGTAAATAATATGAGGTGGCTAGAAGTGGCAAAAGTGTCAGAAAACAATCCAAATCTTGGTCAAATATGAAGAAAGCTACACAGAATATGTATGCCTTCTATCTCTGACAATGTTGATTCTATTCCTTGTTTATCCCCTAACACTATTTTCTCCTTCATTTAGGCTCTAACTTATTTCATAATAGCACAGATGTTTAAATTCATACAATATACAATACATCAATTTATTACAGTTACTTGTTCACAAGACAATCTAGTGAACAAGAATTTTCTTTCACTAGAATGCCTTTAAAGTTAGATGGTGTCACGCATTCATGTGTTAAGGAAAGCATTTAAAAGAGTTTAACATTTTAACGTAAAGTAAGTAGGCAGTAAAGTCTATTAATAGTGTAAATGAACTCCCATCTCAGCAAGAGAGGAACTACTTCTTCATTTCAGATGATGATTAGCTTGGGCTTCAGGCAACCACTTTGGCCATGGAAACAAATTCCTATTTGCAAAAGCACTTAGAATTTAGAATAAAATGGCATTTAACTGTATCTGTCTTTGGTTCTTGACCAATTTAACTTTAGGGAAAGAAAAAGGAAGGGGAGATTCTGTTGACTTTAATTTGCTTTATCATGTAATTTGAATAAAATCAAAAAATAAAACCATTGTCCATAATGACAGATGAAAACTACAGCAAACAATTGGCATATCATGCTTATCCACTAAAGGATAATCTGACACCTTTTCAGCAACCTTCATCTTCCAGGCTCTTCCAAAATCTAAATATCGTCTACGATTTCCTTGTCAGGCCTAGTCACATGCATATGTACACTGTCCTGAACAAAGTGAAGGTGCTGTGTTAATTGCCCATGCTATTATGTGACCAAATGTGGTAGCTTTCATGGACAGAATATGATCAAACACTGTATCACTCCATGGCTGCAGGTACACGGGCTTTCCAGCTATATCACCAACATACAGGTGTGACCATGCCATGAAAACCTTAGTTTCAGAGACCTTATGGAAGAGGACTGCAGGACAAGAGGATACTGGTGAGCAGGTATGGGATGGATGAACTCTTCGGTAAGGTTTGATTCAATCAATACATCTTTAGGTGGTCATTCCCGAATTAAAAAATTTTCAATACATACAATACATCACTGGAGACTTATATGGTTGTCTACCTGAAGGAAATGGGAGATTTATATGATTTAAAATACATTGTGTTTCCTACACAATAAAACTCACAGTTTGTGACTTACAGGTCACATATTAAAGCTGTCTAAGAATGGCTTTAATATTTTGTTACAGGCTACAGAGATATTCACCCTAGGTTCCCTTCATAATCAATAGAAATCTAATTAAAACTCAATGGAGTCTAGTCAGTAATTCATTTCACCCTAAAGTAAACATTTAGAGCAGATCAGGTGAATCATTCCTTCAGTGCATCTATAAACACAGAAACTGGCCTCACGGCCCCAGATTTGTAGGGTTTGCCTGGAATGTGGAGAACTGGGTTAAAGATTTTCAAACACAACAAAAAATAAGACAGTTTGATCCCAGAGCTTGTATGTTAGCATACTAACTGGAAAGCTAATGACTAATCTGTCCCCTGGTCTACCATTTTCCTCTGATTTTCACCAAAAGATCCCTTGTGGATTTAAGAAGCTATTTTTTTTTTATTATTTTTTATTTTTTACTTCTAACCTGAGTTTGAAATAAACAGCAATTCCTAATGGGATTTTTGAAACATAAAAAAATCAATAATCTAAGGATCAAGGTAGATATCCTAGAATCATAGAAAAACCCAGGTTGGAAGGGACCTCAGAGATCATATGCTCCAACCTTTGAGATCTCTTGTTATGGGAAATTTCTTGAGCCACAGAAAGGGAGGTCTGGTTTTAGCAGTCCCAGTGTTACCATCAGTTGAAAACAACAGATATGTAAAGCTCAAGTGTATTCTCACAGCATTCATTTCATTGAACCAAAGCTGGCTTTAAAAAAAGGAAAGCTGTATTACTGAAATACCTTCAAATGCAATGAACAAATGGTGTCTGGGGTTGAAGGCTTTTAGGGAGGATTTTTTATAGATGTTTTTACTAAACAAAAGGGAACATACTTATTTTGAATTCAAAAAAAAAATCAACACACATTTCCTTTCATTTTTTCCTAGGTCTTTGCCCAAAATAAGTAGTAGCACACACACACACACAAAAGGAAAAACCTGGCAGCTTTTAAAATTATTTTTGTTTTGAACAGAAGGGAATAGCAGTATACTTTCTCTTAAATTTTTGCCAAAGTCATAAGATTTTTAAGTACTGTATATAATATCATTTGATTTCACTTTTTTCATAGCAATTTTTTTTAAGGCATTTCTAGCTGCAAATACAAAAATGACTGCTCTTCTTTAATATGCCCCCAACAACATGTACACTAAAGGTGACAGACAAATATTCCATTAGGAAAAATGTTAGAACAGATCAAATTAGAACAAGCAGAAAAGTGATGAAGCAGAAACCCATAAGCAAATGAGTAGAATTCCATGATTTTGTTTAGGAAAAAAATACATTATTTCCAGCCTTCCATCATTAAAATCGTGAACTTAAAGGTGTCATTTCATACCTTGCCATTTATCTCCAGGAGATTTCATCCCATCTAAGCATGTACGCTCTTCTTGGTAAATATCAGCCTTATTTTATGAGTTGCATAGCACATGCCTGAATATATCATAAATAAATAATATTGTATTAATAAATGATTATGGCAATAAATAAGTAATGTTCCAAATGACCAACTAGTAGAGCATATCAACTGAGTGATTAACTTATTTTAAATTCAGACTTTTTTAATTCACTCCTTGTTCCATACTGTCACAATAGTACTAAAGAGTTTCTATCTGCTATTTTCCAAAATGTAAAATTTATGTTAACTTTAAATATCACTCAATTTTCCTGGATTATGAAGTAACTTATGCAATGACTGTTTTGTATAAATAATAATAATTTAAAAAACAACAACAACAACAACAACAACAAACACATGAATTTGATGAAATCGAAAATGAAATCTTAAACATTATGTAGTAAAAGCCATTGCTTGTATACATCTCAGATCAGATGTTATGCAAACAATGGTAGAAATGAAGCATTCTTGGATATATCATATGACACCAAAGTGGGAAAAAATGTAATGAAAGTTTTAAATTATTTTATCATCTAGATCATTTGGTGCATACTCCTGGAATGGCATTATGTAAATAGACCCCTGCTTACAGGTCACTTCTAATGCTCTAGAATGGAAAAAGAATCCTTAGAGATCTTCACTCTGAAAAGTACAGAAGCAGACATTCACGCTAAAGCTAGCAATGAACCTGTAAAAATCAATTTACATTTCTGTTTCAATGGATAATCCTCCTTTTGCTAAATACTGAGACAGTGACTCCTCTTCATATCAATATTCTTGGCACACACTGAGTGCTTTTAGTTTTTCCAGCATTTTGCTGGAATCAGCCTGACTGTCTAGAGGCAGAAACACTGGGCCAAACTGAATGTTACATCATGGAATAGGTGGAGGTTAGACCAACGAAGAGCAAAGGTGACTTTAAAAGTCATCTAACTTGTGGGATCATTCTCTAGACGGATTTGGATCAAACCCAAAGTGCCTTAAATTAGGATTTTGTGTGGCTACTTAAATCTGTACAGTGGCTGAGAATAGCTGTACTATATTAACATCCAGACATATGCCAGCACATTTTCATACACACACACACACACACACACCAACCCAGTCTGTATGCTGTCCCATTGTTTGATTTCTCCACCGGCCATCAAGCTGTACTGGGAATCACATGAAATTGAGGGGACTATAGGATGCTATTCTAATGGCAGTAAGCCACCAAGCAAGAAAAAGAATCTGAAGAGAATCAGACCCATTATCCTCCCTCTCTCTCATCTTCAGCTTCCCACAAAGCTGCAACTGAGAAATACTGACTCACCTCATAGTCTTCCTGAAAAGTAGGAAGAAACGTAGGGAGCTCTGGGGCTATGAACAGTTTCTCTTGACATGTTTTATGAAAACAAACAAACAAACAAACACACCACCACCACCACAAAAAGCATCATATAAAAGCAGAATAAACCATTAACACTCATCAAAACTATCGTACCATAAATAAGTTCTGTGAAGGAAAGCAACCTTGAGGGAATAATGCCTACATAGGCAAAACTCGCATATCTGCAAGACAAAATGCTAAAGGCAAATGCCTGCCCAGATAAGATGATCTAGTAGACTGTGGGGATGAAGAGACCCAGGGTACAATCATCACAGAACATTACTTTGCAAATATGCACCTTGGTGTTTTTAATGCAATATTGTTATGCATATTGATCAATATGAAAATCAAAGATACTGTTTTCACAGTCTCTGAACTTTCAGGCCTCCATCCCTGGTAAAGATTAATGTCACATTCCAGCAGTGACAGATACATGTACTCAGAATGACAAATGTTGCTCAGTGAGACTTCTCCCATGCTGAAAGTCAAGCTTAAATGGAAGCCACTGTGGGTTCAGCAGCTAAAACTACATGCATTCCCCCAGCTAAGTGACGGGCTGGTTAGCATTGAAGCAGCGCAAGGAAAGAAGCACGGACAGCACAACAGGACTATGTAGCTGTATTGTCAGACAGTGAGCACAGAACACACCAAAGGAAATACTGCTTCACAAAACACAACTGCACTGTGAAGCTCAATGCCACAGATGTTGCAGAAGCTAAACTACAAATGGCTTCAAAAAGATTTAGACAAATTCCTGGATCATAGGTCTCTCAATGTCTATCTGATACAATGGTTTGGATATAACTTTTGACTTGTAAGTCCTTACGCTGTTGGTTGCCAGAAGCTGTAAGAATGTAAGATGACCCTTTTAAGGAAATACCTCTATACTTTTTCTGTAAAAATCTGCTGCTGGACTAAAGAGGTCTTTGGTCTGACCCAGTGAAGTTTTTCTCATCTTACCCATCTTCTGTGGTAATACTAGAACTTCACTGAAAGTCTTTGATCTGCCATCTCCCATAAACACTAACTTAATATTATAAGTGATGTCTATGAAGTCGCAAGGTATATGTACGCTCATCTACAGTATAGAAGCAGCAGTTTTAAATTCCAATAAACAAATTATTTTTGATGAAATAACTCTCTGAACAATGCAAATATTTTACTGAATCACCTACAGGAATACTAGGCACAGGCTGTTCTTTCTTCTATATTTTGATTTTGTTATGCTAATTACGTTTTCCAGCAGTCAAATGATATTTTTATTATGACTTGCTTAATACTGTAGGAAGAATATTCATTGTATATTCATAGTATAAATAGCTTGATTTTTCAGAAGCTTATACACAACATTTTATTGCTGGACACAACACAGTTGGATATGCACTGATGAGATAATTTTCTTTAATAAAAAAGATACCAAAAAAATATAGGTCTAGTTGATATGAATATAAGCAAACATCATGGGAGTCCAAAGAAAACTTCTACAACCAAATTTGTTGGTACAAGTGTTAGTCTGCTCCCAAATAGGTCTAGACATAAAAAACTTTGCTGACTGACATTCAGAAATTAACTATAGACAGAGTCTGACACATTGTTCTGAAACTTGTTTGCACATTGCTTAATAACAAAACTTAATATGCGAGGACCCAAACCAGAATGCTGTCCTTCACAACAAACTTGCTAGACATGAATTGAGGTGGATAATGCAGAACTAGTTAAAAAAAAATTTGGTGGGGACTCAGAAAAGATTAATTCCAGGTCAGACTGCAAATTTTTACTACAGAGTTTTCACGGACCCAGATGCAGAGTTATCACGAGTCTGGTTTGCTCAGATCATCTCCATTAGCAGAGTAGTCTTACTTAGAAAAGTTAAGGAGTATTCTCAACTCCAAGTGAAAACTGGAAGAGCTGGGGGTACATGAACTTCCTACAAAGTTTATTACAGTCATTTAAAAATGAAAAACATTTGACATCTAGCAAAATCTCATATAATGTAGACAGATACAGAAGTAATAGAAGAAGCATCTGGTCATTTCTTATTTGTAACTACATTCTCATTGGTGAATTAAAGTGAACAAGTCTGTGTAGTTTTAAATACATGTGGAGTGTTTATTTTGCACAAAATCATTTGCAGGGAATGTAACTTTACTTTGAAGCAATCTTTGGAAGCATAACAGCAAATGCTTCAGCAATATGAAAAGGAGTCCACAGCTGGCCTGAAAATTCCTTTTTGGAGCAGCTTAGAGGAACTTGCTTCTCTGTTTAAACAACACCGAGAAAAGCAGAACAGCATTAATAGATGAAATAGTGAAATGGATGAAAAGTTCAAAGCAGCAGAGAGAGTGTCAGATAGGCCAATGGCACAATTAGGAGAATCACACTGGCAACAATTAAAGAAAACAGGAAAGGCAATTCCCTAATGGAAGCAACTGGCCAATGCATCTTTTAGCAAAGCTCCATATTCTGTCTTGTGGAATTAGTCAGTCATTCGACCCAGCCTGCATATATAGCTTCTGCACCAATTAAGTAGCCACAAGGGAAGATGGCATCACCAAAATAAGCTAACTCAAGAAGAAAAAAAAAAAAAAAAGTAAAATGGACTTCCAAATAATGAATCACCTAAATCATACTTTGGAAAGATGCCTAAAGAATTACTGGAAGAACTGACACCCAAGAACCACCAGCTTTCCTGTCGCCAACAGTTTCTACTAGTGAAAAGCTAAACCCAGGCACTCTGTGGATGACCTGATCTAATCAAACAATAGGAACAAAACAGAAATAACGTGCACAAAATGCACAGATATGTAAGGACCAGGGATGAAATTTATTTTTAAGTCATTCCAGGAAGGAACAACGTGATTGCAAAAATGCTTGATGCCTGAGATTCCCATTTTCTCTAGGGTTTAAGTGCTACTGCAGTACAGATAAATAGTGTAACACCCCAAGAATCTCCTGAATCATCAGTGAAACTCCTGTAGAGGACGTATTTTAGCAAGAAGCTATCCATCTGCATGACACTGGAACTGGGAACTGATGTTGGGCTGAACTCCCATATGGTATTTAACCTCAGATCTTTCAGGTCAAGAGGCATGCACTAAATAAATAGTGGGAAAATATTTTTTACTTAGCTTCGATTTCCTAAAAAGGTGTTGCAAAGAAATAACAAATGGGACTATTGTTATCCATTTTCAGGCCTAAAGTTTGGATTCACATTTTTTAAGTGTATGACAGTGAACTGAGCCCACAGGGACTGGGAGACTTCTGCTTTCAAAAGAAAGGAGGAGATGGGAGAGATTTGGATGCAGTCATAGTATGTGATCAAAGGAAAGATATATTTGTATTTTGTTGTCAAAGCAGAGCCCTAGATTGTGTAATGAATTGAATATAATACAACACAAGAATTATATGTGCAATTCAAGTTAAAATGGAAATATACAATGAATATCTTCATATCTATTGGTAAAGTGTTTTGTTGTTGTTGTTGTTGTTGTTTGTTTTTTAAAGCTTTGTGCCTTCAGGTTTTTCTTCTTCTTTATATTTCTGTTAAAAACATGAGTTCCTCCAGCTATGACTTTGGATATTTTCCCAAGTCAAGAAAATAATTATTTCAACAGTACCGGCTCCATACCAAGATCAAGAGTTTAAATGTAATTTTTCAAACCACGAAGCTATGGCACCGGGGCTAGGTACAGTGTAATCCTGGGAATGGTTAATGTGAAAGAAATCCTTAAGCCTGAATTCCCAGTTCTGGATTGAACAGACATATCTGTGACTGATAACTGGACAGAGCAGTCCCAAAAGAGACCACACTGGGGTGCCACTCTCCTTACCGCATTGACTTGATATATCTAAATCATGTAAATCAAAAAAATTAAATGAGAAATGACATCTTACTTAGAATGGCATCAATTTGACTAAAAAAGTTAATAAGTGAGACATACTATTTCTGCCTTTCTTTCATACCAGCATTAAATATTAATAAGAAAAGAGATTCTTCACTGAAAATCAGTTCAATGCTAAGAATCAGACCAGCTTAAATCACATCAGGCAAAGCCTCTACAAATGTACAAATGTTTTGCATTGGTAAAATCATAGTTTACTTATAAAGCTGCAGGAAAATGTTCTGGGGAACAATCTGCCCAAGGCTGCTGGAGTAGAACAGAGACTGTATTTCCGTGATCTTTGGTCCCATAAAAAAATAAATAAATACATACATAAACATTTCTCTCACCTTGTCCTCCTTTAAGTAACACCACAAGATTCAGTATTTCTAGAACGTGTAAGGAAAAACCTATTCAGCAGGAAGTTCTGACTTTTCAGTAAACTATCTATTCATGACCATTAATAAGCATTGGAAAAATATTCATTAAAACATCACCACTACTGTATTACAGGCACTGTGAGCATGCATAATCAAATATGAATGGGTATCTCCACAGATTCTACCTCCCACAATACACCACTTTCCCTTCCAGTAAAAAGAATCAATGACTGTGTCTCTGATCATATTAACACCTAAGAAACAAAATCTATCAGGGAGGGAAAAAAAATCCAACTTAAAATTTCAATGTATTACAACAGCAGTCAGCCAGAATCCAAATGGATTTCAGGTTTCATTATAAGCAAAATCTAAAGAGCCTCTATACCTTTTTGGGGGAAAATTTACTTCCAACGCATACTAAAACATACAAAAGAATAAAAATCCATTCTTCCATTAAGAGCAATTTCAATGGAAATCTTTCAAGTACTCCAAATTTCTCCCTCACTAGCAACATTAAAGCATCTAATGCAAAAACATATGGCACTCATCTGCCAGTGAAATACTAGTCAAGTCATTCCAATCTCTTTCATAAATATCTCATTTAGGGGAAGACGAGGGCTGAAATAAAACCCCATTTCCTATTGAGATGTGCAGCTACCATGGCGGTATCATGCATAACAATCGTTGTACACCTCTACATTCTGAGCTTTTGCATCCAGATCCTTCTATGTGACTGTCCCTATACATTCAAGGACATGGGCTAGAGTACACAGAGCTTTTAGCCTTAGCTAAACTTGTTAGGGACAAGTTTTCAACTAGCCCTGTAACTGACCTTCCCATTTTACATGGTTGTACTTGGATACAGAAAGTAAAATAGAAACACATATTTTGCCAGTGAAAGCATTGCACTTCTACCACATAGACACAGCAGAGTTAGTACAGCATTATGGGGGGGGAAAAAAAAGTGTAAAACAAATTTCCTACATACTTTGTATTCTGAAAATTGGTAGCAGAATATCAGAATCTGGAAATGAAAGTTTACTTCTTAAGCACAATAACTTGCCATTATTTCTATTACACAGGTGATAACTGGGAATGGAGCCGGGGGAGCCTTGCACTTCAAATTAGCAGAAATACAGTCTAAGAGGGGAATCTTTGTATCATACATTTATAATCCAGGTTTCCGTAATTGAACAATATTAACATAAGATAAACTGCCTGCAAATAATACATAGTCATCACATACATGATATAGTTTAACTGCCTTCTTAAAATCTCTGGCCTTGATATTTCAGGTGCAGGGAACAGACACAAAATTTATACCACCAATAACTTTCAGTTTTTTTAAAAAACTATTCTGCACTTCTTGGATTTTCAGATTGATGTTTATTAGGAGTTTAACTGGGCCAACATTTTATGAGTTAACACTGGCTTACTACATTGCACAGCTATTTCAATAGCTGGTGCCTGATTTCAGACAAAGATACCCTTCTATTGATCAAGCTTACTAAAGTGTTTGTTGACTGCCCAGTTATGGCAGATATATGACTGCTTCATACGGGAGCCTGATACAAAGCAATCACTAGGTAGAAATTAATCAGATACATTAAATGTAAATAGAGTAAAACTTAGAAAGTACAGCACTGATTAAGGACCTTTGACAAAGAGATCTTTCTTAACCAATTTATTTTGAGGCAATGGGCTGTGCTGCCTGTGTCTGTGCTGCAGAAGCAGACTCAACAATGAATGTGACTAATAATTAAGGAATTGCACTGAGTGCTCCCTCTGTAGTACCCACATGCAGACCTTGCACAAAATGGGCGTAACAGCTAAGCATCACTCTTTGCTCCCTACTCTGGGGCTCTTCCGAGTGTTTCCTTTCTCCTCTATCAATAAACATTATAGAAATAGCGTGCTAAACAAGAACAGAGCTCAGTTTTTGCATGCTAAAACACTAGTGGATAGCATAAATACATTTTGTTAAGAACATGTATCCATGGTTTCCTTACATGGTTTATAGATTAGTATAGGAAAACCAATGACATCAGTAGAAGAAAGTAAAATTTGACCTTCAGCTAGACAGTGATTGGCATTGACTGTAACTCTTCATGAAATTTCATATAATCAACATGCTGATGCATGTGGAGGGAGTACATAATCAGTTGCTCTTGATCAGAGACCACTTTGCATGAGAAAACAATCCAGCGTTGGCATTCAAAAGTGTAAGGGTTGTGACAATTGTAAGTGGAAATTAAAGTTATGGAGAAAATATCAAAGGGAAGTTGGAAATGTATTTCATTTGAATGAAATAATACAGTCACACAAGTTTTATACACTTCAGACTGAGAAGGGATTATGGACTTAATCAGTTTGTTTGGTCCATGGATGTTAGTTGCAAATACTATCCAAATGCCATTTTCACTGATAAGACTTATTTATTTATCTTTGACTTCTACCAATATCTCAGACAAATGCATATATAGAAGGTTGTCTCTTCCTTACTCACTCATTTAGTTTTATTCAGCAGTTACTGGGGACCCTATAAATATGATGTGAGAGCTACAGATAGACATCAGTTCCAGATCACAGAAGTCAGACTGGGAGGCAAAACAGTACAGTTGCTTCTATATCAGCCATTTAAAAACAAGTATAATCCCAATATGAAGAAAAATTTCTTTACCATGAGGGTAGTCAAATGCTGGAACAGGCTTCCTAGTAAGGTGTTTGATGCCACATGCCTGTTAGTGTTCAAGAGGTGTCTGGATAGCGCCCTTAATAATGTGTTTTAACTTCTGGTTAGCCCTGAAGTAATCAGGCAGTTGGGCTCAATGATCTTTGTAGGTCCCTTCCGACTGAACTATTCTATTCTAGATGCACACACTTTGCTCTGATGCATATCACCAACAAAAGTTATTTACATCCTCAAACCTTGGTTATTGCACAACTATACAATTGCACATGTAAATTCAGTGGTTGCACATAAGCAGTTAACAATCGACTGAGAACAAGCAGCTTTCTGATATTCATGTGCACTTGCAATGACTGCACAGGCAAACACGGGTGGACAAAGTAGAATGAAACCCGGGCCTCATTAAAAATATGACAGCCATGACAATTAAATAAAAGTTTTAGGAACAAAGAACTAGAAGGGTCATCAGGTTGAGTCCATTCTGACTACAAGAAACAATGCCTTGTAACTTTTATAGGAACTAACAAAGTTTCGGTGGCCACAGGTCAGAGTTGCAGGGCTTTCTGGAGGGAAGAGTAAAACCATGTCAGCAAAGGAAGAAAGCCTGTGGTTCTTCCAGCTGTATAAACAAAATTCCACCTTAGTAGCTCTCAGTTATACAAAGATTACAACTACTAGGTCAGACACTTCAACAGCCACAGGTGCAAGTTCAGGATCAGATGTTTGAAAACTTTACAATTATATACTAAAATTTGTGACTGCATTAAGTACAGAAGTCAGCTGAGCCCAAGGTTCAATTCAAATATTTTGAATTGTGGGCAAAGCCCACCTCAGAAGATGTATAAATCAAAATAACATTCCTCGGTAACAATATATTATTTAGGAAACATTCAACATGAAAAAAGAAAAGATTAAAATGCCTTTGTCACCACACCTGCAATGTGTGTGGGGTTTATAGAACAGTTAACCAGGTCATCAAAAAAGCAAGAAGAGTAGTTCTTCATACAGCAGCTAAACCATAAACGCAGGCAACTGCCAATTCAAATTCAAATGGACTTTATCGTCATCTGTCAACAAAGTGGAGTTATTAATCAATACTCTTGTGCTCATAAACTGCAGTACAACTTATTCACTGCTCTGATCATGAATGTGCATATTAAGTAAAACTCCACTCGCTGCCCCTGTACATGATTTATCCATCATTTTTTCCTCTCTAGTATAAAAGAAATATAACTTACTTCATGTTAAAAGGAGTCCGAATCAAACTTCCTCAAATAATAAGACTCAACAGGAACCTAGCTTCAGTATAAACTTAAAATAAGCCCTTTTCCATCCCTGAGTCATATACCCTCGTTTTCCCCAAGTGGAATTCCAAAAAGATGGAGAAGAGACATCTCTTCAGTCAGTTTGCAGACCAAATACAGTGACAGTGTTCTGGTCCTGGCTCTCTGTATTTTGATCCATATTCATAGTAGGCACATCTGTACAAGTCCCTAAATACATATCCTGGGTTTATATCTAAAATAAAGATACACCTATAATATAACAGTTTGGATAAGAATCTCTGTGCTGAATGTGTAAAAGAAGCAACTTAGAAAACACTGTAGTACTGTATACCTTTGCAAGGAAAAATAATACTCTATCTTTCTTGGTTATACACACACACACACACACACATATATATATATCGGGAAGAAGGTCATTTCAACTGGCCCCTTTTTAAATTATTCATTGTTGCACACACAGATTTTTAGTACTATAAAAGGTCACTCTTCTGATTCTGCAAGTGTTTCTTGTAGAGTAAAGAAGCGCCCCATGAATATGCAGACACACACCCCTCTAACACTTCAGTCACTGTGCATTAATGTGTGTTCTCCGTATATTTCAAAGTCAAACAAATAATACCTGTCATGAACATGAATTTCTAATATCTTCTATATTTCATTTTAAATGAAATGTCAAAATGATGGAAAATATTTTCCAGAAAGTTTGCAAAGGGCAGTGTCTAGTAAAAATCTGCAATATGTAATCCTGCACTGGTGCAAAACATCATTAAAGGGACACTGCCACTGTTTAAATGAGATTTTTAAAATCATTATTTTACTTACCTTTGTCAATCCTTACACAGTGCAAACTTAAAATTGAAATCTGTTTATAATCCTGATTTGTCATTCTCCAGTTACAGAGTTAGTGAGATTTCCCTGAAGCTGAGAAAATGGATGCCAGTATATTCTTTTTCCTTTGTAATGCAGTATCATGTTGACATAATATTTACAATGCACACCGAGCTAGAAGCCAAGTTTGGATGAGTGGTGCTTGCAAAAGATTGATTTTTTCCTGGCTCTGTCACCTGGCATGTATAAAAGTGCTTTTATACATTTATTTGTCTTCATTGGTTCAGCTTATTAAGCACCAAGGAAATCTTAATTGGTGTATGTGGGTATTCCAACAATATAAGCTGCCTTTTGCATCAACAAGCCAGACCCATCAGCTCTCCTCAGTTCCTTGATTTGACAGCTTTCTCCTGTCCCTTCCTCATAGCATTCAGGTTGTACTTTTTTTTGTAGTCACTCAATAGCCTGCTTCTTTTCCTTTTCCTTTTCTTTTCTTCCCTATCACACAGCTAGCAGATTCTGACACTCAAGGAGGCCACAGTTCAGCTATCCTATATCCTCAGTTCCCTTCTGAACATGCCAGAAACAGTTCATACCCATTTCTCTCTCAGGCCACACCAATTTTGTTTTCCTTTACTTCCTCTACTTCTCTCCCTCCAAACTGTCCAGCCTCATCTCACCACCAACAGAAACATCAGAACTCAAGTCCACTCAGCCTGCACGCCTCAGCTCCACCCTGGATTTCTCATCTTTCCACAACCCTTGACCAGTGGCAGCTCACGTTCCCCTTTGAAGCAAAGCTTCTCAGGACACTCTCCCAGATGCAACATGACGAGAGATTGCAAACACATTTTTTTTCTGGCAAATACAAAAATGTTTAACCTGAATAACCAACAAAAAAGAGATGGGTGATTACTAAGACCACTGCGGTGTTTAATTCTGTTTAGAGTAATCCAACAATTTGTAAGCAGTTATGCCCTCCCTTATAGTATGCTGCAAGTACAAGTTTTTTTCCTCTCAGCCCTTCCAGGCCAAGTACAGGTACAGCCTCTCCAGGCCAACTGGCACAGTAACTGCCCCCTCAAAGGAGTACTCCGTGATTGAAAACACTGGACTTGAACTTTAGGGGGCACAATTTAGAGCAACTCCATTAATTCAAAGTATCTATGTTGATTTATGTCTGCAAAGGTCGTTAACAAATGCCTAGCTAATAAATGCTGCTGTACTTGATTACAAGTAGCAAAATCATTACTTCTCAAAACGTATTTGGTAAAGCCAGTCAGAATCCCTTCTTTTTGTTTGAATAAAGACATTGTGCCTTAACTCCCTAAATCTTCTGTATGCAACCCTCAAAGATGGGTCTCAAAGATGGTTTTTACTAGAACTATATGATAGCTACATGATAACTCATTTAGTAAAAGAATGTAAACAAGATTTTGTGTTCCTGAGCACATTATGAATCAAACAGCAATACAATTCCTTTAGTCACTGTTCTAAGCCTCCTGGCAGCCTGCAGCCTGCCAAGATGCTAACTTGCTTGCTTTTTTCCATAGTTGCTCTGCAAATACTTTTTTTAACCATACATATAAGTCCTCCATAGCCACATGTTGGTGTTTCCGCCTCCCTCAGTTTACCCATCCCCCCAGAAGTCCTTCTTCCACCCAAACACTGATACTTGGTCTCTCCAGGTCTAAAACAAAATATTCTTTGGCCACATAGTATAGATTTCAGATGACCCAACTAATTTTTCCTTATGTGAGGGCTATAAGTGATTCCCTTTTATTTCTCATAAAGAAACTTAAATTGTTCTGCTTAGGAGTTGAAAGGAATAGGTGTGTTTTCTGGGGGGATTACTTTTCTTCAAAATGAATTGTAGCATTCATACCCCTGCATCCTCCTTCAGCTCACAAACTGCATGTTTGGTTTGTGTGCTGTGCTAGTGAATCTTTGTTAACACAGTAAGTTTATCTTTCAGTATATTAGCTATATCCATAAAAAGAAAATAAGTCGTTAAGCCAAGTGACAATTTTATCACTAGCTAAGGAACACAAAAAGGTGGTTGGGGACGGTTTTTTTTGTTGTTGTTTTGTTTTAACGTTGGCACAGTCTCAATTTCTTTCAACATTAATATTTCAGACTCGTGATCCATCAGAACACAGTTCACACAGATGAAAAGATGAATCTTACCAAAAAAAGAAAGCATTGATTTTCAGGCAGCAAATGAATCTCTAATGTCCATACTACCTGCACTGTGATCTCTAGCAGATAAATTATTAATGCAAGTGTATGAACATCATTTTGTTGTGATTAGATTTCACTTAAATTTTAATTTAAAAAAAGTCACAGGGGATTGCAGAAGCAGTTGCATAAGATAAGCGAGTCAGTCAAAGTTTTATTTTTCATGTTTGTGTGCTGGGATTATCTGAAATCTTATCATTCATGCAGCAAATTACCAAGAACTACATTAAAAATGTGTATAGCCATTTTCATTTTTGAAAGATTCAAGACTATAAATAATTAAATGGGTGAGACATCTGTTATTTATGAGCTGAAATGACAGTTTTAATTTAGTTCTTCATTTAGCTGAGCCTGACGTATTGAGACTAAGTAAAAGAAAACATAGGAAATATTTTTAAATGACATCTCACAGAGCTTAGACCTTCCAAACGTGCAAATCAAACACTGGGATTTTTTGTTTTCCTTCAAGGCCCATCAGAAAGCACTCTTCATTCATGACCTAGTATTACATGCCCATGTGGATTCTGATGAAAAGCTAGAGCAACCACAGTGGCTTCACAAAATAAATCAGCCATGTTACTTCTTTGCAGATTTTCTGAGGAGAAATTCTTGATTTTGCACATAGATACCAGACATGTTGCTCAAAAACCCCAGCACTACTATGAGGCAAATATTATTTCCCTTACTTTTCCCATCCCCTTTCTCTCTACAAATATGCTCCTGTACTTCTTTATCTAAAATATTACACTGACCTTTTTTCACTGAACATTGTTCACTGAGCGAACATTTTTTCCCAGGGCAAACAGGAACTTGGTTTATTAACAGATAAAAGGGAACATACGCAATGATACATATATCAGTCCTGATTTGAGTCGTATTGTTGTGAATGGAAATATTTCCTATGAGAAAATAACAGACTCCAAAAACAGCATAACAAGATTTCGATAGAGTTGGCTAAATCGGATAAAAATAAAAGTTTAGTTTGATGATTTGGTACCCATCTCCACCTTGCATGCTGAAACTTGTGTTTTGATATGGGAATGAGAGGCTGACTTTTTCTAAGAGGATTTTCTCCTTCTCTCTCAAACATCGTCATACCATAAAACGATCCCTTAGGAACACACCTTTAAAGCTTCTCCCTCATCATTGATTGTTGAAACTACTTAACATCTCATGTCTGTTAACTTTTTGTTTATGAACTTATTGTTCATAGTAGACATTTTCAGACATCAGTTAAAAAAAAAAAAAAAAAA
>VXAA01002827.1:114069-139436 GCA_013399115.1 Anseranas semipalmata
CCCCCCCCCCCCCCCCCCCAGTATGTAGAAGTTGGGAAAATTATTAAAATAAGGGAATCTAGAAAAAGGCAGCAGATTTTGAAGAGCATTCAGGCCAAAGACAGCTGCTGTAGATTTCAAGAGTATTAAAAGAAATTAGGGACATACTGGAGGACAAACACAGGTGAAAGCTAGAAAATTAAAAACTTGTCAAGAGAAAAATTGAACAGTGCTAATCACACAGATGAAATTAAAAGTTTGTAAATAAGCAGTGTTGAGATGTCCACCCCCTGAGTATAATCATTTGTGACCACAGAAATAAGTTTCCCAAGTTGCAGCCTGATGCAAATTTGGTCATATACATCCTATAACTTTAGAAAAGTTCTTGAGTTTTTCAAAAAAATTCATTTTATTTAATTTATTTATTTATTTTGTCAGAGTAAACTAATATATGTCCTGAAAACAACTAATAAAAGATAAGAACAAGAGGAAGACTCCACAAAAAAGACTGTTACAAGGTAATATTTTAGAGCATCTGGAAATCAGATGTCAACTGGGTAGCTTTAAATAAAGACAGAAATACCTGCTCCAGTCGCACAGCATGTGGGAGCTATTTCAGCAGTGGAGCTGTGCATTGCCTGATCTACAGAAACATACTGCATCTGGCAAACTCTTTCTGTTTAGCCCTACTTGAAAGACAGACTCCTTTGAAGTCACAGATCATTAAGGCATATTTGTTAATGTATTAATGAAGTACAATTTTAGTTTTGTGCGTCAAATTTAATTAGGAAACTTTAAAAGCTGTATAGATCAGGCCCTGAAACTATATATGATACTACCAGCAGTGTTTCTTCTCATAGCCTTGAAACAAAAGAAGAAACACATGCAAGTGTTCTGAGCCAACAAAATCATTATTATTTATACAGATTGAAGCTCAAAGCCTTAAGTGGTGAGGAGATGTTAGCTCTCTTTTAAACAAAAAAAAAGAGAAACTCTATGTTTTTGGTCTCTGGATGTGGCTCACTGGCTGTCTGCAGGCAGAGAAACATTTGACAGGTTGAATGACACACTGGACAAGTTTGCCTTGCCAGTCAGCAACGCAGTATCCTTTGGTTCACCCAGGGCTGCAGCAGCACCGCAAGGGGAGGGAAACCCTTTGTCAAGACTCACAGCAATGAATCTAAACATGGTTAATACTGACTGCTTTTGCTGTTTGGCAAATTTCTTCAGTAAGTCTTGGGGAAAAGCACTGCTTGCACTGATTAAAGGACAGATAGGTAATATTTATTGTCACTTAACAGCCATTTCCCAAGGACAGCAACTGATTTTAAAAGTTTTGATATTGAGTCTACGGCACAGAAAATTGAACATAAGACCATGGTCAGACAAATGTAAAAGCTCAGTAAAAACGTTTTGCCACCACAGAAGATAGGGCCTGACCACAACATAAACAAAGGGAAAAGGCAGACAGGTGCTGAAACATGGAAGATCTGCGCTGTAAACATAAGCTTAGCATTCAGTATCTGAAGAAGGATTATGAATTCTATAGCCATATTAAGGGCAAAATAACTCCCGCAAACTACAGAGTACTTATTTTCTCCACCTTAGTGCTGCAAAAAGAATTGATAACTTTTCATTTCTGCTTTCCAGCAGAGAGAAGTCAGAACTGAAAAATTTTCCCAACTAGAGTAATTCTGGAAAATAAATGCCACTTCAGAAAAAAAAAAAAAAAAAAATCCCAGCACAATTTGAACCATATTCTTGTCTGAAAAATAGCTGTCTCATAAAATTTTAGAATATTATGAGCTAACATAAATGTTTCAAAGACAGATTTGCCTCTAGTTCATAGAGTGCTCAGTTTCTATTTCTCAATCGAGTGTCAAAATATCAGAGTCTTTCATTACAAATACAAATCTGAGATCCTGATTTTAATTGCAGTTTATTTCTGTGAGTGCTAAACTGTGGCTGTTGATTAGATTTAAAAAAATAAAAATAAAAAATACAAAAGCTTGTCTGTTTCTTTGACAGGAAGTGTCAGTAATAGGACACTGTATCACGATACAATATAAGAAGGTATAGCTCTCCTGTGACAGTACTACTGACATGTCAGGAAATCGTGAAAGACATAATCAGGTATATGCCCTACTGTGCCAATACAACTGACATATTAGGATACCATGGAAAAAATAAAGTGAAATGAATGTTTTAAAAAAAAAAAAAATGGAACTTGTGTGTTTGTTTGTTGTTTTTTTAAATTAAAGTCTTGACAGGAGAGAGAATTAGCAGGTGTTCTTTAAAACTGATGTGATTTCATGACAAAAAAAAAAAGTATATTTTAATTGTCAGTGGCATACTGCTTTAAATAAAATTCAAATGTGTTTTCTTGTGCCCACTGACAAAATATCATCAAGGGTTAAAATCATAAATGGATACAGTCCATTGGATAAACAGCTGCCTTTATAATCCACCCACACAGAGAAACCACTTGCCATTCTATATCAGTGCTTCTAAGATGTGGGAAAAACAAGTTGATAGGATTTTAGGTTAGTTTAGTTTTCAATTATTATGACAAGGAAAGAAAATGCAACTCTAAGCTTTGAAAGGAGGCACAGCTCTGCATGTGCAATTCATGTTTCACCACAGTTTAAGTACATATGTAACCATTTTAAATCTATTATGTGCAAAACAAACGTAATGGAATTTTTTTTATTCTCCTCCCACTTGCATAATAGCTGACTGCATTTAATTGAAACCTTCCTCAAAACTTTTGAGCTGAGACTAATGATGGCAGTTTTGAGACAGCAGAATTTTTCAAAAATATATGAGTTGGGGAGTATAGAAAGAGGGCTATAATGAAAGTCTGTTTGCAACATTAACTAGAGCATTCACTGATGCAGAAATACCAGAAATTAGCAACATACATCTTTTGCTCAGGTAGACTGCAAATAAAACTTAACATAGCAAAATGGGAAATTGTTCACTGGATTTCCACAAGTACAAGGTACATTATCCCAAAAGCTCAGGGTGAAAGAAAAAAAAAATATATATATATATATATACATATATNTATATATATATATATCTACAAGCCACTTGCCTGAGTTCCCCAAAGCAGGGAAAACTGCTTCTAGATGTACAACAAAAAGTCAAGGGCAAATCAACAAAGAACTATGTTTGTATTTCTCATGTGAGTTGTCCCAGCAGTTGTTCAGGCATGAAATAAAGGTTTTGTTGATCACAGTAACAAGCAGTGATGCTTCAGTGTAGTGTACCAGAAACAACAATTTCTATATCATTGATCAATTTACACAGATATTTGCAGTCATAGCTGGGGAAAAAAAAAAAANAAAAAAAAAAAAAAAAGATACTTGATATAAAGAATGACTATCTCTGAAATAATTCAGTAGTCTCTAAGGTAAGGTAAAAGGTGCTGAAATTTAAGAAACTGTAACATATCCAGGTGCATTAGTGCATATAATTTGCTGTTTTATAGGAGATGAAGAGCTAGATGCAGTAAAGGACATTAGCTTGGAAGCCAGATTTTGACTTAACACACAACCCTGTAATAGCCTAACAGCCTTCCTGCATTACTTAATGTCCTCCGTGCCAATGTGAGGACACATGTGGGACACCCAGATGCTTACCTCCTTCCTAGAATCCTTCTGAAACACAGAAATGAAGCATCCCTTTGTCTTAGAGTAGCACCAAATGAGCAAATTTAAAAAATGCTCTGTTAGCATGGAGGTTTTATTAGGTGTTTTTTTGACAGAAACACGATCCAAGTTTACATGTTATCTATCTGTACATACAGCACAGGCTAATACTTGCAAACATAAATGTTACATTCTCAAACAGACAACAGAAAGCCAGATCACAAGCTCTACTGCCTGGTGTAAAAGACAAAGAGCCAACAGATGGAAGAGGATCAAAACATCAAGAATGGCATGAAAGGAAAACAGGCATTTTCCCCACACCCAGCTTCTTACACTGCTTCTGTTCCATCTTAAATAACAGTCTGCCTGGCTTTGAATATCTATAGCATAAATAGGTGAATAAAATGAATAAAAATACACAGGCTTTTCTTCAGTAATTCATTTAAGCAAGCAAACAAAAAACTGTTTCGTTGCCTACAAATACACCATACATGGAAACATCTGTCATTGTCAAGCTCCTTCACTTGGATTTCTTGCACTGAGAATCCTATTTAGAGGTATATTTCTGTAGTGCAGTGCTGCTCATTCACCTATTAAGTTAATCAGTGGTATTTGTTCCCTCTGGATATTTTTTATGAAAAATTATTTTAATCCAACCTTTCTTTTCAGGATGGCAGTCAAGACTTGGGGAAAAACAAAATTAACTCTGATTGTGCAGGGCTACAAAATTGGATGATTCAGCACTACAGTGCTGTAATAGAAAGTATTTCAGGAGTGGAAAGGCACAAAATACCCACAAACACCTGATGAGGCCTGCTTTCCTTACTTGCCAAGCTGAGTATCTGTGAAATTTCTTAGAGGACTTTAGTAGTGAAGAGCAGGAAGCTAAGGATCTCTGAGTATGGGAAGGACACCAGTCTTGAACTGTACCAGGCAGCACTTCTACATAGCACACCACAGTACCACTCTGCAAGAAAATACTAGTGCAGTACTGCACTCAAGCTAACACTTCCTGCTGACCTCTGCAACTTTGCACTGCAAACTTTGCCTGCTTAATACTATTTCAGAGATTTCTATCTACCTTTGTTAAAGAGTATAAAAAAAGCCAGCCAAAATCATAGTGCCCCTGGCATAATGAGATATGGAAAGGTACTGCACCATCCCAGGTTTCTGTCACAACACTTCCTTTCCCTTTGGGCACTCCTGGTCATACAGGTTTTCTACAGGGAAAACTGTAATGCAGCCAACAGGGCTTAGCTTGGTTCCTTAGATGTATCTGCAAACAACGCAGAGAAAACTGTTTCTGCAGTAGCCTGCCATAGCTGTATAGTGGGCACATTATTATATGCAGCTGGCAACAAGTTGGTTAATGTCATTTAGGGGAAGACAGCCTACAATGTCAAACTATCAACCAGTGTTAACCAATTCTATCCAGAATGGAAACTCTTTAGAGAACCAGCTGAGTTTTGCTTCATGTTTACATAAAGCTTTACACATTGGATCCCTGATACTGATTTAAACCTTGCAGTGCTACTGTAATAAGTCCCAAAACAACAGTTAAAGACACACCAGTTTTTAAAAAGTTCTTAAACAAATGCTATCTAAAGGATATTAATCCTTACCTGCCTTTGATGAAAAAAAAAAAAAAAAAGAAAAAAAGAAAAGAAAAAAAGACTGTTCATTTCACAAGTGACTAACAAGGAAGGAGGAAAGAAAAGGGTGCATGTGTTATGATGCTAAGAAAGAAAGAAAGAAAGAAAGAAAGAAAGAAAGAAAGAAAGAAAGAAAGAAAGAAAGAAAGAAAGAAAGTCATCACAGAATTTACCCAGGTCGTAAGCCTGCCTAGGCAGATACGGGGATATACTGCATTCAGGTAACTCCATGGAATAATGGAATAACTGTGCACATGTAAAATCTTCCAGTAACACAGGTATGTATAACAACTGAGTTTCGAGAGCAATTTTCCCCTACAGATCTGTGTTGCTATGACATGTGAAAACAAACAGCAAAGCATTTCCATAGAGAGGCCAAACTCCATGCTGCATCAGTCAGCCTGCCCTCATCCCAAGATCCATGACCTTACACAGCTTCTGTGGTACGCAAGGCCACAAATCATTACAGCTTAATAGAGCTCTAATAGGAGGACCACCTCGCTGCTTTGCTCCATGCATCTCTGAGAGAGTGAGCTGACATCAGTAGAATGGTAATCAATACATACCTGACAACAGTGATGTACATAAATTATAGACGAAGGATCATTTAAATACATTCAAACAGCACAGTAAGCCCTTCATATGCACTTGAAATGCAGATCTTGTTATACAAAAATTGCTTGTATACAAACATATATAAATGTATACAATAGATATACAAAAATCGTGGTATATAATTGTGCGGGAAACATTTTTCAATAGTAGTAGGTCACGTTACAAACTGGCTGAGGTAAAGGACCCGATGGTTCAGAGAGATGATACCATCAGACTAAGAATAGTAGAAAACCACCAGATACTTCCCATTTTCCCAAGGTCCCGGTTCTCTACAGCAACTGTAATTTACCTTAAGTTATTGATTGCCTTCACCAAAGTGTTTCTTGCTTAGCAATTCTGCCTCATTCACTGCCTGCTATCTCACTTCTACATTTCTGCTTTTTTGATTGCTTTGATTATCCTTCAGGCCAAGGAGTTCTGAAGGCACTACTAACTATTATTTGTATGTTGCCCATCCCTTTGCTCAAGGACCTGAGCTAAATAAAGGCACACATTATCATTCTCATCTCGCTTACACCACATTGCTCCAGAATAATTCCTCCTGGAGCAGTTCCTCAGCCATGTCTCCTGCCTTAAGCAGCACTACGTTGATTTACACTAGTTAAGCATCCAGACTATGAACTTTATATAAGTGCAAGAGAAAAATCAAGGCCACAAGAGAACTGTTCTTTCTGTGGTGCCAGTAAGAAATGAGCTGAAGCACTGACATAACTAGTCCATGCATTTGTCATGGGCAAACTTCTTGTTTTTCATCTTCATTCATCTCTTTCATATGTTTTTCCCTTATCACTTGTTTCTCCTCTATTCTTTCAGATCTGAGGGACAAAAGAAAGGGCAATTGAATTGAGAGATATTCTCCCTCAGCTGAACAAGGACAAGGCACCCTCAGAAACAGGAAACTATAGAAGTTTATTTTGCAATAATTGCCAAGGAGTAAGTTATTACTCCAGAGACAATTCTACCTAAACTCATAACAGCTGGCTACTTCGAAGGTACATTAGCATAACTTTCTCTTGTCATACACAAGGCATGGCCAGTTTCACATAGTGCATTAGGCAACCGATTAGATCTAATTTAGTCTCTAAGAGAAAGTGTTAGGACAGTGATGGAAACACCAAAAAAGATTCCTTTTATGTTAAGTTTATCTGAAATCTTGTTTCCTTCTCCCATATATAATATGCTCACAGCTTCTGAGCCTAGTATGAAGAAACTGAAGAAGGAGACTGTGCAGAGGTAATCCAGCACACATAAGAAGAGAAAACTTGCAACAGTAACTGATAAAGAAATTTTTGCTCCAGCAAACACATTTTTATCACTGTGATCATGCCTAGCTATTCTCCTCATTAACTTAATTATTTTCTTGAGGAATACAACTTGATAGCCCATCCCTACCTTAGCTCTTACAGTCAAAATGGCTTCGTTCAGACTTTAATACCTCCCAGCTTTTCATAACTGTTCAGCTATTGCAAGAGTGAAATTTCCCATTAAAATTTTGGCCAAACAATTCTATTTAAAAACATATCTTTCCCTCACTGCAAAATCATTGTCTAGTTTGAATTTAAGTTAAGGAAAGTTGTTCTGCTCACAGCAGCAACAAAAACCTACTAGCACAAGACTCACCTGGGTTCCAAGACTGTCACCCCACACAAATGGCAAAAAGCAGCCAGAAGTGTGCTGAACCTGCCCCCTCAAACTTGACCATTCCCATAGCAAAGAGAAAATCACTGGCTGGTGTAGAGCTAATTCAGGCTACGTCCAGCACAGGTGACAAGAGCTCAGTTTCTGCAACAGCCAAGTGCCTCAGTGCAAATGCAGAATTAGTGCAAGAAACTGTACTAATGAACTGGTTAAACAGCACGTAGCCTGCCTTGAGCTCTGTGCTGCCACGTAGCTGTAATCCAAGTCAGGTAAATTAATACAAGGCGTTGTCACCACAGCCGTATGTATACCAAAATAGATTTTTTTGATTCCAAGTACCCACAAATCCATAAAAGCACACCAGAAGCTGTTTATAATACACTAGTAAGCACAGTTTTAAGTCAGTCAATGGTACTCATGAACGGAGCAAATTTTTGGCCAAAGAAGGAAAAAAAACAATCTGCATGGCCTAAGAAGGAAAATAGCTATGTCAAATATTTAAATTGATCTAGAATTTTAAGCAGGGGTCCCAAAGGTTAATTAAATGAAACAAATCATTGCTGTCAACTAAAGCAATTTTGTTTCTTTCATTTTTATACATCTACTAACAAAAATTCCACTTTTCACAAACAGGTATTACAAACCAGTTCTGCAGCACAGAACAGGAAACCTAAAAAGCTGTATGAATTTTTTTCATTGTTAATATCAACTGCCCACACATTGAGGATGATATTGTCTTTAGAATTCAGTCAGCTGGTTCGCTAAATAAAATGGTGTAGTTCTTTCTGAAATAAGTTGGTAAATACTACCATGTATGCAAAGAGAAATGGATTTTGCTGTTGTACATATCCTCCAGTTTACCTTTGGATGTTGCTGGTCTGATGATACACTGGCTTTGCCTAAAATACATTCTCACATTTCCCCTTCATCTTATCACAAGTTTTATTTACTTATTAGTTCTACCTAAATATAAGTTTCAAATGTTAAGGCCAGTAGCCAATATTTCCCACAATTCCATCTACATAGACATATTGCTTTAATGGTTGAAGATCTGGGTCTGGCCCACAGAATCTAAAAGCTAGTATCTAACCATGTCTGGTGAAAATAAGTGCAGCCCAAACAACCCCATGCCACTACTTATAGCTACACACAGTCTTACACTGCTCCTGTTTAGCACAGGCTGTCACAGGAGTATCACAACATTGCCTGCATCGAGAGTTGAGTTATGGAGTGAGCCATGGCTAAAAGGACAACACAAAGAGGACTTGAGCATAAACAAGCCACAGCCAACAGGACGATACAAGCTAAAACTGAGTATAATGTGCCTTGGTAGGATTTCTGGCTCAACAAGTGACAGGAGAACCATACCTGAAACTGGTGGAAAGTTGTACCATTGATATCAGCATGGACTAATTTGATCAGCAGCCTGTGCCGACAGCTGGCTGTGGAAAAAAAAGAAAGGGGACACAGAGCTGGTATGCATACATCTGTCACCATGTAGAAGCTGAGTGTCCAGGGTGGAACAGTTATGGATTGGTGCTGAGCTGCCACCACCACCTCACATTGAGGCCAGTCGGAGCTAGTGTCTAGTCTCCCAGGCTCAACCGCACCTACCTGCCAGAGTGATAATGGGGCAGGTCTCAGTTCGCTCAGTGCATAAGTGTTTGTGTTTAAAGCATCTCTGATGTAATCTATCCCTCATTTGGTCCACTTAATATAGAGGGCTTAATAGTGTTGTGCTGTTTAGTACTCCTTTTCCCATGTGAGGAAGGGGAAAGGAGAAGGCCAAAGGACTCTCCACTCAGATAAGTGGTTTAGCCAAGGCACCCTGCAGCTGCCACATCAGCATTGCTGACAGCTTTCCAAAGGAGTAAGCTGTCAACCTCATTGCTGCTGAGTTAGGATCACAGTGAACTACCCAATTCAGCAGAGACACCTGACTAGAAGATGCTCTTGCATTTTTCCTCATAAGACTACCAAAACATGAAAGTGAAGAAACAGTTTCCCTCAATATCCTTAGACTGCTAAAAGATAAGCGTGTAAAAATTCAGACAGCTTTCAGCAAATAATCTTACGTTTTCAAATGCCACTTGCAGATGTCATAGTGATGAACTCATCAATGTAAAAACACACTGACTGTTTGTCAACCCGTTTGCTAACCACTGAACCAAAGCAGCCCATCATGAAATATTCATAATAAATCAAGAAATCATACAAGCTGGCCCATTTTAAGGTTTTGCAACAAGGTTAGAACTCAGGTCATGATAGACTAAATCTTCTGATGCTCCAGGTCTGTTGTGAAATGAACCATGGCTGAATTACAGCTTTATAGTACCACAACAAGAATAGGTCATTTCACATGGTTTCAGTGGAACATAGGTGAAGACCTGAAGTTCTGGGTTTTGCTCAGTTCTGGTGATACAGGTAGAGGTGTGAGCAAGTAAAGTCAATAAAAATGAGTGTTGCTAAAGCAAATCTGTTCTCATTTGCTGTGGAAGCTTTTTTTTTTAAAAAAAAAAAAGAAAAAGAAAAAAAAGAAAAAGAAAAAAGAAAAAAAAAAAAAAAAAGATCACTCTCTCTAAAAAGCAGCATATCACTTTACACTAATCTCAATCATTCAAAAAGACACTACTGTCCAAAGTTTCATCACATTGCAGATACTAACAGCCTAAGCCTCCACCTTCCCAAAATCTGAGTTATTGTTCACATTTCACACTATAGGTTCTTCCCAGTTTGTTTTGTTTGTAGCAGATGTCAACTCACTGGAGTTATTATCCAGGAAAATATTTCTGAGACATTGAAAAACATTACCTGCAAGGTATATTCTGAGAATACATCTTGAGACAAGCCTCAAAAGGCCAAAATAGTGGAATGACATTAGGCTCAGAAGTTAGTCACCATACTACTTTGCTTTATCAAGAACACGGAACCAAAAGCATGGCCTAAGGTGCCTAACAAATATGACTGAGAAAAATGAATTTCCTCTGGAGTTCTGGTAGGCTGCTCCAAGCTTTTGAAGCAGTGAGCTTTAAGAACTGTGATTTTGGACTTGGGTCCTACATCCTATTACATATCTAGATTTTTATCCTGTTTTGCTCAGTCCCAGTCCCCAGTAACATTTGGTTATGAAAGTTTTCAGTCTGTCCTTTCACGTAGATCCATACCTGCTCAGTGCGACTACAATCAGTGTCTGCTAAAACAGGCAATATCCCTGCAAAGGCTTAGATTTATAGCTGTCTTTTTCTATACATCCTTGATTCTACTAACAGAGCTGCAGTAACTCCTTATTGCAATAAATTACATCTTCAATTCTTGCTCTGTGAGTTAAAGAATTACCTAAACAATTGTTATATGCAAATTCCCTGTAGAAGGGAGTCAGCAGAATATATTGATATCTCATACAAACAAGCAAGTTCATTTCATATGAACAAGAGCTGAACTGTAGAGCTACAGTTTCCCCTTCCCCAGATCCTAAAAGCAAAATACCTGCCATGTTCATAAATCCCAGATAGCCTGTGAAGTCCCAAGAGCTACTCTGAAATGAGTTTCCACCTTCAACAGAACTACATTATTCAAAGGACCTTGCACTTCTAATTTGTCATTGTAATGTGTTCTTCAATACCTTGCACTGACATTGTGTAATTTGACAGTGTTACATGAATTGGTCTCTGAGGAAAAGTTATCCAGTAATATTCCCAGCGCCCATTAGTTTCCCGGCTGAACACGGCCACTTTCACAAGAAGGACAGAAGATTTAGTTATTGCAGAATAATTATTTCCATATTGGTTAATTTTGTTACAAAGAGTAAAAGTGGCCTTACTAAAGTTTAATCAGCCTCCATTATCCCCTTTCTCCCTCCCTCTGACAGAGTCTCTTAAAGCAAAGCTGAAACTGCTGAGACAGCAGTGATCAAAATTCACCATGTTTTGCAACAAAATGTTCTAAAAAGTCTTTAGAGGTGTGTGTGTGTGACATAACTCTTCTTCATAAAACAGCACCTAAAAGATTCTGCACAGCAGCTCAACAGGCTAAAATACATCCTTCAGTCCATGCACTGCCAACAAATTGCTAACCATTAAGAGCACTCAGCACATGGCTAACATGCTTCACCAAGCAAGGGGCAAGGAAGAGAACAGACAGGGCCAGTAAAGGAAGAACAGTGATGCCAAAACATAAATACCAACTTTGACACATCAAGGGAAAATCTCTTTATCCACAGCATGCTGTACTCTGAATTCACATTTCTCTTCAAATAAATAACACATCGTTCTAATGAAGAATAACTTTTTTTTTTACAGCTGTTATCCATAGATTACTGTGATAATGACTAGACAAACAACGTTTTCAGAGATATGTCCCTTAAAGCATATTTTAAACACAGTTTAATTAAGTATTAAAGAGCAGTTATCACTGCAATCAGTGAAAAGTGTAGCTCATTAGACCAGACTATTATGGATGGAAAAAAAAAAAAAAAAAACATAAAACAAATACTCGACTATTTGATTGTTTAAAAAATACCAAAATAATGATTACATAAAAATTACTGGTAACAAATTTTGCAGAAAGATACACTGACATTACAAAAGAACACCAGTTGGAACAAATAAGTATGTCTTTTAAGCAAAGTAACAAAAGAATTTTCAGCTTTGCAAAATTATAGCTTGGTTCATGATAATTCAGTATACTTCTCCCTCTGCTGGAAAATCCATCCTATTACACAATCCAAAGATGCATAAAGATGAAGTATGATTATAACATACTTCTCTGACTCCTCCTGCTGGGAGAGGTCAAGACTTTAACCTAAACACATCTCAATGCTTTTATAATGAATGCTACAAAGCCTCAATAATTTATTAAATTTCTCTTTGTATAGGAGCTTCATTTTTGTGAGTGACTTGGAATCTGAAGTCAAGGAATTGTAATGGTTAATACTTGCGACTTTAAAAAAGTTCATGATTAATAAACGTATTGTCTCCTTCCAGCCACTTTTTTCCAGAAAGGTGGGAAGGAGTACTGTATATGGACAAAGTTCTAGAAACCAATTTTTTCTCAAAGTGGGGAAAAAAAAATTAGTATGCAATTACTTTAAAAGAACTTCTGCACATAGATACATAAAAGGTGCAAACTGATGGTTGGAACCAATAACAGTGTAGCAAGTAACCAAGATAATTTGGAGAAAACTATCCACTAAGAAGAACAACTGATGGAATACAGAATTCTACAGAGGTTCTGGGACAGGTACATGTAGGTAAATTTCTATACAGAGGAAATTCATATGCAGACAGGAAAACTCTAAGTTGCTGGAAGTATACGCTGCTGACATACAACCAGCAGACAGTGATGCATTTGGGATGGATACCCGTCCAGACTCAAACCATTCCAATGTTTCCAAGAACCAATTAGCAAAATTTCACTCAAGTCAGCAGTTCAGCTCCTATATGCACAGCACCCACTGCATTCAGTTTACACAAAGAACAAACAGAAAGAATGAACACATCAAAAAGCAATTTCTTAAATGTGGCATTTATTTTGTTTAATAGCTACATCATACACTTTGCAATGACATTCTTCAATTTAGTTATCTTAATAGCATCGTGATTGAACCCATTTTCTGAAGAGAACAAACTGTAATGAGCTTTGCAAAACAGTAGCCTACTTGCAAGTCAAAAAAGTAAGATCCTATTAAATGGAAAAGTATTACCCCATGAAATCCTCAGCATAGCTATCAATTAGCAAGGCCTGATTCAGACACCCCCTGCATTGTACCTCCTTTTCTGGAAAAAAAAAAAAAAAAAAAAAGAGGAGGAGGAAAAAGGAGGAGAAAAAAAAATCAGGAGAAAAAAAAAAATCACTATCTTCCTAGCTCTACAGGACATTAAATTCTTTGGTTTGAATGCATGTGTAGTAGTTAAATAGCCAGCTGAGACAAAGGTTAATAGGGCAGAGGGATCTTACTACAACTTTTTTTCCCATGGACCTGAGACAAACACTTTCAAGTATGATGCAAAAATTTTCATTTTTCTCTAGTCTCAATATTGTCTGCTTTCCATGGAAACAGCTGGACACAAATTCCAGCTGGATCAGCACAACTCGTGACAATCCCTGCCTGAAAAGCTTGCCCAGATCAAGTGCATTTGAATGGTCAGATGCAAAATTGTCCCATGTCTCTTGACATCAAAACCAGCTCATCCATTAGCAGAATTAGAATGGAACATAAGAATTTGATTCTATGGAAGGAAAGCAACAGCAACATTGCTATTAACATTTTGCACTTTGAACATTTGTCTGTTCAGGGTAAGGTTTCATCATTTCATCAAGGTTTCATCATTTCAACATTACTGCAATGCAATCATGATACAAATGAAACTGACATGCTTTGGGAGCCAAAATCATCATCTTATGCGTCTCAACCATTATTCACTCTGTATCATTCCAGCACATGAGGAGGTCTGTATTCTTCAGCATGGCACAATCTGCATTCACACTGCTGAGCTCTTTTGTCATTAAAGCTGAGTAGCTTTTTCACTGCTTTCTACCTACCTGTGCTGTCCTCTGAACACTGACATCATGTGGGTGAGTGTCAGCTGGCATGAACCATGGCAGCAAGCACACTAACACATCAACTGTATGGACTATCTATCCCAAGTCACTGCTTCAGCCTATGTCATCACATTGACAGCTCTCTCTACAGACTAGTATGACCCTTCAGATGAATGCCAACTAGTATTAGCATAACAATCCTGTTCAAGTGAAACTAGCGAAAACACCTCATCTCCTGCACCAGAAGCCTTAAAAGGAAAACGCTTGTAGTTTAGTAATGATCATTAAATGCTACAAAACTACATTTTAAAACCTGCTTGCTTCACCAGTTTTCCCTTGCAAGTGACTGATCCACATCGGGCACACAAAGCACTGCTGAAGACTGCCCCCTGATAAACAAGCTCCACCCTAGACAGGTTGGCAGTACATAAGGTAACTGTAAGAAGTCCCTGCAAACATGAAAGAATGTTAGCATCTTTGAAGCTACTCTTTTTCAATCCAGGCAAGAGCTCTTGAGTTTCAAACTGACGGACATATGACTAATGACTGAAAAGAAGAAACAATAGCAAATAAAAAGGTATTCAGAGACTCATTCAACTCAGATGATATAAGTAGCGGACCATAACGAATAATGCAGAAGATCTGAAAATGGAGATAACATCAACAGAAATATGCAAAGGAAACCAGACCAGAGAGGAACAGGAAACAAATTACCCTGTGAGTTTCACACACAGCTGTGCAATCAGTGATAAAACCAGAAACCTCTGAGTAGGAGATACTTCCTCAGAGCTGTTTCAGAGTGAATCCCAGCTGGTTGATTTCTCTGCAGCACCTGGGGGTTTAGAGTTTTACAGTTTAAATTTAAAGATTAGAAGAGAATCCAGTATTTTCTGCCACTTTAAAATGTGTTCACAAAAGATGTTCCTACAGGTGCTCTTCAGGCTGTCTCCTTTTTCAAACAAAATTACTGCAGTTTTGTTCAAGTAAGGTACTGGACTGGGAATCGAAACTCATTAAACATTTTAAGTACTTGGGCACCATGCATTAAACTACCATACATCTTTGACCAAAATGCAAATAAACCCAAGAACAAAAAAGGGCATTTAGAGCAACTTCTTGGGAAACGGGATTGGTCTAATCAATACCTACATTTCCCAGTAAGTCACTACACTGACTATGTCTGTCAGCAACACTCACCTAACAATTTCCACAAGAAAAAAAAAAAAAAAAAAAAAAGCGGCCTCTTCAAATCAACAGCACTGATGATTTTCATTTCTTTGTCACTCCCCTGCAAGGAAATGAACACCTAAATGTGTGAAGAGAGAATGTAAGCACTGGTGAAGCGAGGAATGGAAAATGAGTACCAAGAATGACTGGGATCCTGCACCATCCAGATATTGTGTGTTACTCTGGAATGGAAGTACCACTCCAGCAGCTTTCATATTTGGTCTATCCTTAGCTTCTTCTGAGATTGTCATAAACATTAAGATACTTTTGGCTACTGGGCTGTCTTACTACACCAAAAACTGAACACAAAAAAAATTTCATTGAACCTTTGGGAAGTTCAGGCTGGATGTCAGGAAAAGGTTCTTCACTGAGAGGTGGTTGGGCACTGGAACAGGCTCCCCAGGGAAGTGATCACAGCACCAAGCCTGCCGGAGTTCAAGGAGCATTTGGACAATGCTTTCAGACATTTAGTTTAATTTTAGGTAGTCCTGTGTGGAGCCATGAATTGGACTTAATGATCCCCGTGGGTCCCTTACAACTCAGGATATTTTATGGTTCTATGATTTTTCTTCATGGGATGTCTACTAAGAAAGCCTACTGAGTGCTGTCTACAGCACATTTAAAAAAATAATAATCATAAAGACATGCACTGCCAATGCTTCCTTATTTCAGACCTCCTTTTTCTGATAACTTGTTCCCATTTATCTTGCTCCATATTTTCTCATTTAAAAAAAAAAAAAAAGGCAAATTCCTGCATCTTTTCCTTCAAACCAACCTTTTTGAACTGCCTAAATAGCACAGATCCACTCCCAAGTAATCTGAACCTGTTCTGTAAAAAAACTCTTCTTAAAGGTTTTTATCTTAAAACAATGCCCAGTGGCCACCAAAGGAGAAGAGATGGTCTGCTTTGCTATGGGCTCTTTTTTTCCCCAAAGATTCTTTTTTGGAAGGCACAAAACAGCCATCAGTTATCAGCAGTTTAATCCATTTAAAAAGAACATTTATAAGGACTTTATTTACTAGAAGCTTGATTCTTTTCAACGGCATGTTTTAGTGGCAGACTGTCCATTCAAATAAGTAATACTCAATTCAAACAATGTATTTCAGTTACAGATTTTGTAAAACAGTATTTTTAGAGCTTTTAATAATATTGGGGGAGATGCTGGAAATGAAGGTCTAAAAGAGAGTCCTACCAAATGACTAATCAATCTTTTCTATTTACATAGGTTTTGGATCAAGCTCCAATATAAAAAGGTTGCTGAGCTTTTCCCTAACACCACTGCAAAATGTGTTAGAACATGCCATAAAATGTCATAACAACAGATTCTGTCCTATGTATTTTGCAACAGTTTCAGTAAATATTCAAACGTACAACACAAATAAGACAAATCATTTGCTGAATCTATGTTATCTAATAGCAGAATATTTGTAATGTTACCTGAATTCCAAGTGCCATCATTCTGCTTCCTATGCTAGACTTTCAAAACCGGAAATATTTTTTCCTTGAAAGTACATGTGCACTCAACTCCTACTCCCATGCTAAGTAAACCTTAGACTATGCACCCATCTAAATCTTTTATACTTTCTTCATATTATGCAGAGAAGAAGCTCAGATCCCACATCAGGGCTCAATGTAAAAATTACTAACTCCAGTAGGAGATTATGTATGCATTAACAGCTTTGGGATTTTTATTATTATTTTTTTAATCCCTCCCCATTTCCCCTCCCCACAGGACTACTTCACCTTTAAATCCTAAAGGTTAACTTTTATTTTTAATTTTACCACTGGCATATTTACTTTGAATTTACTGCTGTACCTTGTAAATGCCAATATTTCCATATATATATATATATATATATATATATACACACACACACATATATATATAAACCTTTAATTTTGCAATGTTATCATGCTGATTTATTTTGAGAAATATATATTTAAGGTAAAGAAATACTTCATCAGTCGCTGGCAGTGGCTTATGTTTGGAAACAGTTTCTATTCATCTGACCCTAGAGGTACTGTTATTCATAATAAATAAATACATTGCTAAATTTAGCCCATTCTTCTTTTCCCAAATTGTCCACATTGAATGTTATTAATTTGAGCAATTGTGAATTGTGAACCATGGATATATACCTGCGTGAATACACGAGCTGATGGGTTGATCTAGAATTGCATGCTTTTCGTTCTCTCCCTTTTACTATTGTGTAATTGTTTGCTGTCTTGCCCCTTTATAGTATGATTTATTATTCAGAAATCAGAAGAATAATAAGAAAAATAGTTTCAAATACATGGTAACCAACCCACATTTCATGCACACGTGTTTCTCCTTACATTAAAGTTTGAATGGCCATTCCGTGAATTACTTTAAACTCCTGTGTCCCAAGGTACGAAAGAGCAAGTGTAAATGTCTTACTCAAGACCAAACCAAACAGCTGTTTAGATTTCAAGTGAACTTGAAAAGACTGTGCTATACCGGCTCAAACCCAGCAGAATGACTCCACCCATTCTGTTTACATACCACATTTCCTCATATGCATAACTTTTGGAAACATCCACCCTGGGACTGAAATTTTTCAGACATTCTATCCAAAAATGAACAGTTTGGCAAATAAAAACACATTGCCTCAGCCATTTCCCTTATTCACCTGCAAGTGCCAAGAAACTGTAAACACTTCTCAACAGAAAGATAAAACTGCTTGAAAATCAGATCCTTGCTACCAACCTCATCATCTCTGATGACACCTCTCTGGTTCCTATGTCTGATTTGTGAACCAGAAAAATAACAAGACTGTTAAAAACTATGTTCTGAGTGTTAACTAGTTAAGACTTCAAATTTTGGTAGAGTCTAACAAACTCTTGAGACAACTTCAAACTTCCTTCTGAAAAGTTATTCAAAATGTGCCTATTTTAAAGAAAAAGTGTTTGTTGCAAAGGTGCTGTTGAAGATGCCTACTCCTCTGGCAGTAGCTCCTCCTCACACTGATACATCTAAGATACCATTTGGTATCTGTGGGTACAGACTCAATCTCCTAAAGTCATTTAGATTTTAAATACATGTCCTCAATAGTAAGTTTTTTATGCAAACGCAAAAGAAATTCCATTGTCAGTTCATTGCATTTTTTTCCTCATCAGTTATGATTTGAGAAGAGAATTTTTGTCTCAATGGCTCTTATGTAAAGAGATTAAAATCTGACTGAAACTTGCAAAGTGCACATGCAGTCAGCCAGAGCAACCATATCATTTAATTAATGGCTAGAACTCCGTGCTACCTAAACCAATAGTTGTGCTCCAGTCCAAACTGCCTTGCATCTATTCTCTCTTGGTACAATGCTGTACTCAACCACTGGGTGAGACAAAAACATTTAAGCCCACAAACCTGGTGGGTCTCCACTTATCCATATGCTCTTTTGCTGATGTCAGGTGAACAACAGCAGGAAGCTATGTCTTTTAGAAAGTCCTTCCTTGAAAGACCTGTCACTAAATCAGATGAGATTTGTAGAAAATCAGAACAGACTGTCTTTGTAACACTGAGAAATGTCATGCTGCACTACAAAAGTCCTATAGCTGTCACTGTGAAGCACTGCTGCTTCATCTTGCTGAGGTGTGCAGGCATATTGTTACACTTGATCTTCTTCCCTTCTCTTTTCCCTTGTCTTTAAGCAGGCTCCCAAACAGCACCAACTCTCCCACTAAGATTCCTGTTGTGTGTAAGAGTCCACACATTTATAAGCTAAAGGCTAGTACCCTAAGGCTGCGTCTACGTGAAAGAAATGTGCCTCATCGCAGCTATGTTAATGTTGTCACACTGGAACACACATACACCATACACGTGCTGCAGCTTCACAAGTTCAGCTTATACCAGCTTGACTTTATCTGGCAGCACAACAAAATACATTATGTAACTATAACAGGAAGAACTGCCAAAACACAGAATAGGCTTAAGATAATGAGTTTTTAGAGGTTTGGTGCTGACTATCTGTGGCTGTCTATCAAGCTTCATAGCCTAACTTAATATATGCTCTGCACTTTAAATGTAAAAGAGAGTTAAACTCAGTCTGCTTTGGGATATTCTTTCTTAATTCCAATCTCTACAAGGTTGCCTTCCAGTATTGATAACGAGTCATATCAGACATCACAAAGAACTCTAAGTTATCATTTTAATTTTGCATTGCTAAATTTAGTTAATAAGAACAGATGCTGTTGCTTCCCTCTGTACCTAATTTTCTTTGTGTTGTTTAGGAAGTACAGGCTATGTTTACTGCTTTGTAAGTAACTACGAATCTGACACCTTGTTTCCCAGCATTATTTTTCTTATTCCATCTTGACTGGTACTGTCAGAGCGCAGCAATCTGCAGAACAATCTCCATGCTCATGATTAAAGAGTTTCTCATGGTATTATTCATTTCTCTGGGAGATATGATAAATATATCCTGTAGTTAAAGGCATGCATCTGAAAAAAAACCCACAATATTTGAATATTTCAGCTCAAGTCTTGTCAAAGGCAGATATAAGAAAATCAATCTCACACTGGTCTCATTTTGATTTCCTGGATTCTCCTCTGCATTCCTGAAGCAGAGTACTAGACAATCTGAATGGAAATATTATCTGTCCTAAAATGATAAGTATTACTCAGAAATGGACAGCAAGGGTTACTTGCTGAAAAGACAAATTTTGAGGTCTGAGTGACTATTTTCAGGTTTATGATCAGTTATTTTTGCTGCTCACCCCAAGACTCAAAGTCAGCTGCTTAACAACAATGTCATCTCTTGTGAAATGGATGCTGAAAAAGTGCAGCCATGTTCTGTCAGATGCTAAGACACCCTTAGCATCTGCTGAAAAGGGAATAGCACACTACCAGGAAAGAAACATATGGATGTTTCATTTTAAGTAATGAACACAACAAAAGTTTGGAACAAATTCATACAATGTCAATGGCACTGAAAAGGTCATAAGTCATACTAGCTAAGCATTCCTTCTAAAATGGAGATATAAGAACTGCTGGGTTTTCTAGGCTTGGTAAACTATGCCTACCTTTGATGGAAGTCTCACAGTCTTTCCTAACAGCAGTAGGATTTTATACTGATTAAGATCAATGCCAACAGGCTTCCTCCTCCACAAAGTCATATTTTCCCTTCCTATTGGTGAAAGTGCATTTTTCTTTCTCAGTGAGAGAGAACATAAAGTTTAGGTCCACCAACTCAAGTACCTGGGATATGGCATTGGCATGCCCGCCCCCTCTCCCCCCCAGATACTGTCACTAAGCTTTAGTATATTTATTCTCATAAATACAAAAGCACCAGTATCACCAACAGATGAAGAACAAACGTATTTAGAACTATACGACTTGCTAAAGTATGTGTGAAAATAAAGAATTGAACCCAAATCCTTCACATGAAGCTTAAAGTTTACATCGTACCCTAGCTATACAGCGATAGGTTCATAAGCTAAGTTTCTATGTGCATTAGATTACCTGTTCTGTTATTTTTTTCCTTTCCACCTCCCTTTCAAATCACCTTTTCCTTTCTTCCTCCAACTTTCTAAAGTCCAGAAGGGTACTAGTATGACCACACCACCTTTGTGTTACAGGGGTATGAAATTCCTACTGTCTAGCCCTTTCCCATCCACTGCTGGAATCACCATCATCAGGACCACCTGTATTTAGAAGATTTGTTACCAAGTCAGGTTTAGGACAAATGTTCAGACTTCTTGCCAGAGGTTGAATCAAAAAAAAAAAAAATTAGTCCTGAAGAACTTAGTAGGACAAAACTCTCACTGACTTCAGAGGCAGGTTTTGCTTCTGAATAAGGCAGAAGTTGACACAGTAGAAAGATAAATAGTTTATGGCCCATAACTTCAAAACATCTTGCAAACATGAATAGATTATTAAATGCATTTGCAAAACAACAAAAATCAAGATCCCCCAAAACAAGCAGGGTACAAAGGGAGAATTACAGTAGTGTAAAATAGTAAACCCAGTTTTCTGTACAGAATTATCTAAGCAGAAGAGAAGAATGAACTATACGCTAATACAGTGTACTATTTAAAAATGTGAAATAAAGACAGGAAGGATGGGAGGGAGAGAAAAAGAAAAAGGAGAGTGTTCCTGAGATCACAAAAAAATTCACTTTCCTCACTGTTATTAAATATGTGATAAAGTGAGAACTGTTTCAAAACAAATTTGGAGTACCTTTTTTCTTTATTCCCTTTACTTAAGCTTATTCAAATTTGTGAGCCTAAAGTACATGAAGAATGTATACCTGAGAAAGGCACGTGGATCTCAAACAGTTTTTCTGTAGCTTCTCTGAGGTCCAGTTTTTACAAGCAAAAAAGGCTTAGAATAAGTTTTATAATACGTATCAGACCATAACCAAATATAACCACTGGGTGTCACTAATGTTCTATTAAAAATAATAATAATAAAAAAGTCAGCAACTTACTAGCTTTTACATGTATTTTCTGTGGAAATATTTCAGCATGCTTTGACAATCCCCAAGCTCTAAGCCTCCATAAAATACTCACACATTTAGGACCAGCACTAAATTTAAACAGATGAATAAATGGGAGTACTGAATCTCGACAGCTCTGTGTGCTTTCCCAAGAATCAATACTATTCCTGCCTCAACTCTAACTGAATAGTATTCAATTTAGCAAGCAATGAAATCCTGCCATAGAATAACAATACATGAAAGCAGCTGCTTCTATGCTGTTGTTCTGAGAACAGACCAACCTAATTAGTTGGTGTCAAATACAACAAAAAAGCCAATGTGCTCCTACAGTAAAAATCAACAGATCCTTTGTTATCATTGCTATCAATTGATACTAAAATCCAGCACTGACAACAACTTTTCAGCATGCTTTGTATGACTGTATGGTTGATCTGTAAGTGAGGTTTAAAGGTGAGACTCTATAAACTAGTTCTCTTTTTGCCACCAGTAAATTAACTTTCCACAAGCAATGCTCTAGTTCAGCCTGAATAAAGGAAACGTATCAAAAGGATATTTTTTCATCAGATCTAGGGAAGTGGTTTGTCAAGTGTCAAGTTGTTAGCCTTCTAATTACTTCTTAACAAAAGATGTACAAACAATAAATCATTCAAGACAAAAATCTACGTTTTTAAAGCAAGCAATTTCTGCCTGAGCAGAACAATATTCATGCATGCAGAAAGGCAGTTTCCTAGGTGCGTTATCTAAATAGTTCTTTTGATTTTGTGTTGGAAAGATCAGCTGTAAGAACAGTGCTTTAAATCTAAAACTGAGATCAAGTTTATCCTTGTAGTTTAATCACCTTCTTTTCGTATTAGTAATTTCATTTTTTTAGTTGGTAAAAAGGAGAGCACTGCCCATTCCCTTGATTCTTGAATACTGATTGTTATTCAAAGAGAGTAAGGTTTTTACTTCTCCACAATCTTGCTAGAATACATTAAGCGTAAGGAATACAAAAATGTTTTGCTAATACCAGTACACCTCAGAATAAAGTTTTCTAACATCACCAGTAGTTCCATTTCTTTCACATTCCAAACTTATCATGTCCAACTTCACAAAGGTTTCCCTTTGTGATGACTTTATGCTCTCTGATGGATGACAGAATGACTGCTTCCCTTTCCTCTACTACTCTATGATCTAATTATAATATCAGGTATCATCTGACATGCAAGTCTATAGGGTCATATGTAGATAATGCATGTGTAATATATATGTATATATGTTTGTTACTGCCTCACTTTCCCTGGTGCTATGCAACTTTAACATACAGCATGTGTCACTCTGAGAAACCTGAGAAGATAACAACAGAAGCAAACTGGTCAAAATAAAGCACAGAAAAGCTAGCACAATTATCTTGCAACTTTTTCCCCATCCTTATATTATTCATTAGATACTAAAATATATATTTTATGATCTTATCAAAAGGAAGAGCTACATACTTATGGGTAAAGGAGATATCTATTTGAATGACATTTTAACAAGATGGAAAATGATCCTGAAATGATGCAAGCACACATTGGTCTTGCTTAAAGACAGCAGAGTAGGGCTGATTTGCATTAACCAAGGTCCCAAGTAAGTTCCTTTGGCAAGGGCCCTTTCAAAATACGCTTTTCTTGGTTACAGTATGAAGAGAGATTCTGGGATCAGAAAAATGGCTTCACAACTGAAGGTTCTCTGGTGTCTGTCAATCCCACAACACCAAACACACACACATTTCTGGAAATAATAAAAAAAGAAAAAAAAAAAAAAAGCAAAGCTAAAAGTCTGATTTGCACTAAAAAACAAAGACCTTGTCTCTCTCTCTCAAGACTAAGGAAAACAGAATTTGTCCATAATCACTTCTCTACACAGGTGGCCCTATTCCTAAATGGTTGCTTCTGCCTATGTAAATTGGATATTCCACATTTTTTGTAATCTTTCAGTTTTTCAGGGGGAGAGGGAAGTTGGTTTGCAACCATCCATATTCCTGGAAATATTTTCTTTAACATATAAAACCTTAATAAAAAGTCTGAAAGGCTTGTGCTGTCTCTCTTCCTGGAACATAAAATGTTATGTGATGTTGCCCTTGAGGATGCTTAGTCATTTTTCCAAGGCAGACACAAGAGTATTCCTTGGGCAATTATTCTGATCTATTTCACTGTATTGCTACTTACTAATTACTAGCAAAGAGGGACAAATTTGCACTTTGGGACACTAAACTGGAAACCAAACAGTAAATGTTTAAGAATAGCACAGCTGAGAACAAAACTATACAGATGTATATTTGTTCAGCTAGCATAAATCATCTGAACACGACCTTGCAGCCAACATCTTTTCCCCAAAATGTTATTTGCAGATAAGAATCCAGAACTGTTCCAGCCTCCTCCCGCCCCTTCTTTTCAGTTTTCCTGCTAGACATCCCATTCCGGTGCTCATCTTCCTACTGCACGTTCCAAAATGTGGAGGAGAGAATTTAATGGAAATGAATATTCATTTCCTCCCTTGATCAGTTAGGGTAAGCACAAGGTAAAGGAAAAATTAGCGAATGATTTTGATATTTTTGAGTAGATGCTTCAGTTTTTTCAAAATAGCAAATTTAAGGTCTGCTGAACTCTGAGATGAACCTACAGGCAAAAATAATTTACAATTGCACCTCATTAGTCAAAGAAACCATGAAGAAAAGTATGTCGTGAGAAGTTTCCTTTATGCCCAGTGTCACATCCAGTGAGACATCTAGCGGCGGTTTCTACCACTGGCGGGACCAACAAGTCTGAAGCACCTCAGTTGCCATGAGGAACATTTTACCAAATGAATCACAGAACTTTCTCACAGCTAACACCATCTGGCAGAGTTCTGAAACGCTAGTGTTTGTATTACCTTATGAATATAACCCTTTCTATGCACAGTAGCACAGACTATTTCCCCTCCTACTACATCCGGGGAGCAACTAAAGCAAATTTTGACACATGGACGAACAATACTCAAAAAGGCACTTACATATTTTTACTGCCTTTTCTGCAGTAAGTGTGCTGTCCTCCCAGATTCAATAAATAAATAAATAATAAATAAATAAATAAATAAATAAAGTCACACTGGCTGTGCTGGCTTGTCATTTTATCTCCCACTCCCATCTGTTCAGTTGCTCTCAGCTGGAAACAAGAGAAAAAGCCAGCAACATTCAACTACTCTGTCCCCCGGAAGATGGAGCAGTCAAGAGACCAAATTTTAGAAACAGACCCATATTATGTATATACATATTTTTTAATGTACTGGCACCTTATGTATTTTGTATATATTTCTTTTACCATCAAAAAATACAAATTGTATAGTCTGGTCAATATGACAACAAAGTGACTGAACAACAGTGCAGATAGCAGCATAATTTCTACGGGACTTTGAGCTCTATATAGCAAAATACATAGACCCTGTCACTTCTCTTCACCATTTAAAAAAAAAAAAAAAGCAGAGTGTTTCAGTCTCTGCAGCTGGAATTGGAAAGAATTCCTGGTGCTTTTGCAGCATCAGCACCCAGGTTTCCCAAGTTGCCCACCTTAGGTGGAGGAAGCGGTGGAAGAGGTGAAGGAAAAAAAAAAAA
>VXAA01002827.1:151802-229078 GCA_013399115.1 Anseranas semipalmata
CCTCTCCCTAACACGAATGGTGTGGTCTTCCTGCAGAGAAAATATTCTGTTGCACCAGGCATCTGAAGAAGCCTATCCGCTATTGACGAGCATTTGGCTTCAATTACTGTAGTTAATAAAACACAGATTTGTTCCTTTAAAAGTAGAGAGGAAAAGGGATGGAAAGAGACAGCTTACGTAAATTTAAGGGGTCCGGTAATTTACATAATAAATCTGTTTATCATCCGCCGGCTATTTTTCGTCAATTTTCATGTCAATTTCCACTTCTTTAGCTTATGATATGCCTGTCTGATTTTAACAAGTGATCAGCTTCTGCAGCGCTTAGCACAGTATAATCTAATCAGTATGTTGTTATTTGTGAATAAATTGTCTCATTAGATTTTGTGTTAACATTTACAAGATACTATCCCAGATACAACCCAATTCCAAACTAAATGATATAGAGCGTCATTTTTGGTCAAGGACAACTATCAGCAGACTTTTCAAACATTTAAAGCTTACTTTAGATTATCACAGATGTCTAATTTCAGTAAGGAATGCTTGAAATTCATAAGAAATAAAAGGTGCCATCTTTTTCTTTCTTCTGTTGTTCTGCTGCTATGCAGCCATACTGATATGGAAGGGATCTCTTACTTTTGATATTTATATAAGTAACATGATCATATTCACATTCTAATGTGTTTCCTTTTACTGTAGCAATTTGAAAATTCAGTCAACTGGTACTATAAAAGACAACTTTTTGCTATTTCTCATAATAGTTTTGATAACATCAGAAACGAATAATGATATATATTATAGTTCATATAAGACTTTTCCAAGAACAGAAGTTATTTTACAAAAAATGTGGAATCATTTGGTAGCATGTTTTAACTATAGGGCTGCATATAATAGACCTCAGTCACTGTTTTGTCTCCCTGCTCTGCCCAATTTTTTGTAATACGTTAAAGAAGGAACTAAAGGGATGGGTATGACTTAATAAATGTATTTCCTGGACTTCCACAGCTGTAACATTTCTCTTCCCTTTTTCTCCTTTCTCTGTATTTGTGGTAGGCTTTTAACTTCCAGGTTAAAGTAGCTAGAGCTCAGATGATACGTTCTGCCTAAAAAATACACTTTTTTCAAGCTTTGGTGAATGGCATCTAGTTATTCTGAGAATAAGAAAGGGAAAAGAAATGTTTGCCATTATTTCTTTTTTAAGTGCTAAAATGCTATTATTAGTGACTCCGTGAAGTGAAACAAGTCCACAGAAATAGGATCAGACAGTTGTTTTTTCCTTCTTTTTTTGTTTAGTACTAAATGACAGAAGTTCTGTTTTTGTCATTTCTGGTGATAATTCAGTGCACTATTTGACTTGCTGTTGAGCTGGGCTTCACATTCTCATTTCAGCAAATATTGTTAACCATGTTTCCACAAAGTTTACAAAAGTTACAGGAGGTCAGTTGATCTCTATACAAACAGGCCTTACGAAGTACACACCCTGGCTAAACAGAAAAAGCGTACATTATTTGAACCTTGTAGTCTAATTGGCAGCTAAGATGTTTTTAGAGGTAGTAAACTACGTTTTTCAGGCCATGTTTCATTTTGTGTAGCTTTTGTCATTAAGCAGCATTTTTAAGTTGAGCAAACTGCAGTCACTGACCCTAACTCTGGGCGCTCTGTGTGTTACCAGTCTGTGATGTGGAGTAGGGTGGTTTCTTACACAGAAGATGAGCTGTCCTGAATCTGTTTATGTGACTTCTGCCCTTTGTCCAAACCCAAGGTTGTTTTTTTCTGAAACTTTGAACAGAATATTGCTGTTTCTAAGGTCAGTCTAAGTATCTGTACGTAAGAACTTCTCTGATGGAAGTGAAAAGTTTTTAACTTATGATTTGTCATTTTTGAAAAGGACAGGCTTCTTGGCACCTTCCATGCCAGCACTGACACTTGGCCTGGAACTGCGTGTAATGAATTTCAGAAACGGTTGCAGGTGGGGTTTCCCACATGCATGTAAGCTTCTTCTTGGCAACGAAAAAAGCAAAATCTTCATCCACAGCAAATGAGAACAGGTTTTCTTCTCTGCTGTGTAGATTTCTCCTCTACTTCATCCTTCCTGAAAAATTACTTATTAAAAGTTTCATTTGGAAATCCCTCTGTTATTACATATAATGTATACGTTCTCTATTAACGTGTGTCATGTTTATGTGAACTGCACAGCGGACTCTTAACATCTGAATCCTTACTACTTTTTTTCTCTGAAACTCTGTGTGTAAACATATTGTAAATCATTTAATCACAAGTTTGTCTCAAATGTCAGTTTAGGAAAGCCTATTCTACGGGCACGTGGTAGTGGCGGGCTTTTTGGAGTTGTTTTGCCAGTTTTCATTAACCATATGTAATTCTACTGGTACTTGGGAGACAAGGGAGGTTGTAAATGTGTCTGCTGAAAGGTGTTTGACAATGTTTCAGAATCCAGGTGTCTTCATTGCTAATAGGAAGGTATAGGAATTTCTTAGTCTTACGTGTTTACTATCCGTAGCTGAGACTTAAAAGTGTAGTTATACAGGAGGAATACTTGAACTTTTAGGTCATCTCACAAGGCCAATACAGGTTTTAATACAGATTTTAATTCATCTAAGTCATTTTCGGTGTTTATGAACTTCTTTTTTTTAATACCACTGTTGGCTGATTCTGTTTCTTCGACATCATTTGCCATGTTGAAATGCCTCTGTATCCCTAATAGTAAACACAATAGCTTGAGAACTTCTGGTCTGTTTCACTCATGCCAAATTTATAGAGATTTGCAGGCTGTAGAAAGAGGAGAATCATTTTATATACAAAGAGAAATATAAAATAAATATTAAATATTTATAAAACAACATTAGAGAACTAAACAGGAAGACAGGGACAGCTGAAAGATGGAGAGGCACATGCCTCTTTCTTACCCTCTGAAAATTGAGGATATAGCATAACCTGTTACAGCATTCTGCTTTTCAGAGGCAAAGCCTGGTGCTCCTGCATTGTCATTGTTCATTTCAGTGGTCCCAGATCTTGACAGTTAGAGCAGACATTGGCAAAATATAGCTTATTAGTTGCTTGTGGATCCTGCAAGTCATCCTTGCATTCTGGCAGTTTTGCAACTCCATTTAATTTTCTCTTTCAAGTTATCAGTGACATTAGAAATGGAGGTTGGCAAGTATTCCATGTGGGTGGCTTTACTGCACTCGTTTTATTCAGTGGCTGCTTATAACTCCGTTTATCTAAGGCCTCTGCACCACTCTCACCCATTACAGTATCTCAGCATCTTATTTTCCGTCTTTCCTTTTTGTATGGCTTACCAGTTTTCCATTCCTTTCATCAGGCTGTGCAGACCATCGGTCTGTTGCCACAAATATTGTGGCCACTGTTCTTCCGGCAGGAGAGGGCTGTGCTGACATGAATGATCTCCCTGAAGACACTGTCAGCTGAATCCTTCAGGAGGAACAACTAATGTTAAATATTACGACACTTCCCTATTCTTTGTCAATGTAGGGTACTTCTACTGTGTTACCAGCTTAAGAAATGAAAGGACAAATTAAAAAGAATTTGATTGAAACATGCTCTGTTCAGGTATAAACGTGCTAATATATTGAATATATTAGAAAAGCCTCATAAAAGTAATCAAATGGGAAACTTGTATTTAGACATATAAGGTGGTATGTGGAAGTACCTTTCAGTACAATAAAGTATATTGACCTCTTCTGTTTTGAAAAACTTGGAGACTATAAATGTGAAAAAGTGAACACTTGAAAATGAGGGCATGCTTTTCTCAGAAGTGGCAATATAATGTATTTCTTAAAGTAAACTTAAGTTTTAAAGCAAACACACTTTTATATAGTTTCAAGAAACAAGAGGCATTCTCAGAATAAATATCTAATACACTAAGAAAATGGCCCCAAAACCAAGAGACAGCACTTACACAAAGAACCTGGAGCTGCAGGCTGATACCTGTTGGGAACATGTTCCAATTGAGGTCTCTAAAGAACTAAATCCCCTCTGCTGGCATAGGACACTAGGTGTGCTGTCATTTGCTGGTGCAGTGCCAGACACAGGCAAAGAGGAGGAAAGACAGTGGTAAGATTTCACTTAGAAAAGAGCTCTCTACATCTTGATGATTCTTTAAGAAAAAAATAAATCTATGGTAAAACACCCTTTTACTTAATAACCACCTTTTTAGTTAACTTCATAAAAATATGCTAAATAGTATAATTAGCCAGAAAAATGCTCTTTCGTTGCTATAATAGGAAGTGGAGATAGGGGACAGAGAAGGAGAAACTAAAACATTTTTAAAAGGAAGATACTGAGTTCTCTTGCTTCACAGAGTAAACAGACATACACAAGTATTAAATCTTTTCTGGTTCATGCATTATCAGCTACACACACATATGCATGCATGTTTAAGAACAGTAAGCATAATGAAATTGAAGTTGAGAAGTCTTTTCCTTCCCTTGTATCATTTCTGAGGCACATGTCCCTATCTCCTCCTAACAGGATTGAAACTAATGATAAATCATATTTAAATGAATTTGAAATTTGCAAGTGAAGTTATCAATACCAACAATGAAACGACATTATTTGAAGAGTTTAAGACCTTATTTTAAGTGGATCAGTGCCTTTTTTTTTTTTTAACTGTATCAACATTTTAAATCACATCTTTTTAGCAGGTTTGTATTAGTAGTTATGAGGCAGACTGTTGAAAAGAAACTGAATGTGAATCTTTCAATTCTTTGCTGTTTTAATTACTCACCCTTTGAGGAAAGTATTAGGAGATCCAACTGCTTGTGAATATTGAATTCTGAATAAATTATTGGAACTGCAGGACTTGATTTTATTTTCCTGTCTACCTGTGGGCATTCATATCCTGGTGTCCATCTTCCTTCCTACTTGTGAATGTTTGCTGGACTGTCCAGCATTCCACACCACTGGTGGAGTTTGTTTTGCAACAAAATCCAATATAAAAAGTTGGACAATGATAAAGCAAAAAGATTTTTCTGTTCGGTACTAGAACTTGTTTCAGTATCTCAAGTCTTTTTTTCTCCCACTTTCTGAAAATAATCTTACTCAATTTTAATAATAATTTGTTCCCTCCCAGACTGGGTCTAATAATTGCACAGCCTAGTCATCAAGGAGCTAGGGTATTCTCTTACACAGATAATCTCCCTCTAATCACCTTTTAGCAGTTGGGTTTTTGCCTCTCTCCTGCTTGCAGTATATTGATACTCCAGTATCAGTTCCTCAGAGCTTCCCAGAGCGACTGTGGGTTTTGAGGACACAGAAGGACAGCACTGCATCACTTTATTTTTGCGAGATGGCCTCAGAAATCTTTCAGACTATGTTTGTACCTAGTTTTCATTTTTGTGTGGAATTTCATAGCTACTTTGGATGTTTCATTGCTGCAGCTACATGTAAAGTTAGTATCTTGATGTTCAGATAGACATTCAGCAATGGGACCACATTATACGGGAACATATCAAAAGCTTGCATGTAGACCAGTGATAATAATGCTCACAAAAACAGAAGGTGTTCGCAAGCAAAATGTACATAGTTTTTGACCCTAACTATCTTCACATTGTAAAATCCAGAAACACATTCTCAGTTAATGGTTGTACTAGTAGACATCCTCTGGAGCAACAGATTGTAAATGCATAGAGAAAAAAAAAAGGAGAGAGGAACTAGAATCATTGTTTTTCTTAAAAGTTTCTTTACAAGGACATGCATGACCAGTTACTTTAAATATTTTGGTAACAAGAAGGTCATTTATAGAAACACAATGATTTTCTAGGTTTCGGGAAAACTGATAGCAAAACATTTTGTCACAGTTATACTTCTGAAGTCTTGGTATTTTTCTTTGTGTATTTTTTTCCAGTTCTCGAGTTGGGAGACATAATATTCTCAGCTGAAATTCCACAATCCTTTCACTTTGAAAAAAAGATCCAAGTTTAAACAGTCATGCGTTCAGATTCTTTAGCAGGCCCAACTGTTTGGCAGCTGTATGATATTTATTTTCAGAGCTGTGACTGAAAAAATTATTAAAAGCTAAAGCTTTTATATATCCCAGGCAACACAATGTTTTGGGGAAATGTTAGCACAAGAAAAAGCTGACAGGTCTGCATATTAGATAAAAATTCGTAATTACCTCATGTTAATTTCTGCAGTCTGAGTATCTGCTTTTCTGCTTATATGGCTGTTCCCTTCTTGTTTTTAGCAGTGACTGTACTTTCACTAAATTCAGCCTTTTTCTTCAGATTTTCTCGTTTGTTGCTCCTTTCCAGGAGGATCCCTGCTTAATTCAGCTGTTGTAAAATTTCTGCCTACTGTATTGGAATCAGTGGAAAACTTTAAGGAAAGAGACTTCTTACTGTTCACTTTAAAACAGCTTGTTAGTAGACTGATGAAAGGAAGGGATTTCTCTGCTTGAATATGGGAGTTCAGTGGAACAGATCATCTAGAGTGATTAAGGGTTTTAAAATATTCTAGCACATTAGGACAGGTGAAAGGTTGGCAGACATACGTATTTATCCAGCCAGAAAAAGTGCTGCAAGCTTTCATTGTACTGTAAGTTATTCTTAAATTATTTGGACTGTCGTTTGTAATGTACAATGAGATACAATATACCTAAGACAAATCTATGTTGTTTTACAGTATTATAATAACGTGTGTTTTTTAAAACCCATAAAAGTGCAGAAATTGGATTCTTATGGAAAAACATTGCTTGATACTCATTTTAAAGGGTGGGGCATATTTAAGGAATTTTTATGAAAATTCAATAACAAGTGCACCTGAATAGTAAAGTCTTGGCTGTCTTACTCTGAGGCAATGGGGGGGAGGACAAAACCTGAAAAAAATAAAAAATAGAAATAAATACAAAAACAAAAAAGTGAAAGTACACAAGTACACACAGAGCTTAAGTTCTAGAAAAAGTATTTCTTACTATTTCTTTTTGCTATGATTTAAACCTTGGAAGATTTAAGGTCTCCTTTGTTACTTTGTTTTGAAATGGGCGCTGTCTCATTGCTCCTGCCCTTGGAACTTGATAACACACAAAAAAAATGGAAACCAACCCTTGTAAATTTATAATGCAGGAAGAGTACAATTGTTCCTGTATTAAATATGTTTTCACTGATATTCAGGGGCAGCAGCATTACATAACAGAAACATCTTTAGGCTCTGCTTTCATTTTTAAAAAGAAAGTCTAATATGGTTGTGTAAATTAGCAATGTGGTAACTGCAGACAGAAATTTTCTTCGATTCCTAGGATGCTGGAGAGAAGATTAAAAACAAATTCTGGAGACTTTTTTTTTCCCCATAAAAGTAGAATAAACATTTTTAATATAATACTGTCAACACCTGACAGTTGACATTATTTTTCAGTGGGTGTTATACTCTACTGTCCAATAAATGTAAAAGTGTATAATTCCAAGGCAAGAAGACAGTATTCATTATTTTATTGCACACTTAGTCCATAAACCAATCAAACCTCAGTATGTTCACATCTGCTCATAGAAGGACATACCCTTCCACAGCTGTAAGTTCTTAAGGTGTCAGCATCATCTGGTTGAATTCCTTTTCCCTCCTGAAAGAGTCTTTTGTAATCTGAAAGACTTTGCAGAGTAACCCATAAGAGTTGCTTTTAACTTGTTGCTTATCCTACTGGTGCTGCCAAGTTGATAAGGAATAAACTCTCTACGTAGTAACAGAAAGTTCATTACTTGTTTAAATGGAGATTTTCACAGTTTTTTTACAACCATAATAATTCTAATAATGATTTAGTTGTTGTTTTTTTCTTAATAAATTTTAAATTGTATTTCTTTTAAAAATATTTCAGGCATATGGTTCTGGTTGTGACATCGTTATTCTGGCAAATGACTTTGAATGTGTACAAATTATTCCTGGTGCTAAACATGGAAACATCCAGGTCAGTTGCGTGGAGTGTTCCCAACGACAAGGCCGGGTAAGGATTTTAATTATTTTTTTTCATAAACTTAAAGAAAAAAAAAAAAAAACAGAATACTCGAAATAATTAAACATAATACATTAATGCTATTACTCAGTTAATTTCATGACAAAGATTTTTACTGATCTGTAACTTTCTGAGGAACATTTCTTATGTTATTTAGAGGATTGCTTTAATATAATTGTAATTTATTTTTGAAAGTTTTAGGTTGGGATATGGGGAGAAAGCAGGAGGCATCTTGTAACAATGGATTTTATACCTTTCCTGGACATGTAATAACAAGCCTCACAAAATGTAGAAAGATGTATTAGTTACAGTATGCCAATGGTACTAAAATTCCTGCTATTGTGACTCCCATTATTGTATGCTTGCATATAGTTAAGGATGACAAGGATAAATCATTCATGTATACATACACACGTGTGCATGTGTCTGTGTGTCCTGCAAAGTAATGTGTTAAAAGTTCTTTATTTTTCAGAAAAGCTTAGACATGTTTAATGTGTTTCAGAGAGTTACAGTGTGAGCTTTCACAACTGTATGGCCCTTGACTGGCTGCATGGCTTTATTTTTAATCCCTAAACAATGCTAAACAGTCTAGATTGCTGAGAAAAGAAAACAACTTTCTATGAGGTATTGCAGAGCACTGAACAAATTTTGCTTATCAGTTGTCCCTGCCTACTTTTGTCAGCTTGTTACAAATTGGTTTTAGTATTGAGAAAGCCCCAGTTAGAATTCAAGCAAGGCCCCTGCACTGCAGCCATGGAGTCCCAGTGGGACTGGAAGAGAGATTCTATCTGCACAGGTGGTCCCTGCAAAATCACCACGAACCCGTGGGTGGTTCTGCATTCAGGACTCTGAGCTCATGGTCAGTTCTTTTTTTTGGGGAGTGTGTTGTTGCAATCTTTTTTTTTTTTTTTCTTCCCCCATGTGAAGAGGAAGTAAAATTTCCTAAGAAATGTGATGAAACTTTTACATCATTTCTGTATTGAAGAGACCAAATCCTGAATGGGAGGAACTTAAACAGCTGTTCTTTTAAAAATCTTTTAAACAAGAAGAGAGAATTTCAAAGATAGTCAAAAGTACTTGGAAGCATTTGAGTATTAGGAGCACAACCAGATAAATTCCTAATAAAGACCACTGTTTATATGGAGGTTTCTGTGAAAGAAGTAGATGAAAGAAATTGAAGAGTCCAGTGGTACAAGTACTTCAGTTTTTCCATTTACCGTTTGTCTCCCCTGACAATATATTTAGCTATTCAAAATGGAATCAAGTTTCCTTCCATTTTTTAGTAATTATTATTCAGTGGTACAAAATGGAACATGGGATCACGCTGAGACCCAGACGCTAATAATTAATTCATTAGTTAGTTGTAAAGTAGAGAGAACAAGAGCAGAAGTAGTGAAGGCATCAGCTTTCCCTTATGCATCAACAGTAGTTGCCTTAGAAGTATGTATTAGATCTGATTGACGGTGTTCGTCTCACTGAACAAGATGTCTTCCCTACTTAGAGTTAAAATCTTAAAGATGGGCTCGTTCAAAGGTATGTATTTCTCAACTTCCTTTAGGAAGTATTTGTATAACACAATGAATGACATTTATGTTAATTTCACTTTTCTTGAATGACTGCACATAGAAGTACTACTGGAAATTCTTTAGCTATTTTGAAATACTAAGGAGCAGCTAGGTTTATCTCCTAATCCTACACCCTGAGTCTTCGATTTTTTTTCCAGATTGCAGCATCATACGGAAATGCTGTTTGCATTTTTGAACCACTTGGTATAAATTCTCATAAAAGAAATTGTGTAAGTATGTATTTCATTATTATAATTCAGTTTAGGTTCTTAGGAAAAAGTACATCTGCCAGTTATTATTAAATTGGCACACAGAAGACTAATGAATGATTAATGAATAAACGTTTTCCACCATCCATAATAAAAGTGGATGGGTAGGATCTTCCACTGTATGAACCAAACTGCGGGTTGCACTCTTCCCAAGTGCACAACATCTCATGCTAGAATGACATGGTGGTGAGCTAGTATTTAAATTGGTGTGTCAGATCTGTAGTACAGAAATATGACTTGGACATGTATATGTGTATCCAAGCTAGTTTTAAGAACATGGTCAGGGCTGAGTGCTCAAGTGTTAACTGCCCTCTCATGTGGGTTTCACAATCTTTCTTACATCTATACTGCCATTCCTTATATTATTATAAGTGTATGACCAGTTTACAGTAATCTACAGATATATTTGTATATGTGACAGATCCAGGTCAGGTTCACACGGCACTCTATAATGTGTATAATTTTTATAAAAACAATTGAAGAAATTATTAAAACTAGATTCCATGATCTACCACTGGGTCCTGAATTTGTTTGTAACAGGCTAAGTAGTAATTTCATAGAGAAAGAAAGAAATACGAATGCCTTTGTATTTTGCTGTTGGTGTGAAAAATAATTCTTTACTGTCTTTAAACTACAGCAGCTAAAGTGTCAGTGGCTTAAAACGGGGCAATTTTTCCTCAGTTCTATGACTTACAACCTAGCATGGGATCCTCAAGGTAATGTGGAACTTGCGATGCATTTGTTCAACATTTGTGGTTGGAGAACTTGAACACAAATTATTTTTATTGAAAGGAAGTGGGTGCATGAATATGGGTATTTTAGATGATCCATTCTCAGGCAGTGTTACATAAAATGTGATGCTTCAGTTAGCATTTGTGAAGATGCTATGCCAAGTATTTGAGTGTTTTATGCAAGATCTTAGTTTGGGAATCACAGTGTTAAGTTGCTAACTGGCTTGAATTACCACTAATAATCATTTAAATAGAATTTTAGCACAATTAAAGTCAGCAATGTACCGGGAGAGAGATATTGATAAGATGTCTAACAATGTGTGGTATTTGAGATGTTAATGGCTGTTTAGCATCTTCAACAGTCATTGTTAAATATGATCTATCACTTTAAGTCATTTAAAAACACCAAAAAACCCAGACATTCTTTCTTAAAAGGCATTATAACTTTAATTTTTTTTATAAAAATACATATATAATATGATTGAGTACCTCATCATATTTCGAATGGACTTTATAAAGTTGAGTTTTCAACCTGTTTTTAATAATTCTCATCAAAATGTGATGACAGGTTTAAGCATTCAAAATGCATGCATCATTTGGTTTCACAGCTTTGATGTTATTCACTTTCAGGTAACAGGCTGCTGACAGCAACTGACTATTTGCAGTTGTGGGCCCCACCATCTAGTGACATTCTAGAAGAAGATGAAGATGATCCTGACAATCAAATGAAAGATGATAAAGTTCTCCCAGTTCTAAATGACTGGAAGTGTGTCTGGCAGTGCAAGTGAGTGAGATAATTCTCGTTTTAAGACAGATTGCAATGCCAACTCATATATCATCTCTATCTTTCTCTCCAAAACCGTATATTAAAATATACTTTTAAATAGGCTTAAAATACCTTAAAATTCAAACAATGTAAGTTACTCCAAATAATTTTTTGTTTTTCAAGTGACCTTCACTCATCAGATAACCTTGTCAAAGGCTTAACTGTAGCACTGGCAATATGTATAAATTGTCCCTGTCTTCTCAGCTTTAAAAGTAGTGCTGAGATATTGGATGAGACCAAACAGAGGAGCAGTAGCAGGCAGGCATGGTATGCTGATCAAGATGAGAGCTGTTTCCTGAAAGTTAGGAAGAGTCTTGAAACACTCTTTCTTCCTGGTTGTAATTGAGTTCCATGTTATGGAAGTGTTTCGTCATCAGCCATTTTATAGATATACAGACTTGGGAAGCAGAAACCCATAAACCTAAGTTTTGTCTGACTTTTGAAACCATTTTAGATTTTATGCCCACAAAGCACTGTGTAGGCTGCTTTCCTCTTTCAGCTGACCCATACATTTTAGTCACAGACAAATAGCATCACAAATTATCTAAAAGATCTTCACTTTCCTTTCTTCCTACCATTTGTCTTGGCTTCACTAGAAGTAGAAAAGCAAGTGGAACAAACTTCACTTCTGTGATCTCATTAGATCTAGCCTAGGCTTACTGTACTTAAAACAATTGATTTTAACACACTGTTTTTCTGTAGAGAAAACTGTGTGAGAACACTAAATACCTTGTTTCATTGAAGCAAATACTTATGCTTCTGCTATTTCTAAAGTATGCTTAAAGCAACAACTATAAAATATGAATATATTTCATATAAATAATGCATTGTAATACTGAAGCAACTGAATACACATGGAATAATACTATGGAATAAATAGACTTTACTTACAGTTTAAAACTTTACTCTTGTGTTCTTTAGGACTGCAGTATCAGTACATTTGATGGCATGGTCTCCTGATGGTGAATACTTTGCAACAGCTGGGAAGGTAAGAACAACAACAAATAAATTTGTAAGTGCTTGAGATGTGTACATTTCTTTGACAAAAGTAAATAAGTAATTTAGAATGGTCCTATACCATATACTCTTATTGTAGTCTGAGCTAATTTAAATTATTATCTCCTGTATAATACTATGTTTTCATGTAATTCCATGAATTTCCGCAACAAGAAATTGGATTTAGCTGTGTACTGTTACTGAATACTTCAGAATTGACCTGGAAATACAGTGACAGTGATAGAGACTTAGATACATTTTAGGTAAAGTTTACTTAGATGAACTTTCAGATATACATAAACAATTTTTACTGCCTCCATTTGAAATAATGGGGATAAATATTAGATCATTATGATAGAAAACATACACATGTAAACTGGTGTAATATGTATCAGTGGATAAATTAGAAAAGATTTTCTATTTACAGTGAAGTCTGGGTTCAGTTACCAGTTCTTAACTTCTATTTCAATTTGTCATATTAATGTTAACCTCTCATTTGAATGATTCCCTTTGGTTTTTGAGTCTGGATAGTTAAGCATTTATTGCTTGTGCTTAATGTTGGTCAAATAATGAGATGAATTTTAGGAACCTTTCTTTTCTTACACTTAGTAAAGAGGACAACTGAATCACCAGCTGCACTGTTTTACGATTGTAAACATAGTAACACCACCTTAAAAAACTATTACATTTAGAATCATTGTGGTTATAAAATTATCAAAACATTTGCTTTGTTTCATATTTCTGTTTAGCATGAATATACATTTATATAGCTAAGAATTTGACTAAGTGTGTGAGGCAGATGGTCCCAATAGTCATTTCCTGTTTGTAGGACAGCTCCATCTTAGTTCCTTCATGAAATACACAGCTTTCATCATAATTCTTAATAGAGCTGTCTGTCAAACTTCCTTCTTGCAGAATCTGTGGTCAGATACTGTATTTTTAGGTGCTTGTCAGGAAATACAGGTAAAAGATCTCACAAAGATTTGTAATTTATTCATTTATTTACTTTATTCTCTGTCTTCTGTCCGGCAACTAGTCCTGAAATCCAGGGATGTGGCATGCTATATACGTTGTATTGTGGTCATACTAGTGAAGTTGCCCTTAGCTTACATCAGTGTAGTTGTAGTCCAGTCTCACTTATCAGCATTTGTACTATTGCTGTATCAGCATTTCACTTTTGTTTCAATTAACTACATCAGTGGTGCCCAACCATTCAAACCAGAAAGGTAGCATAGATTGTGCTAGAAGAGAGGAAGGTTGTATCGTACAGTTGCTCCTCAATCATATCCCTATGCTCAGTAGATACAGTGCTTTCAATGAAAGTCAGGCTTCCTGTGCATGGGAACCAACAGGGACTTAGAGCACAAATTGTCCCAAGGGAGAAACTGACTGGTAATGACCTTAATGTTGTCCTGTGAGTGCCAGCCTGTTTCTGGCTTCTGTCTTTGCAGGGGAAAGGATGTGGGATTTAAGCATACCTATGTGGTATGCAGAAAATGCATAGAGAACCGACAGGAAAGTAGGGGGGCAAATGGACTGCAAGAAAAATTACTTCTGGGAGTGGTGTGTTGCCAGCAGAATATTTCTTTGGTCCTGCAACTGTGTCCTGCATTCCAGGATGACCATCAATGAAATTTGTGGTCTCAGCAATGGGTTGTCTGGGAAACTATAAGTAGTTCTGGGCAATAGACTGAGTATTCATGAAAGATACCAGAACAGCAGTTTCCTTATCATTTAGCATTTTATTTTTGTGACATTTTCACTTATAGCTAGCTAATCCTACGTTAATTTGCTGCTTTACCTAGGATGACTGCCTCTTAAAGGTTTGGTATCCTATGACTGGTTGGAAGTCATCTCTTCTGCCCCAAGAGAATGAAGAGAAGAAGAAATGTTCAGGGGTTGTCCACTTCTCATTTGTCTATTTAGCTCATCCTCGAGCAGTGACAGGATTTTCATGGCGTAATATTAGCAAGTACATGCCCAGGTTTGAAAGATTTTCTTTTTAAAGAAAAAAAAAATAGCAAACAAATGTTTGACAAAGTTTTTGTTGTTGTTGTTTTGTTTTTTGTTTTTAACACGCTGCTTAAAGTTTGGCCACAAGAACGTGTTTTGATTTCTCTGCTTATACTTTCAAGAAATGAAACATATGAGCATCTTCACATATGCTTCTGAATTACCTAGTATAACAGTGATAGTCATGTTAATAGGAGAGACTTATTCTAATATATGGTCTAAACTTCAGTGCCTTCTCAAGTTATGCCAGAAAGCATGAGTATAAGCTTTGTCTTCATCAAATGGTATTGTGACATTGGAAATAGAATATTTGTTTAAACAATTAGCACTTAGTAAGCTATTCTCTGAACCTTGTTACATATACTGATGTTTAATTAGTTGATTTCGCTTTTCAGGATTGAGTAAAATTGTATGTGTTCTTTATATAATCCACCAAACCAGATAATTTAGGCTGTTTCATATCTGCAATTTTATAGTAACTGTTGCATTTATCAAACAATAACTATTCTATGGCCACATGCACTTTTGCTAATAATTTATGAGTTTATCTGTCAGCATGCTGAAAATCACTACTGATATAAAACCTTTAGTTAGGGGAGAGGTAGAAATTTGGATGAAATAATTATAACTTCTAAATACCTGTATATTCCCCTAATTTTTGCTGTGTCCATATGCCTAATTTAATTATATTGGGTAATACCTTGATATGTCTATCTTTAGGGGTTTAGTCTGTAATGTGTTACTCACGTCATGTCTTGATGGCATCTGTCGGCTATGGGCAGAGACGCTGTTACCAGAAGATACTCTTCTGGGTGAGCAGATCTGTGAAACTAGCACTTCCAGCATTAGCAGCACCATTTCTCAATCTGGAAAGCAAAAAGACAAAATACAGCATGCACTAGAGGTACAATACTTGTCAATTTTTTATTTCAGGATTGTTAAAACATAAACATTTACTAGAAAATGTAAAGTATGTGGAACTCTAAGATTGTGTATTATCTAGTTCTTATAAGCATAGCAGAATAGTCTGAATTATTTTATATGAGTTAAATTTATTATTAATCACTGAAGAAGTCAAAGACTTGTAATTTTGCACCCAAGCTCCATATTCTTAAATCTCAATCTACTTTTTTTGTAGCTAACTAATAGTGTTGGGAAGAGACAATGTTTAATATGGAATATTAAGATGGTTTCATTCTGATTGGGTCTGAAAGTCTGTAGTTATAAAAACAGTAGAAGCAGTAAATAAACTCTTTCAGTTCTTCAGTTATCTGATTTGATAATTGCATTTCGAAAAGGTGGTATATAGGGCTCTAAGTTTCAGTGGCAGGCATATGAAGTATATTAAATTTACAGGAAAAGAAAATCTGACAATGTAAAAACAAAACTGAACAAACAAACAATAATTACATAATTATGCATTTATATCTTTTTTTTCTTAGTATTTCTTAAATTATTTTTTCTAACTATACCAGACAATTCATCATTTGAAAAATATGAGAAAAGGACAAAGGAGATCTTCGGTTCTTGTTACCCACACAGATGTATTACCAGACCAACAGGGTACTCATGAAGTTCAGCGTCACATTTCACACCAGGCAAATGCACTTGGTCACTTCCATATAGCAGCAAGCATCAACCCTAATACAGGTGAAATACAACCATTTATTAAACTATTAATAATATATTTTCACAAAAAGGAAAAAATAAATAAAGGGGGCTGAGGTGCATGTTCTTTGCTTTGCCTAATTGAATACAAGGGATTTGTAGGAAAAATGTTTTTTCACAAGTTTGTTATGTGGCATAGAGTTTTGTAAGACAAATGAGGCTGAATTTTTTTTTTTTTAAATCACAGACTGGCAGAATGGTTGCATTTGGAAGGGACCTCTGGAGGTCATCTTGTCCAATGCCCCTGCTTAAGCAGGGTCACCTATAGCCGGTTCCCAAGACCTTCAGCAATTTTAAAACCCATAAAATTCATTTTTGCACATCAGGAAGCAAAAGAAACTTCACAGCCTAAATTTCAAGTCTGCTTAGTGCTTGATTGTTGAGTTTGAGGAGGCAACAGTATATGATGAATAGAGTATTTGCAACCTACAGAATATATAGTGAATGAAAAAAAATGTACAAGATTTTTTAGCAGGAAACCAGCTGCTTATTGTGGAATAATTCAGAACATTTTAAACAAAGAAAATATTAAAGAACAATCCTGTGCCTTACGTAAAATCAGTACGTGGTATGACAACACTGCAACTTACAAAACCAAGCAATTAGACCTGTTGAATGTCATTTACCATTCTCATTACAATCAATTTTTTTGTTACTTTATTGATGTTAGAATGTCTTTGTTGTTGTTTTTACTCAAATCACATGTAGAAACTTGATCTGAATCTTACCGTTTCTAAACCTACAGTCACAAATTATGTTCTGCCACAAGTGAGTTAAATGTCTTAATCAAGAAATGTGTGTGTATATATATTAGATAGGTAATATATATACAGGTTTAAGGTATAGCTTTTTGATTTGTTTACAATTGTCCACAGATATTCCATCAGTTTTGGCTGGAACAGCTTTTAATATAGATGAAGGCAACGGAGGCTTTGTCGTTCACTGGTTGAATAATAAAGAATTTAATTTTACATCATCTATTGAAGTATTTATGCAGCATCTAAGAAAACTTTCTGAACAACAAGTAGAACAAGATTTTGATGATGTTGAGGTTGAAGAGGAAGAAGAAATGGAAGAAAAAGAGAGAGGTTTGCATATGAAATTAGACCACGGTTAGTAATCTTGATCTATAGCACAAGAATTATTCTGAAACACATTTCTTTAGTGCAATAATTAATGCAATTATTTAACACAAGACTTATAAGTGATAATATTTTATCACTAATCTAAAATAAATAGATATAGCTGCAGTTTTGGCTCCTATAATAATTTGGTCGCATGAAAAACTTTATGATACACTCTGCTGGAATGCAGTAATGATAAACAGTGAAAAAGAAAGGTAGCTTTTGTTTTTCATTTCCATTTTGGAAATATTCCGTAGAGTTATGAAATTATGACTAAGACTTGCTCTTGATTTACCTTACAATCTGATTGTCAGTAATGAAGCATGAATTGATGGCAAGCTTTAAGAAGGGTTGGACATAGCTCCATTTTAATGAAACTGCACTCTTTCCAGTAGAGGTAAGCTTTACATCTTAAACCTTACAGCACCCAATGATCCCAATTGTAGCTGTTCACAAAGGAACAGAGAGATGTATTTTGAAATTAATGATGGAAAACATGTCCTACCAAAAAGACTTAACATTGCTGTGGGAGCATCACCTTGGCCAATATATGTATTCCTTCGATTTTATTAAAGATTACAAATCCTGTTTATTTAAAATTTCAAAAACTTGTGTCTTCCTTTGTCTCCTCGAAGTTAAGAACAAAGAATTACCTAAGAACTTGTAAAAATAAAAACTTTTCTACTTAAACCAGTAAGAGCTATTAGAGGCAGTAAATTGATGATACATTTATTGCTATTTGTAAAGCTTAGGTTCTTAAAATCTAGGTTATCAATGCAATTTATTGTGTGTCATAATTCATTACTGTACATGCAATACATACTACTTCATCAATGATCACATACCACGTTTCATAATAACCTTCTAAATAAATAAATAAAAACACATTAATATGGAACCAGCATTCATATAAAATATCTGTTTTGTATAGTTAAGCAGAATAATCTTAGAGCATTGCTGTAAGTGTCTGAATTTTTACGGTTGTATTTATTATTACTTGTATTCCATAGTTAGATGCAGTAGTCAAATGCCAGAGCCTCTCACTGTTGTACAAACAGATAAAAGAAAGATGTTTCTACCCTCAATTTGCATGAATGTTCTTATGAGGTAGCACTGCTAACAGATTTAAAAATATTTTGTTGTTTGGAGTGTAGAAACTATGGTAGGAAAATATTTGCAATTTGCAAAAAACTTCTTTTCTGTTGCAGACTTGTCTGTAGATAGAGAATCAGAGACGGGGACTGGTACAGGCTCTTCAGAACATGAAGATGGAGAAAGAGAGGGAAGCCCCAAAACATCACTACCAGCAGGCCTACGCATGCCTCTTCCAACAGTTTTGTTAGATCGGAAAATTGAATTGCTCCTAACTGAGTGGAACAGAAATCCAGATATGCTTTTTACTATCCATCCTATTGATGGTACCTTTTTGGTGTGGCATGTGAAGTATTTAGATGAATACACTCCAGGCATCTTTCGACAAGTTCAGGTGTTGTATATTTGAAATTGCTTTATTATTTATGATCTTAATGAACAGTCATTGTGTCCTTGCTATTTAAATTTGCTCATCAGAATTAATTTAATTTCAAGTAATTCCTGTGAAACAGTTGACATTTATTTGGACTTACATTGTGTTGCTATATTCTAATTTTTTTTTTTTTTCCCCCTCCAGGTTTCATTTTCTTCTAGGATTCCTGTTGCATTTCCATCAGGAGATGCTAGTTCCCTTAGCAAAAATATTATGATGTATGCTTGCCCTGTCTTATTAAAAGATATCAGTAATGCTGTACATCAGAAGACAGTGGACTTTCCAGATAAAACTCTAGCAAATAAAGGACCAGGTTTTGCCCAGAACAGTGCAAATGTGAATATAATTTCTCCCATAGTAATGATGATTTCCAAACATATAGATGGCTCTCTGAATCAGTGGGCAGTTACTTTTGCTGATAAGTCAGCTTTCACTACTGTGCTAACTGTATCACATAAATTTAGGTACTGCGGTCATCGTTTTCATCTTAATGATCTAGCTTGCCATTCTGTTTTACCATTACTGTTAACATCTTCTCATCATAACGCTCTATTAACTCCTGAATCAGACAGTTCTCGGGACTCTGACAGAATAAACAGAATAATAGATCCTATAAAACATGTGAAAGGTTCTTCTAGGCAACAACTTAAAAATGCAGCAACCCGTACATTCCATGACCCAAATGCAATCTATAGTGAGCTGATTCTGTGGCGTGTAGACCCTATAGGACCTTTGTCATACACTGGAGGAGTATCTGAGTTGGCTCGAATTAACTCTCTTCATACCTCCGCTTTCTCTAATGTAGCTTGGCTTCCAACACTTATTCCCAGCTATTGCCTTGGTGAGTATTCTTAGCATGATCCCATATACAGTTAACACTGGGAGCCATAGAATTAATTTGTTAAAATAAATTACTATTATATTTGGAGCATTTTAACTTTTCAGCAATTTCTTTATATTGTGCCAGTGAGCATTATTCCTTCATGTGGGCTAACAGTTTGTAGTTACCATGGATCAGCCGATATGCAGTAACTTCCTTGCGTGAGTTAGCAATCACTCTCACAACAGAACAATCCCATTCCTCAGTGCTTTAGGCAACTTTGCAGAGTGCTGTCTGGATTGACATGGTAGTGTATCTGGGTTGTTGGCCTCATACATTTGCAGGAGGCAGTGGGTTGAACAGAACTAGTGTTTGGACCACTTGATTGAAAATTGTCTTTAGAAATCTTAATCTATTAAGCCACTCAGATACTTATTTTTTAATTATAAAGATGCCATAGTAGTAGTTGTCTTTGTGTACAGTACTAAAAATGTAAATTGTGTTGTCAATGTAACATTATTAAATTTTATACTAATAGTGCCAGGATATTTTATTATGCTAAGGCCAGTCTGACCTTTGCAATTTTTAAATGTGTTTCAAAGATGTTGTGTAACCTCAAAAAATCCTAAATATGCTTAAAAAATGTGTAACACTTCTTTCATTTAAGAAAAAAAAATCCCTTTGCTTACATAATAATGCTCTACACTGTCTCAATCCCACAGAGTAGCTATTCTGAACAGTTTACCTTGGACTCCTACTCCAAATCATCTCCAAGAACCTAGGGAAGCTAAGCTAGAGTTCCAAGTACCTCCTTGGAGGTGACAGTGAAGAGAACATAATTATTTTAAGGAACAGCAGCATTCTATAGGTGTACTAAATTTTGGTTTTTGCATGTGTGAACAATGTTTATAAACAAACGTGAATTCTGCTTAGATTATTCAACTTCTATGAGGAGTTTTAGTTACATAAATGAGCAGAAACTGAGTTATTTCAAAGTCTAAATAATGGTGTTTTAATACACATAATTTCTTGGGATGTTTTTGCTTCAGTATTTTATGACAATTATTGTTAGAAACATTCAGATATTGTGAAGTGGATTATAATTGACTACATGATGCTATTTGATGCCATTTTTTTCTTTAACTATACAGGGTTTTTTTTTTTGTTTTCTGTTAGGTACATACTGCAACTCTGCTAGTGCTTGTTTTGTTGCATCTGACGGCAAAAACCTGAGACTCTATCAAGCTGTTGTAGATGCAAGAAAACTTCTAGATGAACTATCTGACCCTGAATCATCTGTAAGTTTTATGTAGCAATGGCTTGAGAGTTTTAAAGTAAAAGTTAAAGTAACTTTTTAACTTTTTTTTTCTTTTTCTCTCCAGTGGTTTGTCTTCACTTATTTCTGCAAGTCAAGTTTTGTGCTGTTCCATGTATAGGGTCTTATGTATATTAGCTTGTATAATAACATGTTTTGCAGATGTCTGTAAACATTAGCAGACAGTAATACGGATATTACTACTAAAAGTGGCTGAACTGAAACAAAATTTCCCTGACGAGTTTCCCCAACTTGTAGCAGGTGGGGGAAGGAAAAATAGTTTTTTTTTCCTTTGTCTTCTTGGAAGATGGGAGTCAGGAGCAAGTGGGCAGGTGAAGATGGAAGAGAGAGACTAAGGTGTATACACTTAGTTTATATGTATATATGAGGGAGGGCAGAGATGATGCGGTAGGAGGGAATCAGGGCAGGTTATTGCTGAGGGTAACATTGGCTCCTGTTTTTTCTGTGATAGTCTATTCTTTTTGTTCTTTTATTATCTTTCATTTGTATGACTTTGAGCAAAGTTAAACCTGGCCTTCTAACTGTTATTTTATAAACAAGCACATTTTTCCTTTTTCTATTCTTTTGTTATCCTGCAAGATATAGCCTGTCAGTATTCAGATCAGTCTGAGGAACCTGTTAGAAGAGCAATGATTGTGAACGCTCCAGCAAAAATCAATAGTGCATTCCATTTATATATAAGCTATATTGATTTTTTTTTTTAGATTTCTGTGTTGTGACAAAACCTGAAGCTTTAAACAAAAGTGAAGCAGTATATTTGAGTTTCTCATAGTATGTATACTGAGTTACATTATTATGAAAGGATATATCTTTAAATAAACATTTACTTTCTATGTAAATTGGTATGCTATCCCTATGAATAGCTGCAGACTCAAAACAGTGCAAATGTCCTGATGAGCGCATTATTCATAACTGCCGAAATGACAACAGGAAGAAGCCTATTACTGTTTATGGCAACGAGGAAAATTAACGCATCAGTTTACTATAAATGATTGCAATTTCCTTCTGTCCAAAGGAAAAATATGCTAACTCATCTCATTTTTCTCTGTTTCAGAAACTTATTGGGGAAGTGTTCAACATTGTGAGCCAACAGTCTACTGCTCGACCAGGATGCATTATTGAACTCGATGCAATAACTAATAAAGTAAATAAATGGTTAATTCTTTAGGGTATCACATAAAGGTGTTTAATAGCTTTGTCTGCTCATTAACCTTATCTGTTGAAAAGACAGAAAAGAGAGGACATTTCTCTAGGGTGATAATGACTACCTTGAATTTTTGTGAATGTTGAGATACCTTGAATGTTTTTGTGAGACAGCTGTCAGCTGCTGGGAGCTCAAAGCCTGTTGTTACAGAGTCTAAAAATATTTTCTAGGCATAAATCTTGTTTAAAATAAAACTTGACTGAAGACTGCTTTACACCCATCATAATTTAAAGGAAAAAAAATAACAACCACCTCCAGAAACCCAATCAAACAAAAAGACAAACAACAGCAACAACAACAAACAATAAAAACTACAACCTAAGTCTTCCAAAATGTAGGAATCATAGCCTCGTATATCTTAAATATTTTGTCTTTCTCATAAGACACATTTTTACCTGTTAACTAACATAGCTACATGTTTGAATCAATGAGGAGGTAGTACTATCAAACTTATTTTGATCATACAACTTCCAGTGCTGTTTTCTGTTTGGTAGCAGCCTGGGAAAATAATTTATTTTACTATTTCTTACTCAGACATACAGACATCATGACACGTACAAAGAAGTATTTTTCTATTCATTGATAAGTTTTTATGTCTTGTAAGTATTAATCACATAGGACCTTAAATTTTAAGTTCAGGTTTACAAAATATTTTTCTAGATTTTTTTATAGATTATTTTATGGCTTGACATGAGGAGTACAGGGAGTAGCTTATGAGGCAAGAAACAGTCTTCCACATAAGTCCTGTGTTGTGGTAAAGACAATAGCAAGACATCCTGGGTGTCTTTTACATCCTGTATTTCTTTTAGCTTCTTAGCCATACTTTTAAGCTTCTAATCTCCTTTATCACGTGATTGGTATGAAGCTTAATTAATATTCATGGACCTTACCAACATCTACAGAAATGGTAAATAAGTTAGTTGGGTTATTGTTTTTCAGTATCCAATTTTTTTCAAATGAATGTAGAAATCAATATATCAATTCAGGAGAAATGTGAGGCTGGGACTAGGAAGAGCTTTAAATCTGAAAAAGCAGCATGCAAAGATTCAAAAGGGCTTGAAGCTCTAGAGGACAGGAATAAGCCCTCTCTTTTCTCCTGCAAGAAGACACTGAATCCAGTTTCCTTAGGGGGCATCCTGATCATGATGGTGACTGTAGACTTTCCCATAGTACAAATGTCATTCATGCATCTTCTCACTACCACCTTTATCCCCAGCCATTTTTGTAACAGCAGCTGCTGAAGCTCTAAAAAAAACCCACCTTTTATATTGAGTCACTTAGCTTTTGCCTATTTCATCCTGGTAGGATTTCAAAAATACCTGTATGGAGGAAGATGCCACTACATGCTTCTCTAGAAAAAAAGAAGGTGTGCAGGAACATGAAAACTTTACCATCACTGTCTTTGGTGGACACATTTTCCTTGTCTGCAGAAAAGGATTTCACTGCCAGCAGCCTCCTTTGTAGACGGGTGGAGGTACTGCAAGAAGTCTGTTGCTGTTGGGAAGAACAGCTGTTGAGATATGAGAGAAGGAATATCTGCAGTTTCTTCCCTTTTTTTTTAGCAGATTTCTCAATTCATTGCAGTCATCTTCCCACTGAAGAGGGACAGAAGTCTAAGAGTTTTTGCTACAGACATTTATTCAACACCTAAAGAAGTAAAAATCATCTGTAAATAGCTGCAGCAAAAACATTACAAAATTAGTCTAGTATGGTAGATTTCAGTGACATTGTCTGAATATACAAACAATAGGTTCTAGAACATACTGTTCTTAATGTATGAGACGAAAATGTTCTGTTTTTCTGATGCATTGAGATAGTTTTCAACATTATAAAAGAAAGTGATCCTCAATCAGTAGTTAGATTGTACAAAAGAAATAATTATGTTAGTACAGAATGTTGTTATACCATTCTGAAAGCATAACTACTGCTTAATGTTTCAGTGTGGCTCAAACACACAATTGCTTCATGTCTTTCAAGAAGACTTCATTTTGGGATACAAACCACAAAAGGAAGATGTGGAAGGAAAGGAAACTGAGATATTTTTCCAGCCATCACAAGGTAAAGCATAAAAATAACTCCTATGAGTGAAGTAGGTACCAAAACTGTTCTTAAAGAATTCAGAAATTTAGCAGGCATATACTAGATTCATTTTTAATGAGAATTTGTTGAATTCAGTGAAATGGCTGATTCATATTGCTCATATAAATTGCTGTCTACATGGCAACAGTATTGAATAAAAGTATTCTAATTTGCTTAGAGTGAAATATTTTAACTTGTATGACAAGGTCTATTCAAAATGCTGCATGTTATATTTAAAAACATGTACAAAGTAGAATAGAAGTGTATTTCCTGAATTAATATATAGTTCCAGGTGATAAGGTGTATATATCTGACTTTCTAGTACATCCTATAGAAATAACTGGGGAATTTGATACTAGAGTTAAAAGTTTAAAAGAAAAAGGAAGGAAGCAGGAACGTGGAGAAAAGAGTTTTATAATTTAGCAGAGTAGTTCAAACTGACTGGGAAGGCAAATCTAATAAATTAGATTTGTTACTAATACTCAGGTTGGCTGTAAGTCACTCTCTATTTTATTAAGTCTTCTATAGCTCTGAACAAACAAAATATTGATGAAAATGTTATATTACTGTTTGAATATTTTGTTTTGTAATCAAACAATTTGAAAGAGGAAAAAACATTTTTTAGTATGAATTTTTATCAATTATTGAATGTAAACTTCATGATTACAGTAATGTGTTTAAACTACAGGATATCGTCCACCACCTTTTTCAGAAAAGTTCTACCTAGTAGTAATTGAAAAAGATAATAATGCCTGTTCTGTTCTTCACATGTGGCATCTTCATCTCAAATCTGTGCAAGCTTGTTTAGGTGAGTGATTGTATTTTCTTAGAGAGAGACATTTATTTTAAATAACATGAAAGGAAATTTAAAGATTGGTGTTTTAAAAGCAATAGAATCAGTAAGGTTCCTTGCAAACATTGGATGTGTTCTATAGCTATGGCAATATAAAAATTTGTTGAAAGGGTGAGTAATGTACTTAAGCACTGGATTCTTTATTTTAGTCACTATTTCAGAATACTATGGGTATCTTAAAATGGGTTGTCATAGCATAAAATTAGTTGCAGTAAAACTAAAGCTGTCAACATGCAATATAATTATTTTCTGCATAACTGAAGCACTGCTAAGAAAAACATATCTGAATATAGCATATTTATGCTTTGTCTTAACATACAGCATTTTTTTTTAACACTGTTTGCAATGATTTTCCTTTTATATAGCAAAACCAACTGAAACTATTTTATCAGAGAATAAGCTTAGTGTACCTGAACAGAAGACTGTAGATTCTTCTCCAGATATATCACCCGGCATAAGTCCCATTCCACGATCTTCATCAATTGCTAATCTTCAGACTGCTAGTAAACTTATTCTGAGCTCCAGACTTGTGTATAGCCAACCACTGGATCTTCCTATTGGTGTAGAAGTAATAAGAGCAACTCCTTCAGCAGGTAGATTTAGCATTTTTTTTCTAATTAGTCCACTAATTTACCTCCTAGTTTATAGGACAGTATGTTCTCAGCCTATCACTCTTTTGATTAACTGATACAGGCAATGTAGGACTAAAAAAGGCTCTCTCAAATCCATGTCCATGCCTCTCAAATCCAAAATATGCATGTCTCATCATCCCTTTCTTAAATGTATCAAGTCCCCATAGGAAAGCTGTTAATGAAACTTACTGCTTTAATGGTTGTAGACTTAACTTCTAGTCTTAATTTATTAATGAACAGTTTACACCCACTTGTTCACATACCAGCATTAATCTGATGAGTATATGATGCTTACTTACCCTTTCTACTTCTGTCTGTCTCTGTATCTCTCACAATATTAAGTACCATCTTGCCCCTCTTAGGTTTCATTTTGGTAGGTTATGCAACCCTGATCTTAATTTCCCTTACCTCATCTGGTTAAGGCTTTGTATTCCTCTTATTATTCTAACAATCCTTTTCTGAATTAGGTTAGTTCATATTTATCTTCCTTGAACAGTGGCTAGAACTGCAGACAGTTAATAATGTCCAAGCTGTTAAGACTGTTACCTGTCTTAAAACACTTGCCCTTACTCAACTCCAAATTAGAAAAAAAAAACCACCAGATTGAAAAGTTCTCTATTAGTAGTAACAGTGTTGTGTCTGTCTTATGTAGGTATTCAACTTTTTACTAATAATAGTAAATATGTTTGTTCTAACTTCAGGTCACTTGAGCTCTTCATCAATATACCCGGTCTGCCTTGCACCTTATTTGATAGTAACATCATGTTCAGACAACAGAGTGCGGTTCTGGAGATGTACTGTAGAGACAGACCTGAACAGCAAAAATGAAGAAAGGGAAACTTATCATTGGAGAAAATGGCCTTTAATGAATGATGAAGGAGAAGACAACAGCAGTACAGTCACCATAGTGGGAAGGCCAGTTGCTGTTAGCTGTTCTTATACAGGACGTCTTGCAGTAGCATACAAACAACCTGTACAGCATAATGGTTTTGTTTCAAAAGAATTTTCCATGCATGTTTGTATACTTGAGTGCGAGTCTACAGGAGGATCAGAATGGGTTTTGGAACAGACAATTCATCTGGATGATTTAGTTAAGGTTGGAAGTGTACTTGATTCAAGGGTCAGTGTAGATAGTAATTTATTTGTTTACAGTAAATCAGATGCATTTTTGAATAAAGACAAATACCTGTTGCCCAGTATCAAGCATTTGGTGCATTTGGATTGGGTATCAAAAGAAGATGGTTCACATATATTGACAGTTGGAGTTGGTGCCAACATCTTCATGTATGGAAGACTTTCAGGAATAGTAACAGATCAAACAAGCAGCAAAGAGGGTGTAGCTGTCATTACTTTACCACTAGGTGGAAGCATAAAACAAGGTATAAAGTCAAAGTGGGTGTTGCTTAGATCGATCGATTTGGTATCATCTGTAGACGGCACTCCTTCACTGCCTGTTTCTCTCTCCTGGGTGAGAGATGGTATACTGGTGGTGGGAATGGACTGTGAAATGCATGTGTATGCACAGTGGAAACACGCTGTCAAGTTTGGTGATGGTGAAAGTGATGTTTTTACTACTGAAGACACAGCAACTCAAGATTCATTCAAAGCAAGCTTGATAGCAAAGAAGACCAGTGTAATTGATGGGGCAGGTATTGTGGATGATGTCTTTGGCACTCCAACTGTAATTCAAGATGGAGGCCTTTTTGAAGCTGCTCATGTTCTTTCACCTACTCTCCCTCAGTATCATCCAACCCAGCTATTAGAACTTATGGATCTGGGTAAAGTTCGCCGAGCCAAAGCCATTCTATCACATTTAGTTAAATGTATTGCGGGAGAAGTTGCAATAGTTAAAGACACAGAAGCTGGAGAAGGAACTGGTCCTAAACGCCATCTTTCTCGCACCATTAGTGTGAGTGGTAGTACTGCAAAGGATACTATCACAGCTGGAAAAGATGGTACTCGAGACTACACAGAGATAGACTCCATTCCTCCACTGCCACTTTATGCTCTGCTTGCTGCAGATCAAGATGCCACTTATGTTTCTGAAGAAACTTCTAAAATACCTCAGGGCTCTGAAGATCATGCTAAAAGAAAAACAGAGGATCAGTACTCGGATCTATTCCAGATTCAGCCTGTTACAACTGATGACTTTATTGATTTCGAGCCTGAAAAGAGGGAGAGTAAATCCAAAGTTATTAATCTCTCACAGTATGGTCCGACTTACTTTGGACGAGAACATGCCAGTGTCCTTTCGAGCCACCTGATGCACTCAAGTCTGCCAGGCCTCACTCGACTAGAGCAGATGTTCCTTGTAGCTTTGGCAGACACTGTGGCCACAACAAGCACTGAACTAGATGAGAACAGAGATAAGAATTACTCAGGTTAGTAACTAGCATATTATTGAATTAACATTCTTGTTCTTCCCAGCTAAGGCAAACTTACTCCTTGAGGATTTGGGGATAACAAAGCTGAAAGCTAGTATCAGTTATTCTGATTAGATACAGTAGAGCAAAAACCACTTAAATATAAATTTCTATATTTCACACATAATACTTCATCTCAAACAGCAAATTTAGAAACATACATTCCTTACATGCTGTGTACGGTAAGTCAAATATATATGCCCCTTGTAGTCACCTGCATATTCAAAAGTCAGTATTTTGTATTTTACAGGAAGAGATACCTTAGATGAATGTGGCTTACGATATTTATTGGCTATGCGCTTGCACACCTGCCTTCTGACATCACTCCCACCTCTGTATCGAGTACAGCTACTTCACCAAGGTAATGCTTGGAATGTGGTATTACTTTCATTTTATCCAGTTGAGCTGACGGGACCTGATTACATTCGATTTATATTGTGATACTTTTACTATCTGCATATTCATTTTAGATGACACCCATTCCATTAATGCCCTTGTCTTGCAAAGTATATGCTTCCCTGCATGCACTGTAAATAGAGAAAAACACAAAGCTCTAGAACAGAAGAGAGATTCTGTGCCATTCAGTTTGAGCACGAATAATTTCCCCAACTAGATAACATACCGATTGTATTATATATTACATTGTTTCTGCTGGAGGATTGAAGGTATTGCTTTATAGAAGCATGTTTTTTATCTTCCCTCTAAGATAATAAAATTATTGTCATCGCAGCAGGTTTTTTTCTTGCTCTGAGTAAATGCTGTTGTGAAATACAGGAAAGAAAAGCAATTACCACCTCAACAGAATACAGAAAGGTTTCTGGCCCAGAATGGGTCTGCCTCTGCAATAACATATTTTTCCTTCTGTCTTACACCATATAAAACTAGAATGTATATGAATGGGGTGCTGGAAAGGAATGGAGGAAGCACCAAAGAGAAACATACATTTTGAAGAGAGGATGTGTAAAGGGAGAAAAAAGATGCTTTGACTGCTCCTTGAACAGCTCTACTTCCTGTTGCGACAAACAGTCCCTCTCATATCTACCTACACTCTTTGCAAAAATCCCACTTTGCATTTCTGACATATTCTGTTTGTTTATTAACAAGTCTTAATCTTCTGAATTTTATTATGTTATTGTTCAGGCTTATCTACTTGTCATTTTGCATGGGCTTTTCATTCTGAGGCCGAGGAGGAGTTGATCAACATGATTCCTGCTATCCAGAAGGGAGACCCACAGTGGTCTGAATTAAGAGCTATGGGTATAGGTTGGTGGGTCAGGAATATTAACACGCTCCGAAGGTGCATTGAGAAGGTATTTTTTATTGCTTACAAATATAGTTATATGCTGTTAGTTATGCCTTAACAGATACTTAGGATGACTTGTATATAGCAAATTCCTTTGCACTCCAGCCCAGCCAGGAGGCTGCGTAACTATTTTTTTCCGTATCCAGCACCAAAACATTAGTACTGTCAGATGATGTTGGCAGTTCTGGCTTACAAATTTTGTTACTCAGCAGTATCATGCGATACGTTTGAGCTAGGGAAAAGCCATTTCTGAAGCACCTAATCTTTTTCCCCACATTTTACAATATGTTTAAGGTTATATTACTCTATTTTAAGAAGAATCTTTTTTCAGATATCTGTGGCAGCATATATGTATAGATGAAACAGGAATTATGTTTTGAGTTCAATAGTGTGTCTTATTTAAGAAATAACTATTTCTAAAAATATTAGTCAAGCAAAACTACATAAAAGGTCCTCTTGCAAATTCTGTTGGTGTCAATAATGAAATACTAGAGAACATAAAAGATTTGAACTGAAAATAAGTGCAGGTTTTACTCTTTTCTGAAGAGTCACAAAAAATACTGTTTTATAGAAATATACACCTATATTATATAAAACCAAAATAACATCAAATCTCATTTTCATGCAGAGTTTTTTTTATGGGGCTCTAATAATAGATAAAATGCAGTATTTTTTTTGAGATATTAAGTTAAAATGTTTCCCATAGGTGTCCATGAGATTTAAATTCTTACTTTAATAAGATTTTCAGTTTTCTTATCAAGTTTGATGGATTTGATTTATTACTAGTCTTTGCTTTGAATTACAACTAATAATGTACTCTCTGAGATGTTTGTGGAACAGAAGTACTTGATAGTTTACTAAATTTCCAAGTCATAGGTTGTAAAAATAATTTTTTTAAAAAAGTTACAGGATATTTGATGAATGCAGGAGCAAAACTTAATTATCCTAGTCCTCCAAATCTAATGCAATTACATCTCTGAGTCCTATGCAGGTAAAAAAAAAAAAAAAAAAAAAAGTGGTCATTAAAGAAATACTTGTATTAGCTTACAAATATGTAATTAATGGATTGCAAGAGGAACTTCACCTAATAGTATGAGTTACTGTAACATTTTTGAGGAAAAGATTTTTATTTGCACAGTTGTAATATCCCACTGTGGCGTTGGGGGGAGTGTTAATATCTTCAGTAGTGCTGTTTTTCTGAAATGTAAGAACATTAACTGTGTAATGAGCTGTCACCTATCAACAAATCAGTTTCTGCAAAACATTCTGAAAGAAATTACTGTTGCTTTATATAAATAATAGTCAGCCAGACCATCCTCCCTGACAGAGAACATATGTTCTTAAGCTAAAAGCAAGCTTTATATTTGCAGTAATAACAGTAGATTTTGCTTGCTACAGGTTGCAAAAGCTTCATTCCAGAGGAACAATGATGCCTTAGATGCTGCACTTTTTTACCTTGCTATGAAGAAAAAGGCAGTGTTGTGGGGTCTGTTTAGGTGAGTTCTACTAACTGTAAGTTTGATTAAATCTTAATTGAATCAGGAATGAAAAACAGAACTCATACAGGATTAGAGTTTAATTGGTATTGTTCAAGTGATTGTATCCTAAGGTTATATAATAAGAAGTTGTATACATTGCATTTCTTTATGCAGGTCCCAGCATGATGAAAAGATGACTGCCTTTTTCAGCCACAACTTCAGTGAAGACAGATGGCGAAAAGCTGCTTTAAAAAATGCTTTTGCTTTGTTGGGAAAACAACGCTTTGAACAATCGGCTGCATTTTTCTTGCTAGCAGGTTCACTGAAAGATGCTATAGAGGTATTAGCTTTTGTGAAATTAAGTTTCAGTTTCTAGTTTGAATTATGTAACTGCATCCTTAAAAGCTGTTCAGCTGATCTTTTTCACAAAGTGTGTCAGCAGAAAGGGTATGTCTGTACTGACCACCTTGTGCCCTGTAGACATGCCATTTACTTCCACATTACCGTGAAAAACAGCTTAGAAGCTGCTCTGAAGGCCAGAAGAAGTGTTCAAATACATCAGTTCTCAGCGGAACAGCTCTTGGGAAGAGCAGTCATGACCCTGCTGGCGAAACTTTGTTTGGTTTGTTGTAGCTAAGTTGTAGCACTCTGTTCAGTCTCCAGCTATTCTGCATGCCCTAATGTTAGAACATCAAGTTAAAAAAAAAAAGGAATTGTAGAGCTCTTCTGAGGCATCTTTAGGATTCCTTTTTAGCGGAGCTGTGATGTTACCTACCAAAAGGATGGTGAGAGATGGTCAGCAGGGTCATAACTTAAGCAGTATGTCTCAGGAGAGAATGGGAATTAGAGAACTTTTACTTTTCCTGCCTATTGTATGCAGTTAGTGTTTAGTAGTCCTGAGTAGTAGTAGTACCTGAGAAGGTAAAGACTTATCCTCAGAAATGTAATTCTGCAGATGAGTCAGTGGAATGAAATCTTAACGGTGATGTGCTAACGTTAAAGTTGGAAGCTAAGTTTATTCCTCTAACTATGACATCTTTACTACTGGTATATTATTTTTTGTCATGCTGATGTACTGCCATGTATACTGTAATTGCTGAAATAGAAGACAGTACACCTGTTTCCAAACATGGAAGAAAATACGTCACTTGGATATATCTTACGGCATTTTTGACTCAAAGATCAATATATACATTAAAGATCATGAGAAAAAAAATCTGTTCTGTAAACATATATTGCTATTTACGTCGTTGTTTTAAAAGATACACTCTCCCTCACAAAGTGACCTTTTCCCCACTTATTATCACAGGTGTGCCTTGAGAAAATGGAAGACATCCAGTTGGCTATGGTTATTGCTCGTTTATATGAATCGGAGTTTGAAACCTCTGTCACATATACCTCCATTCTTCATGAAAAAATTTTGGGTTGCCATAAGGATGGAACTGGGTTCAGCTGTACTAAATTGCATTCTGATCCATTTCTGAGAAGCATTGCCTACTGGATAATGAAAGATTACACTAGAGCACTGGACACTTTATTGGAACAAACACCTAAAGATGATGATGAAAACCCAGGTAAGGGGAAAACTTTAGTCTGATGGGACAAACTCTCTAAGGCAAAGTAGAGAAGGAGTAATACTTTCTGCATATACATGTAGTCCCTTCTATTGAAATGCCATTATGCTGAAATCATTAATAGGATTTTGTACTAGCCCACTCAATTTCTTCTTCAGATTTTTTTTTTCCAATTTCTTCCAGGGGCTTCTCACCACCCCCCTGTATTGAACTTAGCTCTGCTGTCAGATAAACTCTGGAGGGCCTTCCTTGTTTGGTACCTCCCTACAATACCTCTCTACTACTTAACGCTGGCTAGTCTTAATTCCAACAGACTTCAATTTCTCATTCTTGCTTCTAGGAATTAGCAGTGTTCAAGCAGGGTTTCCTATCCAGTCTCTTCTGAGATTAATGTTAAGTGACAGAGAGGTGGCTACATAGCTTTCTATATTATATTCTCTCCCTCAGGAAAGTCTCCACCTGGCTGGCCTTCTCAGCTTCTTTTAGGCTTAGCTGAGTGGAATATAGTAGTGAAGCAAATGTGAGAATTTTATATCTTTCTACTCATCCAGCTCATATCTTTAATCTTTTTGTGGGGAATAAGTAATTCTTTTGCTTAGTTTCGGCAGCTAGACGCCAAACTGTCTTTGGTGTTATGTTTTGACAAATCTTTGTAATGCAGGTAATATTGCAAAGCAGAATAATACCATTTGAAAGCCATTGTCAATAGATGTCATATCTGTTTAATTCCTTAGTTATTGTCAAGTCATGCAATCCTGTGGTATTCAGTTTTTACAATTATCTTCGGACCCACCCTTTGCTCATCCGAAGATACTTCAGCTCACCAGAAGGGACTTTGGCCACCTTAGGTCTAAAAACTGAGAAAAGCTTTGTTGATAAAATTAATCTTATAGAAAGAAAATTATTCTTCACTACTGCAAATGCTCACTTTAAAGTGGGTTGTCCTGTACTAGCTCTTGAAGTTCTTTCCAAAATTCCAAAAGTAAGAAAAAAGTCTACTGTAGCTACAGAGAAAGATGCATCTAGTCCTCCAATACAGGCTGGTGTTTCAGATTCCAAAGCCCTAAGGGATGGTGCTGGAAGTGGTGATATAGACTGGTCAAAGCCAATTTCAACTTCCTTTGCTCTGGAGGGTACTGTTGAATCTTCAGCCCAATTTGACTGGAGTCAGCCAGCAGTAAAATTTGATGATGAGCCTCTTACTCTTGACTGGGGTGAAGACAAAAATGTGTCAGATGATGAGGACAAGGATATTGGTATAATGATGAAAAATTCAAAATCCAGTTCCGAGAATGAAGAACAAGATAAGAAAACCTCAGACACTAACATCCCACAAACACCACATGGAGAGATTTCTGATGTTGGAGACACTGAGGTTGATGTTATTGCTGAACAACTGAAGTTCAGAGCCTGTTTGAAGATCCTGATGACTGAACTGAGAACTTTGGCTACAGGTTATGAAGTAGATGGAGGAAAGCTCAGATTTCAGCTGTACAACTGGCTTGAAAAAGAGATTGCTGCTATGCATGAAATATGCAACCATGAAGCAGGTGGCAAAGACTACTGTAAAACGTATACCAAAGTAAATGGGGATCTACTTGATCACGAGGATATTATGGATAAGCCAGACATCGGTTCATATGAACGGCACCAGATAGAAAGACGCAGGTTACAAGCAAAACGAGAACATGCTGAAAGACGAAAGTGGTGGCTGCAGAAGAACCAAGCTCTTCTAAGAGTTTTTTTAAGTTATTGTAGTCTTCATGGGGCACAAGGTGGTGGTTTAGCATCTGTAAGAATGGAGCTGAAATTTTTGCTGCAAGAGTCACAGCAGGTAAAACAAATTCAACTAATTTCCTTTAACAACTCTGAACAGTTCTGGACTGTCAGTTTTGTCAAATGCATACGTTTCTGCCTAGGTGGATGCCTCATGTTCTGCGAGTCTAATGTTCTTGGCGCAAAGAACTTGGCATTTTAGTGTGCTGTGTATCCACATCCTGCTTATTTATTGTATTTAGAGGGTTAGGGTACTTGTAATTATGGTATATAAATGTTGCTGTACACATAGTAGCTGCAGCATTATATGTATGTTGCAATGAAATTATAGTTTTGATCACAATATTCTGGGTACCTATATAAGTTAAATTCACAGTTGATGAAGTATGATAAAATCTCATTCTTTACAGCTCTGCAAATACATGCAAGGGAGCTATAAGGAATGGGATTTTAGTTGCAAGGCTCAACAAATAATACTAAGTCAGACAATGTAGCGCTCCCTTTTACTATATTATGGCATTTTCTGTGTTTATTTCATACAGAAGAGATATTTTCCAGCAAATGTTAGTGACTAATCTGAGCAAATACTCTGATATTGGGCAGATCACTTAACTGGCTCCAGTCCTAGGCTTTTCACATTTAAAATGGGAGCAGTAGTTGACTGTTTTAGTAGTGTTAGACTTAGTCTGTCATTTTAAGAAATAAAAAAAAAAAAACATTCTTTTCCACTTGAGAAACTTGGAGTAGTGCAAATTTGGCTTTGGTTATTAAACTCAGACTAGTCAGTATTATGTCAGCCCATGCTACTGCAAGTGCACATTTAGTTACTGTTTCTAAATAGACAATCCCAACACTTCTTAATGAACTACATAAAAATACTTTTCCTGCACTAAATCAAAAAGTGTTCTAAGAAACTTGGCTATCATGTCATGTTATAGCAGTAAAGAAGAACTTACTTTTAACATCTGTCACTGTGAAATCTTTTCTGTACTGAGTAGATAGCAGTCAAAGAGAATAAATAACCCTGGAAAAAATATAAGAAGTAAAATTACTGTTTTTTTGTTTTGTTTTCTCAAAGTAATCATTTTAAATGCAATCCTTTTTTTTAAACAGGAAACTACTGTAAAACAACTTCAGTCTCCACTTCCATTACCCACAACACTACCGTTGCTTTCTGCAAGCATAGCATCCACAAAAACTGTGATAGCTAATCCTGTGCTGTATTTAAACAACCATATCCATGATATTCTTTACACTATTGTGCAGATGAAGTCACCACCACATCCTAATATTGAAGATGTCAAGGTAATGAAAACAGTTTTCAGAAAAGGATAAATGATTATTTATAAAATGGGGAGAGAGCCCGTGAAAATGATATGAGAGTTAACTTTTCAACATTTATCCCTTTCACAATACTGACCTTTCCCCCTTAAGTCTGGAGAACTGAAAATGGTAGTTAACCACTTGTTTTCTGACATCTTTTGGAATCCAGTTAGTTCCCTTTCATCCAAATTGGTAGGGAGATTAATCAAAGTAGAGATGGGAGGCTGTAACGTATGTTATAACTTTCTGTTAATATAGTAATTATAAATCTTACTCCAGTGCAAATTTCCCCAATTGTACTGATTTTCATGGAATTGTGATGAATTACTTTGTCTGGCTCCATACCCTATAATGAATAAAACCTGTTCAGATTCATTAAATAGAGGGGGGAAAAAGCCAAAGAGCCCAAGACTATGGCACAGTTAATTAGTAAGATGCTAAATCATTATTTTGTGCATTTAGATCAGTGGTCATATTCATTAAATTAATTTGAATTTTTATTGACTAAATGAAAGTAGGGAAAAGCTAGGAAACTGAGTGGGTTGTCCCACTGCAAGTCAGTTAACAATTTCTAAAACTGTAACCCAAACTCATTTATTTATTTTCTTTACATCCGTTGACTTGTTTTCCATCCTTCATTATGCTACAGTAAGCATCTTAAAAACTCACGTTTCACATGCATTTTCCTTTAAAAGAGAATTCAGAAAGAACTGATACTTAATAACTGCAAAACAACTATTAAGATAATTTATATCTTTAATCTGAGATTTAGCATCTTATTAAATAGAAAGATGGTGGGAAAAGATGGAAATGAACAAATGGTTGGTTTAAAAGAAGTTCATATTTTTAACAGTTTGACAGTACCATTTTCATCACACTTTGGATTCCATCCGACTTTCCAAGAAATCTTTGCCTTTCTTCTTCTGTTTAAGAACTGGAGTGTTTCTGCGGCATTGTAAGGCAATAACGGAGTATTATTCTTGTTACTGGGAGACTCACAAAAATTTTTAAGCAAATAACTGAGGTGAAAAAGAGATTATAGATAAAATAATGATACAATGGTTACACAGACTTTTGTATTATGCATATGAAGCAACTACTACCATATTGAGCTATGATATTATATAATATGGCTTCCAAGAACCATTCATGCTATAGAAATCATTATAACTTTGTCAGGGTTCTATATTAATCATCTTGACGTAATATTAGAATATGTATGTTTAGACTTTGACTGTTATCAACTAATCTCCATCAATCAGTTGTGATTTTTAAAATACTGTATAGTAAGCCTAAAGTTATTTTTAGTTACCATTTCCTGCACTTGGTTTAAAACTAGGACATCTCTGCATAACACATTTTCAATGCCATTTAGAAAGAAGTGTGGTTTACACAACTTTTATGTATAACTTATGTTTAACTTACCAGCTGTTTTTATTTTAGGTGTACACACTTCATTCTTTAGCAGCTTCACTGTCTGCATCCATTTATCAAGCACTGTGTGACAGCCACAGCTACAGGTAAAAATAGAAGCTTTCTTACAGTCCTACATTTGAAGTATACCTTGTGCATCCAAAATGGATATTCTTCATGCTTGTGTCTAAGAAAAGGGATGAAGTTGCTGTGTATGGCTGTAGATAATTACGCAGTTTACACATTGTTAGTTTTGATACTCCAGATCAGTTTTACACAGATAAAATAACAGCAAACATTTTTTTCCAGTAAATAACAGGAAAATCTGGTGTCACTCTTAGAATGCTTCTGAAAGAACATTTGAGTGCTGTTTTCCACAGCACATCCATTGCTGCATAGGGGTGCACGGGAAACATATGAGCCTAAGTGAAGTCAGGTTTCAGACAGTTTATATTTAAAACTAAAACTGGAAGAGAATGCTGAAAAAACATATTAAGTTTTAATTAAAAATATATTTTGTATTCCATGAAATTATATAACTCTCTACTTAGTCCTATAGAATTTTAAATGTTGTATTTTCTGATTAAAATGAGAAGCATTTATATATACTATACTTATTATAAAAAATATTCTAAAATCCTTTCTCATCAGAAAAAAAAATTGATTTGTATTTAGCAGTCAAACAGAAGCAAATCAGTTTACAGGGATGGTTTATCAAGGACTGCTTTTGAGCGATCGACGCAGACTGCGGACAGAAAGTATTGAAGAGCATGCAACTCCAAACTCACCTCCTGCTCAGTGGCCTGGTGAGACAAAAATAATGGTTACTTTAAACACCACTGGACAAGCTCCATATTTCAAAATTGTCTCACTGTTCTGTAATATAATAGCTTACAGTACAACTTGATGCTAATCTTTCATCCAAATATGGATGAAATGGTGGATGATCAATGATGGATAAGTGTTTTGTATTTAGTTCTCAAACGAGTAACAGCCTTTAGCTTCTTCACACGTCAAAACAAAAAACTAAACTTTCTGTATGGCAAACACCTTATTTGAAGAAGAGATCAGGATCTTCAGGATAAACTCTATAAGCTGTTAATTTGTCATCCTAAAATGTTTTCTTCCAGTGTGCCTCACCCCCGAGCAAAGCTATTTCTGTTAGCTGTTTATACAGTACTGTCTTACATATGTGCTTTACTTACTGTAGCCATCAAAACAACTACGTTTGATGTACTAGCATAGATCTAGTATTTTGAGGTCAACTCTGGCAAGAGTGCAGGAGTTTCATAGGCAAACTGAACTGAGACACAATTCAGAAGTTCCAGACCAAAGAAGGCTTTTTTTGTTCTGATCTTTATGATTTTAAGAAAAATAATAATAGTCTGTTTCATCTGAATAAAAGTATCAAATGGCTATTAGTCTGTTTACCATAAAAGGTAGAGATGTAACACTGACTTTTTCCCTGTTTGTAATCCTGCTCATTTAACATAGAACTTTTCCTCTTCTCTTTGCAGGTGTGAGTTCACTTATAAATCTCTTAAGTTCAGCTCAGGATGAAGATCAACCAAAGTTAAACATTCTTCTTTGTGAAGCTGTTGTAGCTGTCTACCTGAGTCTGCTTATACATGCCCTGGCAACCAATTCATGTAATGAATTATTTCGACTAGCAGCCCATCCTTTGAACAGCCGAATGTGGGCTGCCGTTTTTGGCGGAGGAGTGAAACTTCTCGTAAAACCTCGAAGGCAATCAGAAAATATTCCAGGTACTCTGTTTTCTAAAGGTCATACTAATAATGATTTGCATTTTGTATCTTTTAGTAACCTAGCAGGGGAGATTTCTTTCCTTTTAAAGACAAAAACCAAGCAAGCAGAACTTACGGGCAAGAAAACTGTTATGTTAATTAAAATGCAGAAAAAATGTTAGTCTTTCTCACAATTGTCCTTTGTAATGGCACCCAGCACATTTTGAATTTGCCATTAAAATAGTACAGATACATCCTCAGAAGGCGACCTTTTAATTTGACCTTGTAAGTTAACTGTGGTTTTAGATAGCTGCATTTATTTTAATTCAGGACTTTGAAGATTGTTGTCTGAGCAATTGTTAGGTTAAAAAAAAAAAATCCAGACTTCATCTTCTTTGCGACAAACTATTGTCACAAAAAACAGGAATGTCGATGAGGTAGAGTTTTACATTTTTTTAAATCTCTACTTAGATTGGAGATAGAATGTCATTGGACATCTGCATTTAATTACTTTTACACACAACATAGTTTTCTTGGGGGGTATGTGTGTGTGTATATCTTCCCAAATACAAGCATTTTTCCTTCAGTCTTTCTAAAACAACAATGAAAAATTTCTCAGTCCAAGGTAAAACCGAGTGCTTAAACAGCAAGATAGCAACTGCAATATTGTTAACAAAGAGTAGCCATCACATCAAGTAATTTTGGCAAGTAGTGATAAAATTGGTGCTGTGACACAGGAAATGTACCCCAGATGCATGGTAAGCAACCTGCATGTGGATTGCTGTGTGTATTTCCCAGTATAAATGTTTCTGAATTACTAGTATACACCATTATTTTTCTTAATACAAGAACTCACGGCACTTAGAGTGGTGCTGCCAGTATGTTTGTAACTCAAACCTGCAATTGATATTAAACTACCAAAGAAATAAGTTAGTAATGAGTAATTTTAATTCAGATGTTTTGATTCAAACACGCGTCCTAAGCATATTTCTTTATATAACTAGGTGCTTGCTTATAACACTTCAGTACTTTCAGTCATTATTTTTAGTGAAGAATAGATGGTATAAATCAGTGCTAATACCTCTGGTTTTCTGTATGTGAGACATAAGCGTTATTGTATAAAGATTGCAGTAACTTGGAAACAATATTTCTGAAAACAATATTTCTACTGTAAGATATGATTTCACCTTGCACAAGAAATAACAGCTTCATCTGACAGAAAAATAGTTCATACATAGCTAAGCTCCAAATAAAACCATTTTTTTTTCAAAGACAGATGAGTATGTCTTAATATACTGCATGGGGATAAGCAAAAGTGGAAGCTGAATCTAGAGTCTCGAGACAAAGGCAAATATAACCATTTGTCTCATACTTCACACTGCAACAATACTGCAAATCTTGTCACAGACTTTTCAAACTGCAGGCTTGAAACTTCTTATGCAAAAATTTGATGTTCTGTATTTGAAGTATAAAACAACAGTAATAAGGCAGTATAATGTAAATACTGTTTCTAATCACAGCGAATTGCTGTCATTATCATACAGTCACCATTGGTCAGTTAACATTCTGAAGCGCACCATTATAAGTATGCATAACATATTTCTCTTTTATGATGGAGTAACTTAAGCTCATTTGAGAATAATCATCTTAGGAATGATCAATTATTTTGATAAGGTGTTAATATGAACAACTTTTTATATAAAGTCATGTTTTCATTTGAGATGTATTCTGTTTTCCTTCAACCTACAAGCTGCTACAGCTTCTGATGTTTCAGAGGATGGTAATGAAGGTTTGTAAAAACTTGCAGCGTAGATGAATGTTAGTGTTGGCTTCTAAAAAAAAACGTTTTTAAGTATCTAGTTCCTTTGTAATAAAGTGTAATCTTCAATGTTGCCTGCCCAATAACACTTTGAAAGTCTGATTCCACATTTATATTTTGATAACTATTAAGATGTTTTAAATCATAACACTTTACAATAGACTTCAGTTGTCAAAAAGACTATTCAGGTTCTCTTTACTATTGTAAGAGTTCCTCGACTTATATTTTGAATAACTACTGCTACTTGTGCAATTTACAGTTTAATGAAATTTTATATATTACGTCTATTTCTGAACAGAATAAATGCCACAGGTACTGAATTTCTAATAAGTGAACTTTTTGTATGATTACACTTAATTTATTTAGGCTGGCTTTGATTCCTGAATCGGTAGAAGTTAGTACCAATAATGTTTTTAGTTACTTCAATTATAAAATACAGCCATTTTGAAAGATGCAACATTAATATCAGCTTTTCAAATTATCTGAGTTTAGCACCGCCTCTTCCTTCAGAAGAAATGGATAAACACCGTCGTCGTTTTAATATGAGAATGCTAGTGCCAGGAAGACCAGTAAAAGACAGCACTGTACCGCCACCTGTGCCTGCAGAAAGACCATCTTACAAAGAAAAATTTATACCTCCAGAGCTCAGCATGTGGGACTATTTTATGGCAAAGGTAATTTAAAATGGAAAATATAAGTTACAGTTCATAAAAGCGTATTTCTTCTCTCGAGTCTTAAAGGACAAAAATAATGTGAAAATTTTGAGTGCTCTTCAGAGTAAGCTGCAGAATATTATCTTCTTAATAAAAGATGAAGAGTCTCAAGTCTATTACTTGCTTTAGATCTGTTACTTAACTTACAAAGTATGGCTCTTGCAAATAATAGAGATTAACACTTTTCCCATTGGTACTTGTTTGTTTTAGGGAACCTTATTTATATGTTGAGTTGTTATCATTGTCGAAGAGTTTAAATGACAACTAAACTAAAAGAGTTTAATATTATGAGATCAGAAAACTGCTTTTATAGCAGACTTTTATTTTGCATTGCAGCCATTTCTCCCTTTGTCAGACAGCGGCGTTATATATGATTCTGATGAAAGCATTCATAGTGATGAGGAAGAGGATGATGCTTTCCTTTCTGACATACAGATCCAGGAACACAAAGATGCTAATTCTTACAGGTTAGAAGAAATTGCCACTGTTTTAGAATAATAATGCCATGTGCTTACCTTTTCTTCCAAATTAAAGAAAATACAGGTCCTCTGTACACTCCATAGTTTAAGTTGAATATTTTTAGTACCATGGATAGATGTATCTGTGGTAGTGGGATTACAGGAGCAACAAATTTTTATCACAGTAACAAACATTTCCCCGTTTACTTGCCTGAAAAAAAATGGGATTAGCAAGTCAAAGCTGTGTGGTTTGGCTTATCTGGGTGGGAAAGGAAACAAACAAGAAATACCCTAAGAAGATGACAAGAAATACTTGTCATCTTTAAGACACAAAGAACATGAGCTACCACAACGCCACCTCTAGAATGATGTTTCAGAATACTGATTCAAGTATGATCCTTAGTTTTTGAACAAGAGAAAGATTAAATAAAACGCTTAAAGAGAAAATGTTGCAAGATAAAATGGAATAAAGCAGATGAACTTAGCATTATGAAAGTGGAGAAAAATTATGGCTTTTTTATGTGTTCTACCTTTTGACTCTCTCTTTAGTCCTTACACTCTATAGGGTTTGCATTTTTAATATTTGAGAGGCTGTTTTAGAGGGAAGACTTCTGGCATGAATACCAAACTAAAGTAATGGCTTGTCTGTATTTCATTGTGATTCCACTGGAGAACTTCAGGAGGTGTTTCAGGGGGCTTGTACTTAATTCATGTTCTTGCAGAGGCTCACATGTGCATACTCTTTTATCTGATATGCTTTTTATGGGGAAGAGTTCAATAATCTTAAATTTATAAAGAGAAAGGGATACTTACTGTTATGGGGGGAGCCCTCAGAGACAGCCTTACATTGTGTAGTTGGTATGTATGTATCTTTCTCTACATGTCTGTTAAACTTAAAAACCTTGGTGAACCATCTGTGCCGGTTTTCTGATCTGTGTATTTGGTAAAAGGAGAAAAATCTGTTGTGCAGACAACTGTGTTAATGTTTTAACAAAACTAAAACTATTCTTTTTATACAGCTGGGCTCTTTTGCATCTGACAATGGTAAAATTAGTTCTGCACAACGTTAAGAACTTCTTTCCTATTGCTGGTCTGGAATTCACTGGTATGTTAAGTTCTACTTTATGTTTTAGTTCTCTGTATAAGCGGCTTTCTGTCAGACTTTGCTTTTAAATCCATTATTTTTTATTTTAAAATTTACATAATTTAATATATTATTTTTGAGAGTTGCAAACAAATACATTGCCTTTCAGGATTTTTTTTGAATGGTTGTATTATTCTACTTTTTTATATGCACTGTAACTTATATAACTTTTTCTCTAAGCCTTATTTTATTAATATTTCTGTTTAGATCTGCCTGTAACATCACCATTAGGCATTGCTGTAATAAAAAATTTGGAACACTGGGAACAGATTCTTCAAGATAGAATGGACCAGTTTGAAGGCCCACCACCAAACTACATCAATACTTATCCTAGTGACCTTGGAGTAGGTGCAGGACCGGCTATTCTCCGCAATAAAGCAATGATTGAACCTGAAAACACACCATTCAAGTAAGTATTTTTTTCGTAGAAAAAAAAACATTCTTTGACCATAGACATACTAAAGATTACTTCCACCTAAAGTTAAACAGCCAAATGAAGCTTGGCTAGATCTTAGTTCTAGACAATGCTTTACAGAAACCATTTTCCCATGTCCCTTTGTTACTTCCTATGCAGCTGTCTGCTGAAGCTGCCTTTACTTGTTCTGCTGCACCTTTCACAGCTGCATTAAGAAAGGAAAATAAGAAGGAAAGAGCAGAGCTTGGAGGACTGCAAATCAGGGGCAGTGGCTCCTGGTAGGAAGACCCTATTCAACCTTTTTTATTCCTCCAGTAGCAGCTATCTCCCATCCTACCTCATCAACAAAAGAAAAGTTATATAAATACATGCGGATGCCAGTAGGAGGGAAAAAGAGTTGTAGTACAGTCCTTATAAAGTCAGTCCTTCTATGTTCAACCTATGTCATGCTTGCAGGCATCTTTAAATGCAGATCTTGAAGAATATTTCCAACTCAAAAATAGTTTGCTTTTCTCCATATACTAAAATACAACTTTAATTTTGTTAGCCATATATGAGCTATAAAATTTGCATGGTTGGCACTTTAATATTTTAGTAAAATATTCTTACAAATATAAGAAAAAAAATTATCCCTTGATATTTGCCTTGAACAAATCAGAACATAAAACTGGAATTTCATCTGAAGTAATTTAGAGTCATTCTCCAAATTGAGGGGTGGTTGGGGGGAGCAGGGTATTCACCTTTAATTAAATAGAAGCCATTTTGTTTTTTTCCCCTCCTGTGTCATCCAGATCAAAGGATTATTCAGCTCTTCCAGCAAAAAGGCTGTGGCATTTTCTTGTGAAGCAGGAACTTCTTCAGGAGACTTTCATAAGATACATATTCACAAAGAAAAGAAAGCAAAGTGAGGTAAACAAAGGATGTAACTTTTTTTTAATTATTTTTTAAGAAAGCTCAATTATAACTGTTCTTCAGTCTCTTCAGTATCTTTTAATTTTTCTTTCCATTTTTGTTGGCATTTCAAATTCTTTCATTTTACAGTGTTGTTTTTTTAAGTCAACATGACTGTCATGTTTTTTATTGAAATACTAATGGAACCAAATATTTTTAGACAAGACATATCTCACCTTACCTTTATGTATTTGAATACTGTCCTAATAAAGAAACAGAACAATTGCAATAAAGGTAGTAAGTAAATAAACTTGAGTATTCATATATTTTTTGTTGTCATATTGAAAAAGAAATTTCCATGAGCTATTAGTGTATATGTATATATGCATGAGTAATATATACATATAAAATTAATATTATATAGTAATATATAATATGGGGTTTTATAAATTGTACCAGTTACAACTGTAATGAGTTGTAATTGTAAATTTTAACCAACACAAGTACCATGGGAAATAACTATACTATTTAATATCTTTAAGATTTCCTGTAAGTATGGAGTTTGTGTGTGTATTACTCCTCCATTTATTTATTATATCATACATTTTGTGTTCATCTAGGAGGCATTACATTTTAAGTGAGTTTGTTTAGATTCCTGTCTTAGTTCCTGTGCCTTTTATAAAAAGTTAAAAATACATTTGTCATCATTTACTGACAGAGTGGCCTTTAAAATCTAGTTTGGAATGTTTCATTCTTTTTTTATATTTGTTTGTGCATGTGTTTTGTGTTTGTGACTGTGTGATGTTATGTAGTCTGTAGAAGATCGTGTGGAGCAGGTCAAACAAAACTGCGTAGCAGAAGATCACAAAAACAAGGTAGTATCCCTTCTCCCAAACCTCTAGCACATTCTTAAAAGTTCTGTGGAACTGGCTTTTCTTTCTCTAATGTGACTAACAGAAGCTATGTGTTCTGTGTAGTCTGTGTGGCAGGCTTTTAATCAGTGAATTAACTTTGGATGTCCTATAATTGGGATGAGTGAACACCTTGTAAACAGTGTTGCACACACAACTTTGTGTTTCTTACACTCAAACACAACTTCTGACTTCTAGAACACCAAAGAGTATGAGAAGTCTAAAGTTTAGCTTCCCAAACAATGCTGAGGCCACTGAACTTTTCTTGCATGAATTTTGTATAGACTTTTGCAGTCTGAATATACCACTACAAAATGGGTTTTCATGCTAATTAAAATTTCTCATAAATGTTTTGTAGGTTGAAGCAGACCTTGGCTACCCTGGAGGAAAAGCAAAAATCATTCACAAAGAATCAGATATGATAATGGCATTTGCAGTTAATAAGGTAAGCCTTAAATATTACTAAGTGCAATAAAACAATCTTTAATTAAAGTTAGTATAAATTTTCTATTTGTGCTGCATAGGCAAACAGCAATGAAATTGTTTTGGCATCTACACATGATGTTCAAGAACTCGATATTTCAGCTCTACTGGCTGCTCAGTCATTTATATGGATTGGGGAAGAATATGACAGAGAGTCTAAAAGGTAGGATTATTTCTTTGTGGTTATAGTAAGAGTACCGGTTTACTGTGAGGCTGGATATATAATTCCAGTACAAGTTGATCATACATTAAAAAAAAAACGTTACTTTCATAATCCTCAGTAGGTTTTAGATTACTTTCCAAAGGAGTATGGTGAGGGAAGGCAAAAGAATATTACTATGTTTTACACATGGAAAAATTAACATTTTGAGGGGCTTGAGTATTTTGGGCATGTCTGCACTGCTCAGCGAAGTAAAATCCTGCGGTGCATAAGCTAATAAAGGAGGTGCTACCTCAGAAACACTTGCACTTGCATCACTGCAATGTTGAGGCTACTTGTGGTAGCTGATGCTAGCTGTCTAATGCAATGGCCGAAACTACAGTCTCCTCTATTATCATTCTGAGAACTGTGAACATATCAGCTGCAGCAAGCACTTACCTGCACTACATTCCATTGCACAGAATAGGTATACATATAGATGCACAGGTCAGGAACACCGGATGCTGTATTGTCCTTCTGTCCATACTTTTAACAGCAATATTCTCCTCGAGGGAGCTTATATTCTCAGCATCTGCCATGGTTGGAATCATCTGTTGAGGTTAAACACTGATAGATTTGGATCATGCGGAAAGCGTTTGTATAATGTAAGTGTAGAAATTACACATTCATAGTCTCATTATAATCACCTCCTCTACCTAGTGCCATTGGGCTCCTAACAATGAGATACGTGAACAGCATTGGTAGCAAAGAAGCTTTTTTTTTTTAAAGCAGAGCACTGCTGTTTTTTTTACAGTTCTGATGATATTGACTTTCGTGGTTCTACCACAACACTAACTCAGTCAACTGCACCATCTTTTGGAGTGAATCAGATACAACCATCTTCATCTATGCCATGGTTAGGCAGTGGTCAAACTAGCACTGGAGCTGGTGTGGTAAGTACTTTTGTTGCATGCAGCTCTGGAGACTATTATTTTTTTGCTGTATTATTTAGTAAAGACCTAGAGTACATGAATCATGATACTGTTAATTCAGCATTGACAATAAAAGGCCTTGCAGTGACCAAGACCTGGCCAAACTAAGTATTTTCTTGTAAATTGTAGAATAAAATTATTGGGACTTAGAAAATAATCGGACAGTCAAGTTTTTCTTAGGGGACCTTTGAGGAAGTAGGACCTGCAGTTTTTCAAAAAGAAAAAAATAAATAATTCTTGCATTGGGACTAATACCAAAAGCATTACATCAGCTCTCTGTACAGATAATATGATCTGCAATTTCATGACCAAAAAAGCTATCATAAACAGGCTTTAATTACTGTACCAAAACTAGACATAATTAGCTACAAATAAGGTTAGTTCACAGGCTTTTTAACTGTGGGGGACATTTACCATATAGTAGAATAAATAAAATTGAATAGTGTGTTTGTGTCTTTCTTGATTTTTTTTTTCAAAATTATTTTTATTTCTTTTTTTTATGAAGCTTATTAAAAGAAATCTGAATAACGTCAAGAGAATGGCTTCACATCCAGTCCATCAGTATTGTAAGTGAATCACACTTGCCAGTACGAAGCAGATATTTTTCTATAAAATTCTGAAGTATTAATGAACATCTGTTTTTAATCTCAGATCTTACAGGAGCACAAGATGGTAGTGTTCGAATGTTTGAGTGGACAAGGCCACAGCAATTGGTATGCTTCCGACAGGCTGGGAATGCCAGGGTTACAAGAATGTATTTCAATTCACAGGGCAATAAGGTAAGTACAATGTTTAGGATTTTTAATTTTTTTATTCATAACAGAACACATTTGATCGTGCTGTGACCTCTAAAACAGTTCTAACTGATGACACACAAAACTGTTAAGATGTCCTAGAATGATGGTGTAACCAGTATCATTTCATTTTTGCTGCATATGCAAGCTTTGTAATAAACACTGACCCTTATACTCCTTTCTTTTCTGGCAGCTTCACGCTGATACATGTGGGATTATACTAATACAAAGCAAGATTTTCAGTAATCTGCACTGTCTTTACATGCCAACAGTAAAATCTATTACAGGAAAAATGCACTGATTTATATCGGCTTGGCTATCTTCTCTTACCAGTTCTTTCCTACTAGAACTTTGTAGTCTAAGCAATCTCAAAACAATTTATTCTTAAACTGACAAACACGCACACAAACACAATTAATCCCTCTAAAATTTAACTGATATCATGTACAACATAGATGGATCTGAAGCCTCTTCGTGTTGGCCTCATAAGGGAAGTCCAGTACAATTCACTCAAAAAAGAACATTTGGGGGCTGTCAAGTCATCTCATCTGTCTGTTAATCTCAGGCTAGTCTTTATTACTAACTACGTTTTGAGCACCTGTCAGTATTGCATATCCCATTTGCCCTATTTTCAGACTTCTTGTCTCCCTTTTCTGAAATCTGTGTCTCTATGTGGTGGGCTTTTTAAGTTAAACATTAAAAGAAAAAAAATTGAACTTACCTATTTTGCAGAAGCAAACTTGTATCAGGCTAGGTACAGGTGTTCAAGAAGTGCTTCATAGTTGGCTTTCTGGCTATGATAAAGTTTTGACAGAATGTGTTACCTAGAAGACATACTTGCAGCCCATTAGTTGAAGAGAGTAAATCTACTCCACTACAGTGGAGAGCAGAAAAAAAATACAAAAGAGCCACACACTTTGGCCAGAAATGAGTCTGTGAGGTAGATAAGCTGCAGGAAACAGCGGACAAAGAGAAAGGAATTGGGAGAAATATCCACCTCTTGAGTTTTTCATGTTGTACATTGTTATTTCAGGAGGTTTTGTCCTCTGCATTTTACTGACAAACTATTTAATTTCATTATAGTTAAGGGACATAAAAAGTGAATTAAAGGAGTTGGCATGACTGTAAGAAATAATATTTAGAAATATAAAATATCTCCCACCACATGTTTTTTTCAGGTAGCATAAAACCTCATTTAAATTTTTTTAAATTCAGTGTTTCAATTGTGTTTTGAAATATTATAATCTTACATCATACAGGAATCAATTTTAAGAAAGAAATTAAGATGAGCTAATTATCTCTGCTGCTTCACATGGAGGTCACTCAAGCAGGACTCATGAAACTTGACCAGATGGAGAAAATATGAAAAATAATTCTAAATGTTTCCAAAAAGATTTTGTAAGACATTTATAAAACATTTCTAGGTATAGAGTATACTGTGTGGAATATACAGTATCATTGCCATGCATTTGGATTAATTGTCTCAGTTGTTAATGGTACAGTAATGATACATGATACAATACAGTCTTTCCATAATTGCGTTCATATCATGTTTTTATGATGTGCTTCATGCATCTTACTTTATTAAGCATTTTCAAACAGTTGTGGAGTAACGATTTCTCTGTAGGCTTTAGCATTTAAAAACAAGAATTGAAAGATAAGCTTCCACACTTAAAAAGCCACCAATTCCAGAAAAGATTTAGGCATGTAGGAGAGCATCCATCATTAATCATGAAACAATCAGCACTGAAATGAATTGCCTTCTAAATTACTTTTTTTCTATCTGAAAATCATTGTTGTTGATATTTCATGTGAAGGAATGGCTTGGTATGTTTTTTTTTTCACCTGGATTCAGCTGTTTGCTGTCATGAAGCAAACGTACAGTAACCCACAAGTTATGCTAATAAATGCATTTCATTCCTTGCAGTGTGGTGTAGCTGATGGTGAAGGATTTCTAAGTATTTGGCAAGTAAACCAAACCACCTCAAATCCTAAGCCTTATCTGGTAAGTAAATAGAATTTTTTTTTGTTTCTTTTTATAGACAAAATTTAAGTCTTCAAAATTTCAGACAAGCCAAGAGTGTAAGAGTTTCACTGAGGCATTTTTGATTTTGCTGCTTTTTAATTGGCATACATTACCGATAGGTGTAGTTTCAATAATATGGCTTTGAAAAACTAATTGTAGAATAACTGTAAGTTGCAATGTAATTACAAATACTACCAGCATTACCCTTGATTAAATTAAAAATCAGAGCTCACAGTAATGACTTTGCAGCCCCAAGATGCAGTAAAAATACACTCTTCTTTTCACTGCTAATTAACAGTACACAAACAAAGACCATGCTTAATTTGAAACTCAGGCTAATGTGGTGCACTGTGGATTTTTTCATAGTTCAATTATTTTAGTATGTTTCTATTTTATACCTTTTTTTTTTTTTTAATCCATTGCTTTATCCTCCGAGACTTCAAGCTGCATTGTATATCAGTTTTTTAGCTTTTAAAACTTTAAAAGACTACTTGTGGTATGCTATCAGTGACATCAAGCTAATAGTAACTTTTGATGCAGACTACAACTGATAAGATTGCATCTGTGTCTTTGTTTTGTTTTGTTTTTTAATAGAGTTGGCAGTGTCACAGTAAAACCACAAGTGACTTTGCATTTATAACCTCTTCAAGTCTAGTTGCCACATCGGGACAGTCCAATGATAACAGGTGTGTTTAAAGAAATCAAGGAATTTCACCAAAACTACCTATTGTCCATTAACCCACTGGCTCTCTTGCATTAATGTGTGGTTGACATTTTAAGGCTCAGTGTTATAAGCTTTGTTACAGCTTGGACTTGACAGATTATTTCTTTGAACATCATTCCTTCAGTTGTTTATTTCCTAGCTTACAGTTTTTGTGAGGTATGGTCAACAGTTAACCATTTTTTTCATGGTGTATTCCAAATACAACTAGTTCTGACATGCTGCTGTTGCTGGGGGGAGAACTATGTTCATTAAAGGCAAGGTAATTAGTTTTCTCCAAGAAGAGCAACTTGTATAATTTCTTGGTACGATCTATGATTAGTACACATCTTAAGGCAGAAAGTATAGTCTCCACTGTGAAGCACAAAAGAGTGCAGAAAGAGTTAAGCTCTTAAATCTTCACATATGCTCTCCAACAACTGCAGAGAGTCAAGGGCTCCTTGTTCAGTTCTACCTTCGAGGCTTTGACATAGAACATAAGCACCCTCTGAGTCACGTTGCACCATGAATCACTTATCAACAGGCCATAATGACTTTTTTTTCCCTTCAGAAACGTGTGCCTCTGGGACACTTTGGTTTCATCTGGTAACAGTCTTGTACATGGTAAGTGCTGCAGTGAAAATCAAATGTCTACTTCTCACTGACAAAAGAAGTATAATATGTTTATGCATTTAGGGCAAGAGGAGAAATTTATGCTGGGGAACTAGTCTAAAGATTTGTGTTGCACACTAGTGCATGTACCAGGACTGATACTATGTAGTCTCCAGCAGGATGGTAATCTGCTCTGTATAGAGAAGTATGAAGAAAGAAGGTCATACATAAAGATATTTTTGTGACAATATTAATAAAGCCTAAATATTTGAATACAGTCCTGAAAAAAAGGAAACAGCTGCATTATTAAAGTTTGTGCGTATGCAGGCTTTCACTTAAACGGGTACTTTATTAATAGATCCAGTACTCTGTTGAAGTACAGGAGAAAAGACAACTGTAGGTAATAGTAGAAGCAACACAGAAAATACTGTCCTTGTCTTTCAGCACTTGGACTAGATTCTTAACAAGATAAGATGTTTGTATCTATTTGTCCAAGTTCAATCATTTCATCTTTACATAAAGAACTAAAGCAAAATTCTATTATCGTCCACTATGGAAAAAAAAAATAAATACAAATATGATATCTTGGGTTTGTAAAAGAGCAAATTCAACCATCATGTACAGCCGCAAAGAACTGTAGTATATGAATAAACATAGCAATTACCTGTGTAAACAATAGGTGCCTTCTTAGATTCATACTTTAAAACTAGCAGATTGCACAGAAGTTCAGTCTCACTTTGAAGAAATTGAGTTAGGGCTCCTATGCAAAAGAAGTTAGGAAATTATAATAATACATATGTGTATATGATAATTAACATTTACTCTAATTTTTATCTTCAGCTATAGTGTTTTTTAACTCAGGAATTTAATTTAGCTTAATATATAGGGTGAATTTTATATTTTCTCTTTTTTTAATTCATGTATGTGCGTATATTCTAACTTAAAGATAAATTAGACTGCATATGCTTTCTTGTGCATTAGACCTATGTAGCCCTTATAATAGTAAAGAGCTGTTAACTGATACTGAGCTGTAACTGATAAGAGCTGTAACAAGTTAGAAAACATTCAGATAAAAATATGTAATAGAAATGCATTTTAAGATGGAAAGGTACTTACTCAACAGCTTCAAATCTATTAAATTGTGTCATCCTTGTTCTTCAGCTTTCACTTGTCATGATCATGGTGCCACAGTACTTCAATATGCACCTAAACATCAACTGCTAATTTCTGGTGGTAGGAAGGGATATATCTGCATCTTTGACATCAGACAGAGGCAAATCCTTTATACCTTCCAAGCACACGAATCAGCTGTTAAGGCCCTTGCACTGGAACCTTCTGAGGACTATTTTGTTACAGGCTCAGCAGAAGGTAACATGAAGGTAAGCCTTAAGAGTAGCTGAGTTGTAATAAAAGAGTATTTATCTTAAGTCATGTGTAGATATATTTTGATCAGCATGCTGTAAATAGCCAGATGAATGTGGTAACAAAGTTAATAAAAAAAACCAAAAAACATAAAACTACTACATTTGATATACATGATGCTTTTTTATATTTATAATGTGAGCTTAAATATACTAATATCTTTCTAAAGCAACTAGATTTTATTCTCCATTAAAGATAAAATAGTCTTTTTAAAGTTGCATGACTGAATTTTAAATGGATAAAGTGAAATTCATGATTCTGAAATCTTAGATTTATTTTTCCCTCTTAAAGATGTGTTGTTTTTGCCTTTGGATGTTTCTCTTTGTAGTACTGAGTGGGCACTCAGTAACCTTAACATCTCATAAGGGTGCTCTAACACCAAGTTTTGTTTATTTTGATGCTGTAGACCCAGACAGCTACTGAGATTTCACAGTAGTCAGACACACAAAAAAATAACAGAAACACAGTTCCTCTTTTAAAGGGCTTATTTTCTGAATACTAAAGGAAGGAAATACAAAAACATGGTAAAGAGAATGAGAACACAGTGTCTTTCCTTCTAGCCAGACCGTGCAGTGTTAATAGGTGCCTTCTGTGCCTCTGCATACTTTGTGGCCTGGTCTTGATGAGGGCTCCTGCAGCTTGGGACATAGGACAGCTCAGACAGCTGAACTGCCACTCTACGTGCTCATTAATTATGCAGCAGACTCTGCAGCATTCCTTAGCAGAAAAGCATTTCCAGCTGCTGCAAAGCTGACACAATCATCTTGGATAAAAATGCAACCTGTGCATTTCTGCACCTTTCATGGGGAGGAAGCTGGCAGGCATCACTGATCAGGTAACACAGCAGCTTTGCCCTGCAAAGTAAGCAGCTGGCCTACATTATGGTAGCCTTATGCTGTTTTGCGTTATGCTTCCACAAGAGCCTCCTAAGACTCTTGGACTCATTCTAATTGTTGCTTATAGACAACAAAAAATACCCTTTATCTTTGCTGAATAGGGTTTAGAACAGCTAAGGATCTGAAACATCAGGGAAAAAATAAAAAAATCCTAATTTTAATCTCCTGTCTCATTTGTCATTCTTTTGATACAGGTGTGGAGACTGACTGGCTATAACTTAATTCATTCATTTAAAAATGAGCATGCTAAGCAGTCCATTTTCAGAAATATTGGTGCTGGTGTCACCCAGATTGAAACAGTGCAAGGGAATCGTATCTTCTCCTGTGGAGCAGATGGCACACTGAAAATGAGGGTTCTTCCCAATGCGTTCAACGTACCTTCAGGCATTTTTGACATTCTGTAGCTTTATGTGAGCTAATCCTGTTTTTATATAATGTCCCTTTAAGTATCTGAAAATGCAGTGATATGCACTGTGGTAAGGAACTATTCTGTTGCCTTTCAAAGCAATTACAGCAGCGTTAAGTATTATGGGGGAAAAAAAAAAGATTAAAAAAGACTTTTACAACAGGTATATTTGAGTATGCCTGTACGGATCACTGGGGTGGAAATGCATGTACTGTATTGTAAAAGCAAAGAGTAAAACCCAGTACAGTCAGTCATAGGTGGGGTTATTGCTCAGTAACCCCCGAGCTGCATTTAGTAAGTGTATTGTAAAGATCCTGACAGCTGTTAGTCACTTAACAAGCACTGTGGCTCAACAACTCAGTAAGCATTTCTGATGTGATTCTGATTATTTTTATTCCAGTTTTTCCCACTAATTGAAGCATGTCTACAACTTCTCATTGTAAAATAGTTTAGTTTTAACTAAGGGTACTCAGTGTATTTGATTTTCGCAAGAAAGTGTAATGGATGCAAATGCTGTGGAACAACATGCAATCAAGAACGTACTGTGAGACATGTATCATTTTATGCTGAGATTTTTTTCCCAGTTAGTATTAATACATAGTTGATACTGTAACTTGCACATTAACTCATTTTTAAATGCAATTTTTTTTTTTAATTTGCACACTGTTTTCCTTTCTTTCTGACAGCTATGTTCTCTATTAGACACCTGTCTTTACTTTAGGAACGTACTGTATGCATTAAGTGTTTGTGGTGAGGACATCCATGATTCTTGTCAGCTTTTAGTTTTGAAATTCATTTGTCCAGAAAATACTTCATTAAATGAAGCTGTTAAGAGAATACCAATAGAACGTAAAATGCCACATTTCAAATGAATGTCAGGCTTTATGTGGCCAGCTAGTAAATAGTGGATAAAACTGGTAATTAAATTATTACCACAGCATATTGTATAAACTATGCAGAGTTCAATATTGTTTGCTTGTAATATAACTAGCTACTGTTGTCAGATGTATTTTTCTGTTGTAAACAAAAACCATGTTCTTAAGACACTGGAACAGATGTCCGCATATTTAAATGTTAGCAAACTGTCTTACTCCTCCAATGAACATTTTGATGTCTGTGCTGTATTGTAAAATATACTAGAATAAAAAGCACCTTTCTCCAAAGGCAATTTTAAATTGCAGGCTGTGAAGTAGGAAAAAAAAAAGAAAAGTAAATGTCATGTTTAGTTTTCCCTTTGTAAGTTAAATAAATTACTTTTATTTCATGGAACAGTTCATTCCAGAACGTTCTTACATTTAAACAGACTTAACTGAACCTCTAATAGATTGACTGGAGACTGCATGAGCTAGCTTTGACTTGAGCTCAGACTGTACTGAGGTAAAAAGAATTAGCTGTTTGCATTGTATTTTCTGCTGTCCTAGAAAACTGTGAAGCTAGCAGAATAGAGTTGTTCATCTCCAGCAAAGGCAACTGCAAGAAACACTTCTTACAGAAGCCTGGTTCTGTCACTGAGGCAGGAGGCAGAGTTTGCTGTCCCTCCCCCAGGCTGATCTGAGTGGGTCAACAATGACATTCAGAAGTTTAACATGGTTTAACATACGCACATTATATAAAAATTTTCTTGCTTGAACTCTATTTGTGCCAGTACATATTCCCAATGTCTTTTAGCCAAAAAGTCTATTTTATTAGTAATGTAATTCAATTTACCCTCCCCCAAACTGTAGCTCTGGACTGTGAAGTTTTGCCCTCTAGTTGTAGACAGAACTCTGGGTATATGAGTTTTGACATATATATTAGTTCGAAGTATTAATTGTGCTTTTTTGTCTCCATCTGCATCTCTGTCCTTAGCATGCAAGGCCTGAATCCTGGCCTTAGTGAAACCAGCAGGTATGCTGAGAAGAGAGGAGCTTAGCTGCAGCAGAGGTATTTTTCCAGCATATCTGCTAGACCAGGTTCTACATGCATAGATAGTCCTGAATTTATTTATCCCTTCAATGGTGCCTTGATGTCACATAGGTATTAAACAGCTCAGTGCAGTCAGGGGTTTAAGTGATACTTTGTTTCTAAATATTTTATATTCTAAATATTTTTATATAATTCTTATTTTATATAAATTTTATTTAACTTTTTATATAATTTTAATAATGTTTTATATAATTTTATATTCTAAATATTTTGTATTCTAAATATTTGGATTAACTCCATGGACTTTACCAATAGACACAGGCAGCTTAGAGGGGTTTTCTGAGGGCATGATTTTTGCATTGAAACACACAAAGCAACAGTAAGAATTTACCTTTCAATGTTAATTTTAGAAATCTGAAATATGGGACAAAATTAAAATCAGAAAGTTCCTATCATTTTTCACCTCTTAAAAGTTTGAATGTGAGTGGCTAATTTATGAATTAACAACAACAAATTCAGTCACTAAGCACTATAATGAATACATGTAATCCTGCTCCAGACATTTTATTTTTCTAAGAATACCAGGAAAACAGTATACCCTTCATTTTGTCATTTCATCTGTATGGAGGAAGGTGAGGAAAACTTATTGGAAATATAACTTAATACAACTAAGCATAGCTGTAAGGAATTGATACCAATTCTTCCATGAAGTGGTAGAGCTTACATGGCAGTGAGGGAAAAGGAAGAGACTGTAGCAACACAAGCAACTTGAACACTGTTAAAACAGGAATTTTAATCAAAAATTTTACATGTTTTCTTCAATTTTATACCTGGTTACTTTCCTTCCCACATTCCCTTTACTAAACACAGTTTCATATGCTTCAGTATTTAATAATGCCATTATTCCCATTTTCCTTATACTGGGGCTGGATTTTGCTTTTAATTATGTAACAGTTGGCTAGACTTTTCAAATCTGAAGATTTTTGCTTTTTTATATTTAAACAACTATTTCCATCCCCGTTATTTTTAACAGCTTTATATCTTTGTCCAAAACATGTTCACAGAGGATCAGTGGAAAGTATTAAGTGAAAACAACAGAGAAAAGTATTTGTACACAAGAGTTCATTATTTAGACACTTATACTAAGACCATAATTCTGACGAGAAACTGATTGCAGATAAGATGACTGCAACTGAAAGTTATAAATATTCACTGCTGAACACATGGCCATGGAATAATCAACGTACATTATATCTAATTATTGGCTCAACGGGGTAAAACAAAAGCAAGTCTGTGATAACTATGCCAGTTGCAATACTGAACAGCTATACTTTGAACAACAACAACAAAAGAATGGCCTGTATAATTTAAGTGTGTTTATACAAAGGGATCTGATCCCCCTTTTATGCACACACACAAACCACCATCAGTGAATAGAAAACGTATACTAAGTGAAGAGACTCCAATATGTATATCATATAGCTTTAAATAATAATCTGTTTAGCCAAGCATGGCTCCCTAGCATTCCATTTTAAAATATATTCATCTGCCAAAATGTACAGGGTATACCATTAAGCTTCCATTCTCCCATGTATACAAATTCTTATCTCTAAGACTGTATGAAAGCATAGCGAGAACAGACTGTGAAGATCGTAACTCAAAACTTGCATCAATCTGCTTTTCTTTCAGTAAATCAAAAGCAAAACTTACTGTCATATCCTTAGTATCAGTAACATACATAACTCCACATGCTATGAATGCATTACCAGCCTTGGACTTAGGATATGTAGTATTGATGTGCCGAATGACTGAAAACGTTTCTTCATCAATGTGTGCTACTATTATATTTTCATCAGTGCTTGAGGCATATATAATCCAAAGACCCTTTTCATCCACTGCTACGTTGAAATATGTCTTCGAGTTAGAAAAGAGGTAGTTACGACCATGATATAAGGCATTTTCAATTAGCAGTGTGCCCACCGATGCTTTATCAAGCCCAAGTCTGGAATGAAATAAAGTATTCAGTATGTTGTGTTAAAAATTTGTTTTTATACACACTGGTTGGTTAAATGGATTCAAAGTACATAATTACTGATAGAAACTTTGCTGAAAATACTTGAGTTTAAGGACCATTCTCATATCTTTTAAGATTAAGTACTCCACTCAAGGCACTTTCCAAAACACTAGGGAGAAAATTCCAGAGTAATAACAATTCAAAAGGTGCACAATGGCAAGAATTCACTTTGGTAGGTTTCAGTTTACTTAGTTTATGATCTTTATTATCACTAGGATGAAAGAAACCAACTCAAAGAAGTAATGGGTGTGAAAAAGAATTAGATACCAGGTGAAGCCCCAGACTTACGAAATCTGTACAGAAAGTGGCTTTCTACTAGGTGGGAACTAAGGGAGAAAATGTGATTGACCAAACTAGCATAAATTCTGGGCAGGTTCACCTAGTCTTAGAGTTTGTCTTTTGAAAACAGTTCAGATAATGCAGTGATTTGCTCAAATAAACATCAAAGGAATAAAAATTCTACTTTTGCAGAGCCAAAATTCTGACCTCGTGCTGGCCTCCAACAGGACAGCCTGAATGTCTCATCTCTGATGTATAAAATTGTTTTTATTCCTTGAAATTCCTTAATAGGATGATAATCTGAGGACAGTGGCATTTAGCAGTTAAAATTGAGTTCCTCTACTAACTAGTTCAGGAGAGTAATCAGCTACTATCAAGACATATTTGCAGTTAGTATTTAATAACTGAATAACGTAGTGCTTTAGTAAAGGCAGAGAAAGTGTGCTTTATCCTTTTAAGTAACTTGTTCTGTAATGAAGCACATTTCACTGTGACTTCTATGTAACTATATAGCTCATTTCCTCAAATAGAGGAAAAACATTACTCTACAGGAATCTGCTACAGTTCCAAAAGTTTTCTGAAAGGACAGACTTGATGACAGGAGCAGTTCAGATACAAGAACTCTCAATATAAGAGAAAAATACTGGAAGAATCATTTTTCTGTGGAAGAGTTGTTGATAGTGTATGCAGGAAAATCATCCTAAGAAAACTCAAGAATGACTAGCAAAATGATTCTCTTCAGCTTCTGTAAAACTCAGGTCTGCAGCAACTCCGTATTCCAGCAGCATGTGTGTGCACTAAAAAATACTTCAAGGCTGGAGATTCCTGAAAAATGTGTGTCAACCCAGTTAATCTTGTTACTCACTTCATGTTTGTAAGTAACCTCATGCAAGGCTAGAAGGACAGCCCTTAGCAGGGACAGTTCCATAGAAATGCAGCTTTTCTTCAGGAGTTTCTTCTATAAAGAGCCAACAAGACGAGAAGCATCTGAAGATTCATTAGAAATGTGCAAGATGTGCAGCACAGAACACCCTGTCTTTTCCCCTTTTATGTGAAAATTCTGAAGGGAGCAGAAAAGTGAGGTTTCGTTCCTGAGGTTCTCTTTCTCTAACCCAATCAGGGACAGTCTAGCCTAGAACTCCAAATAGTTCAAGAAGTCCTTAATCTTCTGCCAGCTTGGGGTAAATGATGAGATTCAGGATAATGTTTCATCAGCCACAGGGAAGATCAAGCTACAAACAGTTTTCTGATCATCTAAGATGAGTAAGTCAACCAAAAAGAATACAGGTGGGAAAACATGAGACAAAGGAGAAAGGGATGAAGCATTCCTTATGTAAGGGATCTGACCATCATGAGAAAACCAGCCAAAGGGCATCAGACAAACCTAGCTTTGTCAGCTTTTAAATATGACAGGAAACTCCTTTTAGGTATTTTTCAACATTTGCAAAATCAACCAGACAGGTCCTCACCTGTTCTTTGCATTAAATCAATACAAAAGCTCCCAGAAGCTTTTTTGCAGTCCAGAATCAAGCACTTTAACAAAATTCACAGTGCCTCATCCTATCTACACTGAAGGTAAATAGAATGAATAACTGAACAGAAAGGCCATCTCAGCAGTTTCTTACAGAGGTTCTGAAAATTCCATGAATAGCTTGTGTTTGTCTGTATATGAAGACAGTTCCAAATTAGTGGTGCCCAAGCAAAGGTGAGGAACTTCTGCCCTTTCACTGTGTATTGCTTAGAGAGAGATGGTCATTAAAAATGTATAAACAAAAAGCCCTACAGATATTTAAAGGAGGTTGCCAAAAAGTGGGCTTGTCTTTGGCAGAATAAATATTATAGAATCCAAGCAGCTTGCTTACATTCCTTGGCATCCGAATGAATATAGGAAGAAGGCACTCACACCTGCTTGGGTAGAGACATCAAAGTATAGTAATGTTCTTGGCTCAAACATCAGAGTCATGTAATGGAGCTTGAAAGCAGATGCAATCTTTCACTTGCCCTTGGACTGTCTTTCTTTGGCTCTTCCCACAAGATGAGATTTTGGTTTTGATTTGTATTGTCTGTCTCTGTCGTCAGTAGAAACTGAAGAAATAAAGATGTAATTCCCAGTTCAAATTCAGGGAGATGCATTGTGAGAGTTACAGAAACTTCTTGTTATAAGGAAATCAAACAGAAGAGCCACTCCTCCACAACGGAATGTACAATTCACCAGGTCGCTACGTCCTCAGCTGGTGCCTTAGTGCATTCCTGTGCACTAGCAGCATTAACTCAACTCCTACCAGCTAAGAACAGTGCTATCTGAGAGCAAGGCATGTGCATCAACCCAGCAAGAAGCTCTGGAAAGCCAAGATGTTCTCTAAGTGGGCTTCAGTCAGACAATCCCTTATCTGTGTCCCCCAAACTGCAACTGAACCAATTTCTACCCTGATGCAGGTACACATGCACTTTCTTTAATCATGTTCTTTTTTTTTCTGAGCCCCAAATTCATTAGTCAGTTCCCCTTTCCTTCTGGCAATTATGAACACAGCAAAGAATCCAAGTGCAAGAACACCCAGAGCAATGTAATGTATAATAGAAACCTGCTGGACCCCTGGGTAACCAACAGAAAAATCCATTGTCATCTCTGCACACAGCATCTTTTCAATCTGAAGGTCCAGTTGCCTATATATTTCATATATCATGTAGTAACTGCTTTAGTTAACTGTTTGGACACAGAGCTGAACAATGCTTAAAGAACTGACCATCACAGCAGAGAAAGGGACTGAAACTACCTTCCCAGTTCCTCTGCTCCTACAGATTCTGCACACACACACTGTATGGAAGGTCAATGGCTCACATTCCAGTTACAGAAAGGAAAAAGTAAGTTGTTCTGTGCTGGAAAGAATTCTGAACCATTTCCTTCATTCTTCCTATTTTAGATAGGACCAAAAAGAAGCATAAAATGGTACAGTAAAGTGGTTTGGTTTTCTGAGGTTCATCTCTCTCACTAACCCATTGCTCCTCCTTCTGCTACATCATTTCCCTTAAGCCAACTATGTTTGACTTACTTCAGAATGACATTGGTTCCTCCCTTTTGATAGTACAGATGATTGTTTTGTACTGCGTGACCACATCCATAAAAGAACCCTGTGATATTAATGATCCTGTAGCTGTCATTCAGCAAGGCATTGGAATTCTCGTATTCTTTTACAGAGTTTCCTAAATGAAGAGAAGAACATGGAAAAAAAAAAAAAGCACTATCATTTGGTTTATCTAGTTTCAGAAATCTCTACTAAAATTTAATCAAGTTTAATCAGAATCAAGTTAGTGGCAGACAACAATCTTATTTGTGTTTTCAACAGTGATTTAATTTGCTGGAACATGCTAAAATAATCCAGAGATAAACACCAAGCACCTACAGAGGTGTTCAAGGGCCTGCTTCCCACTGATGTGATGAGCCCTAATTCTGAACATAGTTGGCAAGTGGTCACAGTATTTCCTTTTTCCACTTAGGTCCTGGAAATTATCCTGCACTGAACGTAGCTCAGGCAGCATCTGATTCACTTTCATGCTTTCCTAAATGAAAAGGCAAAAGTCCTAGCTACAATTTAGGGAATTAAAACCATAAGGAAACTGTTGAAATAAAAGAATACAAAGACATGAACAACAGACTTTTAAACTTGGATTGTTAATAAATAAATCCTCAAACTATTTTCAGAGTCAACACCAGATTCTGAAAATGACAGAAAATACTACAAATGTCTATAGCCAAATATATAGTTAAGTATTATACAGGTAATACAGAAAATATTCTGAAAAAAAAGTGAGTAAAAACATCGTACTTGATGAGAAATATTAATTTGGGTTGAAAGAATTAAGAAAGCAATGTTAATATAAAACTGACTTTTGATCAGTAAGTACTACTATACCTGAAAAATGCATGGTAAGCCAAATCCTTTCATCACTTATATTTGCAGGTTCCCGCATCCAAGTTCCAAATGTTTGCTGTACACTGACAAAGTGAACAGGACTTCCTACAGATGTTATGACACATTCTAGTAGAGAAAGAGCACACATCCGTTATCTGTTAGGCTATAAAACAGTAAAGCAGTTAGTCTCACACTCTGTAATAGGTTACCAGCTTTTTTTGAATGATCAGGGGCTCTGTCTTCAGCTTTTCCAGCCAGGGTATCATCATTTGGTATAGCACATGTCTCACCTAGAGTTGAGAGAGGAAGGGTAAAACATGACATTTTTCCATATTTAACGTGACAGATACGTAGTCAGTGACTTCACTAAACTAAAAGAATGACAACTGGGATTCTATTTCACCTGGAGAAAAGTTGTTCTGGTAAAAAATGAGATTAAAAAAAAAAACAGATTTGCTCTCACTTCAGCCAAGGAAATGAAGTGTTTGGGCTGCTCTGTTCCCTTGAAGTTGTCAGGCTGACAGGCATCTTTGAGGAGTAACGAATTTTGCTGAACAGATTTAATTCTGTAGCTGTGAATTTCTAAGTAGGTGCTTAGAGAGACAGTGTTGTCCCTTTCCTTAGATAACAAGGGATAACTGAAATAGCTGGCAGCTGGCTGACTTAGCAGTAATACCAAAAATGCTTCCTTGGGAATGAGTGATGGCTAAACTTAAAAGTTTCATGCCCAAATCTAGATACACCAGCAGAGGGGGTGTGCTCTGTAGGAAACTGTGGAAGTTTTGCACTTGCCATTAATTCCCATTAATTCCCGAAACAGTAATAACATACTAACACACACACTGAGCACTTTATGCATAAGAATGCAGGTCAGTCATCCACGCCATTAAAGAAGCAATGTGAAAGACTAAGGGAAATTATACACCGTATTCCTTCCACATAGAAAAATAGTTCACAGAAGCAACAAATAAACAACTGCAAACATTTTCCCCCACCCCTCAACAATTTAAAGGTTAACTGGCTGGGTTTTCTCTAGCATTTACTGTTTAAACAACGTCTTAACGAAATTATTTATAGAACTTCTTCTGTAAACCCTTGTTTAAAAGATCTCTTCTCTGCCTTTAAAACAGTGCAACACATTTCAATTTGATTAGAATGAATAACCACAGAGAACAGTTCTCAGTTCTGTGCTGAAAATATCATAATTTCATAGTATCATAATAGCCTTGTTTTCTAATGCCATTCCTAACATTCATCTCCTTACACATTTCACACTGCCTGACATGCAGGCTACAAATTCTTTCGGACATGCATTTTCATTGTTGCTTTCCAATAGATTTATGGTCTTTTTTTTTTTTTTTTTTTTTTTTTGAGTTTAAATGAGTAAAGTTTAAATGAGCAAAATAGCAAAAATATGAAGTAACTATAAAGTAATGCTGAAAGGGTAGTGTGACGTTGAAGAAAGAAAGGGCAGATTGCACTGCATTGTTTTTTTCTCCTTAAGGTTGTATCCTCTCTTTGTTCATACAGAAAGAAAATACTCAAAAACAATACATATTTCTCCCATCCATTTATCTAGGACATTTACTGATATGACGTTAAAACTTGTAATTGATCACAACTTATCTCCCACAAAAGACACAGTCAATCCAGCTGTGGGAAGATGTATGCCTATAGCTGGAATCTAGCAATCCCTCTAGGTCCCTTTCCAGCTTCTGATCTCAAAATATTCTCAAGCTATCTCAAAAAAGGGATCCGCTCAGCAGAAATTATAAGTTGCAATGCACAAGTTTATTAGTCTCAGCCCAAGAAAACTGATAAAGTTAACTGTGTGAGCAGTTCCTATACAGTAGTTTATCTAAGGCTATGGAATAGTCAAGGACCAAGTCAGTCTTCCTGATGAAGCTGAATGCACTATTTGGATTTGAGAATGTTTGCAATACTCTCTGAGAACTTTCAGCTGCGTGAAACAGAAAGCAACTAAGATTAAAAAGACAGTTTTTTTTGTTTTGTTTTGCTTTTATCAGAGACTACTATGTGAAATTTTCATTGCTTTCTTTCCACCAGAAAAAGATAAATATCCTTCTGATTCTCATCCTAAAATATTCTAACTCAGAGTTAATGGAGTTTACAAGACATGAAAACTATAGATTTGGTCTGTCTGGGGGAGGGTGTGAAGGACAGAGTGAGGGACGTTTTGTTTCTTTTAGAATTAGCTAAGAGTACCACTGAGAGAAAATACAACTGAGCTTGCAACTAATTATTGTATTCTCTTAAGGAAATTAAATTTTGAAACAGGTAAAACTTGATTTATAGAAATCATTCTTATATGCTTATGCAATAAGTTAATTACAGTTGTATATCACCATGTGTATTCTCTTTTTTCAAAGGGATATGAATATTTAATTACAAAAGATGATTATTTTTGCATTATGATGCCACAGTCTGCTGGCTCATAAAATGTAAATGCTCACTGAGGAACACCTCTTCTGTGAAAAGTTATTTGAATATAACTCCTATTTGCACACTGGGATTTCAAATCCATCAGAAATCCATCAGATAAAGCTTATCCTTCCAAAGCACTTCAGTCTGTTCCAACACTTGAAAAGAGGCTACCTGAGTAAATGGGCCAATTATATCTTGTATAACAGTTCATGTATTTTTGAATTTCAAATAGGATCAGATTTCTGTTCAGCTATCTACTTTCCATTGTAAGGAGGCTCTTTGGGCTACATGCTGACAATTCAATACGCAGCATCTCCCGATTGAGATCCTCACATGTTACTACAATTACATTCTACATTAATAATAAGGCAGAAATCACTGATGTATGTTCCATCCAGTATTAAATATTCTCTAGTTAATAGCATTTATAATAAAGAAGAAGATTTTCATCCTACCAAACTGGAGAGTGATGGTTAAGGGGAAAAGATTACATTAATGCAGGTACTAGTCCTAGATCACTGGAAACTACTCTAAGCTAAAATGGACATTGCTAAATCATTAGTTATCTCCTTGCAGTAGACAATTTAGGTGCTAGACATCCTTAATACTGTGTGCTGCTTTGCCTGCAAGGTAAAGGGAAGGGCTACTAGTGTCAAACTGGCAGAAGAAGGGAGAACAGTATTTCAAATCCATTACCACTGAAAACTTTTTTCCTAACACTGGAGAAGAACCATGCTGTCCTTCTGCAACTTTACTATGACAACATAAAATCAATATCACATCATTAATGGTGAGACATACAAATCACTCCACATGTTTCCTGATTAATAGCTGCATGAATTTTTTTGTTCTATTCTCTTCTGATGTGCCTCTCAAGAAACTACATTCCCAATTACAAAGGAAACCCCACCTAACCTAACACTGTCACAGATAACTCCCTTCTTTTCTAGAAATGTGAAAGAAGGAAAATTAGGAACTGAGACATTCTTTGCTATTCTTTTATTGGATCACTCTGACCTCCCTGAAAACAGACTTCCCAGCTAGGAGGAAAATTCATCCCAGAACCGTAAGGATAGTAACAGTCACTGAAAGCTACAATCATCTTTGACATCAAATGTAATACCACTGAGGGGTAAAGGAAAAGGACAGCAGGGGTCAGATCCAATATGTAGATCCAAACCCAGAAGTTTGCTTCCATTCTCAAGCTGGAGTAAGCTAGAAATACAAATGCTGTTCTAGCACCAGCTTCTCTTTGCGTTCCATTATCAGTTGATAGCTTGAGCCAAAATTTTCCAGTTATCACAATACAACAGTGTTTGTAGAACCCATGTTCAAGAGCATCCAAGCCTGCAGCTCATCTCACCTCCCACTGCTTCACTGACCAATAAGAAAGGCTCTCAGATAACATTTCTGGTCAAAATTTTCTAAAGTTCAGTGACTTCAGACATCCATCTTGAAATACTTATAAAACATGGCTGCTGAGTTTTACAACAAAATGAGTGAGAACATCCTTGATTTCCAAGCACCAGCATGTCCCCTTCCTCTCCTCCCCAGTCTGCGAGAAGAGAAGAGAAGAGAAGAGAAGAGAAGAGAAGAGAAGAGAAGAGAAGAGAAGAGAAGAGAAGAGAAGAGAAGAGAAGAAAGAAGAAAAGAAGGGCAGTGCAGCTGCTACATTTCAGCAGACAGTCTATGAACTGGCAGTCTGAATACTCATATTTTGGTTCTAACAGTATCTGCTGTGCAGTTTGCAGCCAATCACTGCAGCAGTTTGAAGGGAGTTTACTCTGTCTTTAATTTTTACTTTCTGATTATTAGAATTAGCCACGTAGCTCAGCAACACAGTAAAGCAAATAAAGTCGTGATCCACCTGTCATTTGGGATACAACAATGATAAGCAAATCACCTTGCTCCAAAACTTACGTAATCAATTGCACATGAAGCCTTTTGCCTTCCTCCAGCTACTCTATCTTGCATCAATTCTGCCAATGACCAGGCAATTTAATTTTGTAGAATACGGTGAAATGCAGCCTGGTTAACAGTTGTTATATTTACATGTAAAATTAAAATTCAGCCTTTAAAAGCTAAAAATTTCAACAGCACTTCTCTTACTTTCCAAATATACTCCATCTAGCAGAAAAACCCATTTGTAAACACTTTGAGCATTAGAACAGCATGAGTAAAAGACAAATATTATATTGGAGATAGCTTGCTGCCTTATCCAGCTTGTATTTCAGCAAAACATCTAAGAACATGCTCAGCTTTAATTTTTTTCAGTTTTACTGATGCCAGGAGAATTAAACACACGCTTACTGTTTCATGAAACTTGGAGCAATGGGTTTAATCTTGCACCTGCTTATAATATTAAAAAGAACAATGGAAAGAACTAACCTGTGCATGTGTTGCTGTATATGTTCTCCTGAAGCTGTGTTTTACCTTTACGTTTTCCTGGAGGCCCTGGGGGTCCAGGTGGTCCAGGGGGCCCTGGTGGTCCAGGTTCACCTTTTGCACCTATGTACAAGATGAAGTACAATGTTGCAGGCCTTGCAGGCAAGCAGGCAATATGCAGAGAACTGTATGTGTCCATATGATAGACATTTAGAGATCTCTAAAATAGCCTCTCTCTTCTTAAGAGGTTTTTGCATACAGAAATATGGCTCAATAAACTCTCTGGGATGCTATTTCTTAGAATGTGAACCATCCTGAACTTCACAAATTCTAGGACATCAATGCAATTTAATCTGTCTGGATTACAGGCACATTAGAGAGTTATAAAGCACTACTGCCTTTTATATAGTGTTTTCTAAGACTTCAGCTTAAGAGGCTACAGTGTTATAGTTTTATCAGCTTATAATGTGGCTGCCATGATGCTTCCTTCATGAATTCCTGAGTGGAAATCTGTTCTCATTTTCTAGTACATAAATAAAACTATACTGCAAGAAAGAGCAGAAGGACACTGTCTGGAAGTGTACTGGAAAGGGTGGAATTCACATACGCCTCAACCCAAAGCCCAGATAGAAGAGTTTTTGTAAGGAATTGCATTATAAAAGGAACATATCCCCTGGGCAGTCCTTTTAATTTTCGAGCTCCACACACCCTTGAGACTATTACTGAGGGATACTAATATCTAAACTGTAGCAATACCTAAAAATTTCATTGTGGATAATGTGGTTAAGCAGAGTGCATCTTTTTCTGTCACATATACTGTTGCAAGGGAGCTCCTAAGAGTCTTTCTTCCTACCTTCTAATACCACATCATTGTTTGCATCGCCCTTTTCACCCTTTGCTCCTCTTGCGCCTTTTCCACCTGGCATACCATCCTTGCCAGGTAAACCCATTTCTCCAGGTTCTCCTTTCTGTCCTTGATCACCTTTTTGTCCTGGCACACCTAGAAATAAAAAAGCATTTCAGTACCAAGAACATTGTTGCAGTATTAATCACATGGTTCCTAAAATCAATACATTTTGTTGAAATACAAAACGCATTCACCCTGGTTGTTGGTTTTTTTGTTTTTGTTTTGTTGTTGTTTTCATCTGTATTTAACTGTGTCATTGTAATTTGCTTTGATTTCAAAGCAACTTTGTAACCAAGTAAGCAGGGAAACAGGGTACAATTCATTAGGTGCAAAGAATATATTCTTTACCTCGTAATCTCTGAGTTTAGAACATGAAACAGGGAGACCTGGGCCTTGCCAGTGCTGGCTGGAGCATTTCTGGACTAGAAATACTAAGGAAAAATGCAACGTAATATATTTATTTTACATATGTAAGGCATTAAAGAAGAAGGGCATTTTCATGGTTCTGCTAGACTTTTTCTTAAAGTAATTAAGCACTAACATTACAACACATTGCACTTTCAACGTTTTCCCTTGTCCCAGCAGAGCATAGATTTAGCTACCTAGTAACCTTTCACATGGCTACTATACCCTGCCTCTACACTTGTTACAAGCATGATCAGTCCAAATACTTCTTGTGCTTAATCATTTAGCAAAGTAACATTTTTAAAAATACATTCATTTGTCCTGTGTAATCTCAGTTGGAACATTTTGCAACAAGGAAAACAATGCTGTGTTTGTACAACTGACATATCATAACTTTCCACCCTCTACCTTTGTGCCAGTTACTATTTTCATTCTTTAGGAGAGAAGCATTAACAGTCATAACCCTAGAAATGTAAGTGTTCTTGCAGCCATAGGTTTCGAGTACATTACATTTGTAAGTACTTAAGAAGAAAACGCTTGTTCTTCTACTTATAGTTTTACTATTTAAATTGACTTTGTGAAGCCAGAAACAGAATTACAGTTTTGGGGTGAAATCTGAAACATGTCTTTGACACAATTGCCATCTGACTCTCTGAAAACAGGTTCTCACTTTAATTTCCAATTTAAAAAAAAAAAAAATGTTGAGGAATACTAAAGTGACAGACCATGTACTGTTTCAAGCAGTCATAGATAATTGTCCCATTTGTACCTGCCAGCAGGTCCACACAACAGGGTGCAAAAGCCAGAATACTAGGTGGGCCACTATAAATATCTACCTGCTAGCATCAGCCAATCTACTCATTAACATACACTTCGTCTCTACACCCCCCTTCCAGATTACCCCTTCTGATGCCCTTCTGTCTCCTTACTCTGGTACCATACGCAACCCACTGCTTTGTCACTGCCTTGAAGACACCTATTATCCATTGGTGTTTTCAATAAGCTGTGATGCATCAGATAAAGTCTGTAAAGCAATTACTGCTTTACACCTTGACAGTAAGCTACAGCCTCTGAGCACAGTAACTGTCTACCTCCCATTTCAGCTACTGCACAGTGATCTGTTGAATCTAGCATTCCAGGTCTATTATTGTTCTCTATATTCAGTCTTCGCACTGTCCTGTTTCCTCATATGCTGATGAGTTGGACATCTAAGAGACAACAGCACTTCCCTGTATTCTTAGCAGAGATGTGTCATGGTGAAATCGGTAAGTTAGGGCAAACAATTTCCTTGATGACCAGCACAGAAAATTGCTTGTGGGCTGCATGCAGCCTCTATGTGCTATTTAGCAGACCTGCTCTATGTGTGTAGTTTATATTAAAATAGTACCTAGAGACCCTGCTGCATTACAAAGCCTATCTGAGACTCAAAAAAAGCTGCTCCAAGAGTTTCCAGCCTAAATGGACTGTTTAGAAAAGAATTAAAATATGGAAATGTACTGCTCCCACCATAATTATTATGTATCTGGAACCAAAACTGTGGTAACATGCAACTCCCACTCTCAAACTCTGGCTTTGTTTTTTTTTAAGCCGTCTGAAGTCAAAGGTTCCTTATGTTGGAAGGCTGAGGGAATGGAAATATTCTTATAATGACAGTATTTAACAGCAAATTCAGAATACTGAGATGCAATTAATTTCATTCAATAGCTTTAATTTGCAATATTCAATAGCATATTTATACCATCTTCCTCTCTCTGGAATAAGTCTGAAGTAATCTATCAAAACTTAGTGTAGAACAAAGAATTTTACAGAATTCTGCAATATGCAAATTCTTTGTAAACATTGAAACCCTTCTCCCTGTAATGAAGGTCTAAAGTAACTACATCTGAATATAACAGTAAGAAAGGATTTTTTAACAACAAAAAAATACCTATTTTTCCTCTTTTTCCATTTACTCCCGGTTCTCCCTTTTGACCTGGTATACCTGGAACTCCATCTGATCCATTGTAGCCAGGCAGTCCATCAAGTCCCGGAGGCCCTGAACAAGCCAAACAGCATAACTGAATTTTCACTGTTAAATGCAATTTAGCCTTAAAATGGCTAAATTTACATATATTGTGTTTATATGTACATATTCCTTAGACATATGAAATCCTTTAATTGGCCATTATGTTCTCCATGCCAATAGAGTATCCTCCTTAATCAAAAAAAAAAAAAAAAAAAAAAAAAACTTAAAGGTAAGGTGAGCATTTGCCCTGGCCTTAGCATAAGAAAACTGTGACTGAAGTGAATGCTGCACACATTTTGCATTAAGGCCAGCACAGGGCAGCCTTTTAGATTCCATTTGAAGGATCAAACACAGTGGAACCCATCGTATTTCTGACTTTGACAGTGACTGTAACATCTTCCACAAGCCACATAAGCTTTGACATTGCTTATGATACTGGCTAGACTAACCTAACACAAGAAAAACATTTACCTACTCATCCAGAATGCTGTAGTGCCAAACTCTGATTGGCTTGATACAGAAGACATTGCTCCCCTCTTTGTCACTATTTGAACCCTCACAAACAAAAAGTACCCAATACTTTTCTGATAGAGAGAATTATTCTAAGCAGACCCACAGCTAAACCAGCATGGAAGGAAAGCAAGTAGCCGTTCATATAGCCTAGCAACCATGAGTGAGAGCAGAAAGATAGAAAGAAGGAAAAGTTATTGGGGAAGGGGGAGAAGGGGGTTGTCAGAAATCAGTAACCAACATTCTTATGAGATATTTAAGAGATATTTATAGTGTTAAATTAAAATAGCAGTTTACTCATGTATATATATTCTTCGCCTAAATGCTACTTAAAAAACATCTGGTTTTGATCAAATATGTTTTAGCAAACATTAAACTATTCTCTTCTGTCTGATACAAAAGCCTCCCTCCCACCCCCTAAAGGGGCACAGGTTGATATAAGTAAAAAAGTTATAAAGGCAGCTGTCATTCAATTCTCCCTCATTCTAATTATGAAAGGAAGACTATTCTATAAAGACACATTTCTATATTTCAACATTTATACCCACAACTGTTTCAGTTACCCAAAAATATTACTGCAATTGTCAAAGTATCTTACCTGGGGGACCTGGCGGGCCTAAATCACAAACATGCAAAAAAAAAAAAAAAAAAAGAAACAGTGAGTTTATCCCAGGAAGAAAACAAAAAAACAATTCCAAATTGAACTGATTAGCATTAGATCAGAACAATAAAAAGGGGGAAAAGTCCATCAGATTTATGGATTTAGGTGTTTTGTATTAAAAACTAAAAACAACCATTTGAACATTAGCACAAACTCAACTAGATGTACTGAAAGAGTATTCTTAAAAGCAGTTACATATACATACATGTTCTGCCTTTTGCAAATTTCAGTTGATAAAGATTTGACAAACCACCACCTCTATAATATAACCTCACTGGGTTTAGGTGCCTTTCCAATGCCGTGGACCCAAGCCATCCAACAGTCATTACATTTCCTTTAGACAAGTTTTTTCTGAAATCTTCTTACAGTAGAAGAATAGCTTTACAACACTGGTGAATGTCATGATCCCGTTGAAAATACACATTAAAATACATGCCATGATGCCTTGTGTTTTTCAGATATTTCATTACAGTTCAGGATTCAGACTATTTAGGTAGGAAAAAAAGGTCTTGTCATTTCTATTAACTACATCTAAACCACAATCACAGTTTTACATGTAATTGGTCTCCAGACTGGACCAAGCTTCCCACAGAACCTGGTTGGTGCATTGGCAGGTGTACTAGAAATTGGACTTGCTTCAGTCATTCTGCAACACGTAATACAATAAAATCTGTCTTATTCTCTCTGACTTAATTCAAGTTTAGGACCTTAATGAGAAGAAAGCATAGAAGGCAGGAGTAAAGCATTGCCTGAAAATGCTTCTATAACAAGACTCATCTTAGGTGATCCCCAATATACACTTTAAAAAAAAAAAAAAAAAAAAAAAAAACAGGGAACAGTTTAGGAGAATATGAAGAAAGGTGGTTGTTGCAATTAAAGAACCAAATTAGTGCTGTGAACATTTTCATCCAGCCAACTAAATACTGTCTTGTTTCAACAAAAAAAAAATTGCTAAAACAGAAAATAACAGTAATTACTGGATTTCCCTAAAGATGACAATTTTCAGCATTAATTAGAAAGCATTATGAGTAAAGTGAAAACCATTTTATAATACCATTACAGTGATTATTCCTTTTAATCAGTACAGGCAGTAACATCAGTTAACAACTTACTCCCAATTTTCCAGTAAATGAACATTTTTTTCACATTACAATGTTATGTGCATTAGTGCCTACAATTACTTTGTCATCTCAAACTGAGGATCTTCATCATCCTCATATAAGCATAAGATAAATAAGAAAGGTGCTTGAAAAGTAGTAAATATCACAGAAGGCTACAGCAGAGAAAGTCAGTACTAAAGAAACAATTTAAGAGTGTCAGGAGAGCAAAAAGCTTCAGAAGGCACTAAGGAGCATGAATTCAGAACTCCGGAGCCCAAAGAAACAAACATTTAGATTGCCTGTGGTTCAGCCTTAGTTGCAATCAAAACTGATCTGCAGTTTCAGAAGTAGTATTTAACATCTCTGTACACTATGGTAAATCTCTTTTATGTTGAAATCATCTGAGCCAGTTGAAAATATGAACAGACAGCAAATTAAGTGTTTTATAAACTCCAAAAAAAAAGTGGCTTATTTCTAATCTTCTAATTTCCGAAAAGAACATGACTCAGTCTGTTACAGTCTGCAAAGCCGGATCATTACCCCTTACATTGGCTACTACCTGACATTCTCTTCACCCCATCACATAGAAGCTGCTCACATCTTCTTGTGTCCCAGCCATCGGCTGTTCCAGCTCCAGACTGGTAACATGTGAAACCCAACATCCTGTTAACATGCTCCATAGGCAGGGTAGGCAAACACGTTGCTCCTCCAAGTCCCACTACTCCACAGCAGTTACGACAATGGAAGTATACACGTTCATCCCATGTTAGCCTTGAAGTGTGGAGACACACATGAAAATACCAAGGCTAAATCTCAACTAGTATTTTAAACACACCCAAATCTAGAAGATCTGATTATGAAAATTACATGGGAAAGAAATAGCTCCAACTAATACAAGCTGAACTCCTTAACTTCCAGCATTTATAATAAGGAAGTATAGGTAAGTCCCAAAGTAGCACCTGTTATCTTCTTTTAAATAAATAACCCAACTGATGTATAAATTCTGATAAATAGCATAATTCTTGGACATTTTAAACTCTATCTACCTCAAGTTCTTTGAAAACATTGTAATTCTGTATTTCTGAAAGTAAAAGTAAGTGTAATGTTTATGGCAATAAACATACCTGTTAAGCATATCCCTTTTGTGCTGTTACATAAATCCACCATCACTCGGACCTAATATTGCAGAGAAAGTAAAGTTCAAAACAATGCATGCCATAACAATTCAAAGAAAATGATCTGGTTTACTTTGACTACAGAAATCATACCAAAAACAAAGATACAATTGTCCACTCTGTGCTTGTAAGAATAAACTATTTAGAACTATTTTAACATTGTGACACCATCTACGTCTTCAGGCCATGATTCTCTTACAAGAATCTGTCCAATATACCTCATTTTAAACCCTACTGAAAACATTAAGAAGACATCTGGCAGACAGTTCCATGCACAATCTAAGCACTAAGGTTCACACATTGCTGTAATTAAAACGTGTGGTCGTCCATGTATGGCTTCTGTCAGTGCAAGGTATTCAAAGCTGACACCAGCCAATAAACATTACATTCAATTCTATTTCATATTTATATCAAATGATGGATACTTTTCTGACATAGCATATCCAGTGAGAAAGAAGACCTATGTTCCAAGTAAGTGATTTCTTGCCTTGGAATAACCAAGACTTGCAAATTTGGAGTGGACCTTCACCTTTTCAAAATACTTCAACCCAACAGTGACAGACTTTATAAAACCAAGCTAGAGGAGACACTCGTACTGATGCTTTTCATCTAGTGGGTTAGACCAAAATTTATAAATTAAAAAGTCATCTTTACAAAATATGTGGATTTGGGTATTTGCTTCCATATTTCTTCCCCCTTTATACTTATAAACAGACAGACAGATTCTTGATGAAACAGTCAGTGCTGCAAAGCAATAAACTCTGTGACTTCCTGTGAACTTTAATGATAGCTGACAGAATTTGTCATCTTAAAAGATCAAAGAGTTATGGTTCCACAAATACACTCCTTGCCCATTATAAAGCAGCTCTTTTCCTTTCTGTCATAAGCCTTTCTATCATTTTTGTTTTCATGTTAAAGTTTCAAACATTTTGTCCCCTGAGCAGCCTGATCTAACGTCACCAGCCCTGATCTGAGTTGGGACTTGGACCAAATGAGTCTGAGTCTCAGTCATCCCAAGAAGTTTTAGATTCATTTTAACTTAGCTGAGAAGAGCTAACTGGTTTTGAATATCAGAATCTGACTATTCTCTTTTCCTTCATCTCTCAAAAAAACTTGGTTCTACACTGTAATTTGTAAAATACACCTTGCCCAAATGTTCTCTAATTCAATCTGCATTTTAATCTAAATGGTTTTGTTGAGATTGCTGAAATGATTACAACTTGCTTTGGAGCCCTCCAATTATCTCAGCATTATATTTGCCAATCAGTGCAATCCAGCTGACAGTTAAAAAACATGGCATTCAAGGCGTGTGTTATAGCAAATAGCCTACATCAGAACCTCCAGCTTAACTTTGAAAAGATCAGTATAACAGCCCTCCAATCTGCCAGCCTCAACTTTGACAAGAAAAGCTACAGATAAAAATACTTTTTTAAAATGCTAAAGGCTGGGGAGGGTGGGTAGACAAACTAAACTAAACCATGAAGCAACTTCTCAGATAATTAGAAAGAGATTCGTAAGCCACCATCTCTGTTTTAAATCTCACTTTCAGGCTTAATGCTCACACAATTATTGGACTGTTACACTCTCATCAGTCTTTCTACAGCAGTGTATGTCGGAATTTCCTGTTCCAATTCCCTCACAAGGTAAATACGTATATTTATAAATACATAAAAATAGATAAATTAACAAAATGTGCAGAACCTAAAATATATTCATGTTATTAATGCTAAAATAAGATTTTTGATACCTACAGTTATTTCAAAGATTCTTGAACAGTGTCCCCCAAATAGAATAGCTTTCCCCCAACCAGCTGTTGTGCAGCAGTATGATATGGTACCTGTAGCACCAATCTGCAAAAATCTGCGCCTCTACTGCAAGAGAGATCCTGCTCAGACAAAACCTCCACTCAAGGCCCACATTCAACAGAGACCTGAAACATCATCCTAAAGCCCACCTGTGTAACAGGAATCATCTCACTAACTGTGAGGCCCCTTGGCTCATGCTACAAAGTATTCAGGTCTTCATATTAAAGCAAATACAAAAATGAAGAGCAGAGTTGGGGTGGAAGATTTGCTTAAGAATTTTTCTGAGGTCTTTTTTTCCCCTTGAGCAAGTGGGTTTGCACACAGAAATTTTGTAAGACCAAAAAGGCATCAAAAACAAAACAAAACAAAAAACCACCAAGCAGCTCCCTGCAGGATCATACATATATTTAAATGAAGCACATCTTATGCAGTGTAGTTACGGTGTTGAATTAACCAGAGGAGGTGCTCAAGTGGGCAATCTTGTCACATGCTGTTAAAATATACATCACGTCACCCAGTGCTACTTGGAGAGGGCAATAAGATTCATCTAGTCCATGCATGCCACTTAATGACAGCGGGGTAGCATATTTAACTGCCACTGTCAAAACCATTGAGGCATCCAACTCCACCTAACAGCACATGGGATTAACAGCATTCAACCCCTGTCAGGATCGGAATCTTTTCTCCGATAATTTTATTTGTGGATCATTTAGACTCAGAGAAGCAATTCATATCAGATGGAACAAAGTGAGCTGTAAGTGCCAAACACAAAGATGATTTGTTAAAAGAAACAGGAAGAAGTTTTGACTAAATGTTTTGGTGAAAAGCTTCCATACAGCACATAAAAATAATTCACAGTGGCAGCAAACTTTGTAACATTATCTGGTCAAAAAATCTAAAGAAAATAAACTTTTTTCTTTTTTTTTGTATGTTTCAAGCAAGTCACCTAAACTTTTGAATCTGAAGTAACTGTGCCCAGTAACAGAAACCTGAGAATTATGTTTAAAAAAAAATCACATTAAACATTATTTTAGATCCAACTGGATTTTTTTTCCAAATTGCCAAAGAGCTGAAACATGCTATTCATGTTATTTTAAGAAAATTTTAAGTACAAAGCCACATGATTTTAGGACCTCAGGAAATAAAATGTTTGGGTAACGTTCATAGAGTACAATGAAAAGTGATACAACTTTGGTAAGCGGAATTAAAAACTAGAACAGAATATCTGGTATCTTTCTGTTTTACCTCTCTAAGTTCTAAGCACAAGACATTAATATCCTTAGCTAAAAAAAAAAAAAAACCACCCTAAACACCAAACAATTCCATTATCAAAACTCTATGCTGCGAACACCTACACCCTACAATCTCATTAGCTCTAATATTAATGGAGGTGTTATCACTGTAAAGTTATCACTGCAATGACTTATTGACAAAAGCATCCGTAGAACATCACTGAAAAGGTATTTCCTTTGAGCAACTTTTGAAACCAGAATTATTAGCTACATGGGTAAGAGCTTGAGTTAGCCTTTTTCGTGGCCTTAAGCCTGCAGTCTTTACTGGGACAGACTTTCCATTAAGGTTCCTTCATAGTAATATTTTTCTTGCGTTTCTTCAGATTCAGAACATAAAAGCTTTTAGATCTAGTCAAAACGTTTCAACTATTTAACCGTTTCTGCATAGCAAGGATAATTTTTTCACTGAATTGCAAAAAACTATGCAGTTTTGCCAGATAAAGGACATTCTCTGGCAGTTACAAAGGCAGCTGCAGTTCTCCTCTTCTGACCCTTCAAGTAATACCTTGAATTTAAAGCTTACTAAAAGGGCATGATCAATTTCAGAAAAGCATGATGGTAACAATGTCTGGTAATCTGATGAGATGCTGGACAGAGAGAACATGAGTGGTTCCACCAGAAGAGCAGAGGTTTAAAAATCTGAAACCTCGGAAACGGGCAGGCTGACTTTTTATTCCGACAACTTCTGTTGGAGTTTCACCAAGTCCACTATCATTTTCGAAGTCTGATCACAACCTGGGAGCTGCACGACCCCTCAGCTCTCAGACCTCGGCACCTACAAACGACACCGGGCAGCTGCGGTTTCCTGTGCAGCAGCCTCCACAAAGCTCCGAGCCGTACGCGTCTGCGGTCCTCTAAGCAGGACCGCACCTGGCGAGGCCGAAGGACACGCGCCTGCACCGCGCCTTCGGCGGCCCCCGCGGGTGCCCGCGCTGCCCCCCAGCC
>VXAA01002827.1:234454-264103 GCA_013399115.1 Anseranas semipalmata
TCAAAGATTGAGCAGTATTGGAATAAATACTGTTGGGGAGGGACTCTTTATCAGAGAGTGTAGTGACAGGACAAGGGGCAAGAGCTTTAAACTAAAAGAGGGTAGATTTAGGTTAAGCATTAGGAAGAAATTCTTTACTATGAGGGCGGTGAGGCCCTGGCACAGGCCACCCAGAGAAGCTGTGGATGCCCCATCCCTGGCAGTGCTCAAGGCCAGGCTGGATGGGGATTTGGGCAACCTGATCCAGCGGGAGGTGTCCCTGCCATGGCAGGGGGTTAGAACTAGGTGGTCTTTAAGGTGCCTTCCAACCCAAACCATTCTGTGATTCCAAGTGAAATTAATCATAGCAAGAACAAATAGTACTTGATTAGATAAGGGTAACATCATTTTAAGCAGTATTTTACATTAAAAAAATAAAAATAAGAATTCTGCATGGAAAGATTTGGAATTGCTAGATAATTCTTAACAAATTACTATCTAAAAAAGCTGGATCTATACCCCAACCCCTTCAAGCTTCCGTTGTGTATTTCAGTGGCAAAAGGATATAAAGCTCCTTAAGGCATCAGCAACAGATACCTTAAGAAGTTCCCCTGATTTTAGGCAACTCCTACATAATACAGAGTTGTAAAAATAAATACAGTTATGCAAAGGATATACTAGCTGCTATTTTGGAATATCCAGTCAATGATAAAAGCAAATTAAGAACCAATGAAAATCAATTTCTTACTAGGTAAGCCAAGCTGGTGTTTAAAATTCAAAATAAAGCCCATAAATATCTGCCAGTAGTGCAGCACAAAGAGTACTATTCAATGGCATCAGCAGAATGTTTCATTGTTTTACAATGACCATTCAATAATCTTGGCAGAAGATGCTTTAGAGATGCATCATTAGGGCACTGGCAGCTAAAGATGACTTTCCCAGAAAAGTGCTCGGAATTCCTCCAACACACATATGTATGTTAAAAGAATCAAAGCTGAATCATAGAGAAAGATGACTGAAGGAGTGAAGTCAAACAGAACAGTTCAAACACCATGGCTACAATTGCTCATTCATAATTTAAACTACAGCAATAAAGGCAACTGATCACAACACATGAGAAACGATAAGTGACTCAACAGATCTATCACATTCTCGTTAACACCACTGGAATCTGAAAACAATAAATACAGCTGGAGAAATCCACTAGATAGCTACCCTTGAAAAATAGTTTTGCTTTTTGTAAATGATCCTGCAGCTCAGCAAGGTATCAAAAGAAGAAGTGGGCACACCCCAACCACTCCAAAACCCTGCTAGGAATTAAATACTGAATATTTATTACCAAAAAAAATATCAAAACTAAGTTGTCTAGAGGTTGAGAGTGACACACGAAACAACGTCAAAAAACATTTTCTGCTAAAGACATTCCGACAATGCAACTCCCATAACAATAATTCCAATTCTGAGTTGTATACTATGGACACTCACATCATCCACTTCCCACAGATCTCCCGAAGGAAGCAGTGTGAATGTCACTGTGACCCGAAGGTACCAGACTGGAAGAAGAAAAATAGCCAGATATGAAATGGAGCAGCCTTAAGGTTTCCTCTCTACTTCAGAGATCTCTCCTTCTGTCCACACTAGATTGGGTGTACATTGCATCCATCCTTCTTACTGCTAAGCATCACGCACAGTGTAATCTTACAAAAAGCTGATTACAGTTTTCTGTATCTCTTGGTAATTTTCAGTCAGAAAGGACTGAACACCAACAGTGTTCTAGATTGTTTCTTCTTAGCCTTCTACCATTCATTTTATTTACCATTATGATTCACTGGAAATTAAAACCGTATTTTCCTATTGGAGCACTTTTACTTATTCATTTGATGTATCACTATACACACTTTAAACATATATCTTACGACTATTTATAAAGCCAAGAGAGAGAAGTAGCACCCCATAGTCTGTTTAACAAATTATACAGAAGAAATTTCAAGTAAAGTATTTACTACAGGTATCTACTGCTTTCAGAAAATCACAGTAATAGTCACAAAGACAGCTGCAAAAGAAATGCACCAACTGTACTGGAAAATGTTACAAGTAGAGAAGATGGCAATGTGATTTCAGAACATTTGCAAGAAGAACTGCTAGGTGCATTAGGTAGATTATTATATGCACTATATATTAGCTCAAGTCCAAACCACAGAACATATCCTTTGAAGTCCTTACAGTAAAACACACTGTACTTTTAAAGAGGGATAACTGAAAAGCTATATTAAAGATGGCAGTAAAAGCATACCTTAGAATGACACTAAAAACAACTATCTTAAAACAATTTAACGTGCCATTTTCACCTTCAAAGTCTACCAATATTCTAGAATTGGATTTTCTTCAGTCAGAAGTGTTGCAGTTTCTATTAGTAACAAAATAATTACCAACTACCTTTTTACCCATAATCAGGATAAAATCATGTACACTGGATCACCTAAATAGGAACTTTAAACAAACTTATCCAGGGCACCTCAGTGCCTCTTACAGAGGGACATAGAAACTAAGTTGCCACGCAGACTTCTACCTGTGAAACAAGATGAATTGCATCCTAGAAACGATTGCCCTTTACTGCTAACAGAGCAGATATAGATAGTCCAGGCATACATGCCTGAAGTAAGGACAATGCCTCATACCCATTGTACAATTGCCAAGTCATATTGCAACTCGGGGAGAGTGGGATATTACGATAGACCTTATTCAGACACATTTCATAAAAGATCATCTCTATTTCAAAGATTTTACAATCTCATCTCTAGTCAGCACACCACAGGATTAGGAAGCAAACAAAGAAAGATGGAGTGCTTATTTATTAGGGTTTTATTATTAGATTTATTAGATTTTAAGGAGCTTTTTAATATAAATTATCTAGGCCTACAATTTTCAGTAAAGTTACTCATGTAACTTAGTTACAGAATGTATGCTCAAAACTGTTGTGAATATTTTGCCTTGTTTTGGGAGAAAGCGTGGAAGGCACTGAGGTTTTGCTGGCAACAGGGCATGCCCCCCCCCANCTGTGCAGATCTCAAGATGGCACATGGCTATGACACAACATTCAAATTGTTCTGGGAATACAGGATGGAGGGGGCACTCTGGCAGAATACTTAGTTCCTTCACAGGCATTATAGCTACTGCCCACGTCAACAACAAGCAATTTGGCACATTCCATGTCTGGGAAGAACCCTCTCAGATTGCGCTGCCTGCATTTTTATTCCTGGTCCCCACAGAAAAAGACCTGAAGATGCTACAAAGAGCTAAGAAATGCCACAAATCATTACTTGAAAAACAGTACTTTTCTAAACAAGTAGATCAAGTCAGAAAGACTTTAAAAATAGAGTAATTTTATCAGACTTTTGAATGTGCATGACAGGCTGGATGCTATAGGACTGCAGTCTCTAAGATGCTGAGCATCTATACCTTCTGCAGGTGCACAGGTCTTGTCAGGAAGAGGCTGGGAGCAATAATCATATCTAATGATACTCTTCATAGCAGACGTTGTACTGGCAGGTACATTTTATACTGCAGACAACAGCAACTGCATATTTGGGCAGCTGAGCTCCAACTTTTCTGCTATACAGCTTTTTCTAAAGGGTCTTTTAGCCTTAAGCTAACATCTTTTGTTATGTCATCTATATTATGCTAATTCAGAGTTTCCATAGAAGAGGAACCAGAGAGCTAAGTATAATTGCCAGTTGTAGTTAAGCATCCCAATAACCAATAGGTAAAATGGATGTATTTACAGTTTAACAAAAACTATAAACTATAATAAATAATATTATGATAAATAATACATAAACTATATTTAATCTCAGGATAAATAAATGCATCTGGCACAGCAACACAATTTATGTTGATTTCTACCTCTGTACTATGTTTGTGTTTTCTAACATATTAGCCAATTAGTTGGACATGCAGGAAACTTTACAGTGGAGCTCACTGGTAAGTAAGTTTAGAAACATATTGGTAACTAGCCTTTTCTTCTCAGACAGTTTTTGTCGCCATGGTATGCAATTGCATGTTCAGTCCACTTTCTTTCTTCCTTCTAAGTCAAGATTTGGATCTTTGTGTCCACGATGAAAGAGACCAAAAAAAAAAAAAAAAAAAGTTTTTTTTTTCTAAAAAACACTTTGTAAATTCCCAAGGCTCTTTTTTATTGCTTGTCTTTTTTTTTTTTTTTTTTCCTTGAAGGTGCATAAAAAGAAATTGCATCACAAACCAGTGCCCAGGACATTCATCCCTTCCATATGTTTCCTTTGTTCCCCCAGCTTTATTAGTATGTGGTTATTTTTGCATTGTGACTTCAAAAATTCTGCATTGTTCCTGCATTACCTAGTTTACTCACATATTTCAATAAAATCTTATTTAGTACAAGCATGCCCTCCTCTGCTATTTTTTTACCCTGCTTAAAACAAAATAACTCTACAAGACTTTTTGTCTTATCAATGCAGCATTACCAAGAATTCAGAAAAAACAGTACTAACACTGACCCAAGGCCTCATATTTGTATCCTGCACTTTATAAAGAAAGCAATTTGAACTGCCTATTGAGACAGAAAGTTTCTTTTTAGAACCCTGCATTGACGTGTTGGTTATACTACGAGGAGAGTTTAAGAATTCCTCTGTGACAATGAAAAGGACTTAAGAAACCAGACCAAATATATATACCTGGGGATTTGGCAGAACAAGGAGGCATCTTCCTTAATGTACTGTACATTGTCACTCATTTGCACTCTGTTTCATTTCCCAATACTATCAATGGACAGCCCATTATCTTGATTCAGAATTGACTCAGCTGCCCATAGGGCAAAAAAGCTTCCCATCTCTCTCTCCATATATGCATGGATGAATATTATGAAAATAAGTAAAATGGGAGTTTAACTTGTAACAATATTGATTTTTATTTCCATGCAAGTTTTGGATTATGTCCTCCTCATCATTTGTTACACACTGTCCAAAATAGAATGAAAAAAAGGAAGAAGAAAATCACTGTGCTTCATTAAATTAGTTGTAGCCTTTCCTACATAACAGAAATAAGCACAGAATTTAATGTATTTCAGACACAGATTTTGCGACTAATGTTAGTATAGGTTTAATGGAATGCAATCCAACATTGTTATACAGTTTCCTTCAGGTGGGAAAGCCAGGTATCAGTACTTAAATTATTTGGCAAAAGGAAGCTGAGCAGTGAGAAAGAACTGCAGAATCTCCTCAGGCAAAACAGCTGTTGGGGTTGGTTCTCTGGTTGGTTTATTTATTTATTTTGTCAGTTCTAGAGTGATTCACCACAACACATTACTCTTCCAGCAGAGATCAGATGCAGCATAATCTTGGGCTAATCCTGAGATTAGTTTCAACATTCTTTTATTGAAACAATTTGGAAGTGTGTGAGTGTGTTTGAATAGCTGACTATGCAAGCTGTCAGGTTTGCCTATGTAGATATGAATTTTTAAATTAATACTCTTATGCATGAGTGACTTTATCTTTTTTGTCTTGTAGAATTCGATCAGAGTCTATTACAAGTATGTAAGGAGCCTGATGGCAAGCAGAGATGAGGATTACTGAACAATTTTTATATGAAGTAGAGCTACAATGACTGGTTTGTTCATTATAAAAGAACATTCATAATTTACAACACTCATAATCTGATTTCCCTGCTTATTACTCAAGCCTTTAATCAATTATTTAATTTTTGTTTGCTTGTTTTTTAAATAGAACATCTATTGGACTTGGCATCTCCTGAGTCCAAAACCGTAAAGTTATGAAGAAAAACAAGGGCCAGGCAATCTCCTCTTGAATACATATACCAGCCATTCCATCCTTAACAGCAAAGGCAATGTTTTCCATCATACAACTGCAGCAGAGAAACTTCCATCCAAGAACTAAGAAGCAGAACAAAATATCTGAGGCAGAGTATCAAACTACCATGGCCATTCTGCTAGCTGTTGCCAAGATAGTTCCCTCAGTTAGCTCAGCTATTACTGAGTATGGCACTGTGCTGTGCAGCAATGTCAGACAATCTACAAAAACTTCACCAAGAACTTCTGATAATACCAAGTGTTTCAGATATTAAAATTGACTTGGTCCCACCAAACAGTGAATCTGAGAGGATTTTGCAAAACAGTATTTCCATCATGATGCTTTCTTATACAATCTTCAGCCAACTTGTCTCTTCAGAGAAATAAATTTCAGTACTGCTTCTTTAGCTTGGGCTTAGCTTGCTGTAACTTGCTTTTAAAAAATACATTTCTTTTAATGTGTATACACACACCACTAATTGTGAGCAGCTATGTAATGGACAAGTTAACATTTCATTGTAGGGCCAGCTACTAAACATAATTATGGATGACTCAGAAGTCTGACCTTTGCAGGCTATGATAAATTCTTCTTTGTCTGCATCTCACAACATATTAGAAAGGACCCAGATTAAGCATACTTACTTCTCATAAATTTAAAGTCAAAAATAATTTTAAGGATCATAGCATTTGGGAAAAATTCTGAGTCACATGCTGGATTCCCACAGAGCTCCTGAATTCTAAGCTCACAGCCAAAGAGGAATTTCAGTTGCTTTAGTCCATAATCACACAACTATTTTGCTTTTGCCAGCAGCTTCTTCTGCAGACAACTGCAATTATTGCACTGTGTCATGTAGCACGAAGTTGTAACATACCATCAAACGTTTACATGAGAGGGTTTAAACATATAGCATGTTTTCTATGTTTCTACAAAACTGACTTGGCAGGCCTTACAAGGTGGAGTTAATACAGAATCTTAGAAAAAAATATTTCAACACAGACGGAATTATTTTTAAACAGCATTTCCAACCTGAAATTCTACTTAGCTTTAAGTTGGCTTAAGTTAAGGTTTACAGTATTATTTCTCCATAGATCACTTTAAAACATTTGCTTCTTGTATTTGCCAAAAAAGCACAGAGAAAAAATGAAACAAAACAAATGAACAAAACAAACAAACAAAAAGAACAACAATAACAACAAAAACCCCAGCATTTTAAGAGAAACTGATCAGTTGCAAAACACTCCATAACCTGGACAGATATATGGGAAAGTTTATATAACAGTAAAACACACTTTCTGAAAATCCTTTCCCTTATATAAGCAATTGGTTCTATGCACAGAAAATGCTTTTGCAAACCTGCTACGCCTTCAAGCAGTAAAGTGGTTAGAAAGTAGGTGCAGAGAGAATTCTCTGAACCCTGTCCACTTCAGAGCTTATGCAGTCAAGGCCACTGTCTTGACAGAAAAATTGGTACCATTAGCAAAATAAGCAACAGCACTTAAAGAAGCAGTTTAGAGGATTCAGAACAACTAGAATGGTTAATGCCACATGGTTAGTAGCATTTTCGTTTGATTATTTTGTACCTTCTTTCCAAGCTAAACTAGAGTATTGTGTATTTTAATTGTACTAAAGAAATACCTGCAGCACCTTCAGTACTGAAAATGTTCTGTTCTGTAAGCACTCTTAAAATGTCTGCTTTCACTTTTGGGATTGCATGCACTAGCATTTTGGCTATATTTTCCTTTTAGCAGAAATTTAACATTTTTGTTTTGATGTTTTGGTGGAAAGCATCTCTGTTTATTTAAAAAATGCTTAAAATTTCCTACAATTTATGCAAGTGACCACTAGAAAGGATTCTATATGATACAACAACAGTACAGTGGTATCTTCTTCCCACTATAATTACCAAACACAAATCTGCCCAGGAAAGTTAAGTGGATACTGGAGAGCTTTTCTGTGAGTGGCACCAAAAGACAGCAATTATAGGAGAAGTAGACAGCAAGGAGCAGGCAGGTAGTGCCAGAACCTGGTTAGCACACAGTGAATATCTGGCCAAACTGCAAGACACAAGATCTCAGGATTCCTGCAAGATTGCAGTCCCGTATTTCCCCCTTTAAAAACAGGCCAGGCAACTGGAATTATAGTACGAAGAAAGCTCGGAGAGGCACATAATCCCAGCCTTCCCTAGTTCTCCACAGAGAGAGCACACATTGGAAGCAATTCAATATTAGCTTGATCAATGCTCTCAGCCAAGACGGTGGGATCAGAATGCATGGCAGAGGAAGTGCCACACAGAGAGGGGATGCAAGGCACCGGGAGAGCACAGGAGAAAGGTCTCCTGCAAGTTCATTGAGAGAAAGAAGAGCAGAACACCCAGCTGATTACTCCTCTCAACAGGTTAGCCCAGTTCTTTTAGATCATTGTCCTATGACTGTTTGGGGGCAGCTGTGACTATAGTTATGGGAGTTACTGGGGTGGGGAGGATGTGGCAGGGAGAGGGGAATGAAATGGTAGTCAGGGAAGGGAGGAGGTTTCTTCATATGTCCTTGTCCTACATTCCATGTAGGAATAATTCAAGCAACAAGAACAATGCTTAGCAATTTAAACTTTTCAAAAGTTAAGCTGCAACAGGCAAACTCCAGAAGTAAGAAAAATCACAATAATGGAAGAAAGACAGACCCAGCTCCAATGTGTATTATTATTTCTTTGGGAACTTTCCCTCAAAGCAAGACAGAAGAACCTGAATTCTACAAGCAAGTTGAAATAAAAAAAAAAATACTCAAGCTATGCATTACAGAAAAGGAGGGTGCGGGCATTTCAGTGGTCCCACATACACATGCTTAGTTGTATTAATGTAACACAGCTGAGTTTTGAACATATATATACATATATATAAACATATATACACACACACACATAGCATTTTTATAGATGAAAAAGTTGACTATAAGAAAAGATTTTACATTCTTGCAGTTTTCAACTCACTGATGAGGAATTATTTGAAACTTCACGTCGTGCAAAAGATTGGATCGATTTACTGGTATGAACTGCTCAAGCATTCAAGCAGTTCCAACGTAAAGTAGACAATATTAACACCGAATCAACATGATAAAATACTGAGTAAATCAGCTTCTTATAAACAATAATACTTGTAAGAGTGTACATGTTACTTCAAAGAAATTAAAATGGGGGAAAATGGTTTAAGTTCAACAGGATATACTCTGCCTCTGCAGCTGCACTTTCAGATGCAAGTTTTCTATCAATTTTATTGCAGCTACCACATTAGGGAATGCTGTTCAAGACTTGCAGAGCTTATTAAAAAAAAAAAAAAAAAAAAAAAGTATTTATCTATCAAATAAATCTATAGAAATTTGAAGACTCATCTTAAACTACTCTAAGTAGCCTGCACGTTTTTCAGGGACAAGGGAACAGATGCTCTCCAAAGTGCGTTTCCCCCCATCCTGAAGAGGTGCTCTCAAATTACAGCATTATATCCACGGGCAAAGAGAGAAATTCTGAGATAGTCCTCCCTACTTCCTGCACGTGCAGAAAGAGCAAAGAAGTCTTCACATACCTCTTCCTTTTTCTGGCCAGGTGCAATACCAATTCAAGAAAGGGAGGAAAAAAAAATGTAATTAAGTTGAACAGCTAACAAGCTAAAGAAACTGTAGATGCCCAAAGTTACTACCGAGTTAGTTTTAGATGGCACGTCCGTGACCTGTTCCTGTAATACTTCATTACAGCTGTTGCTGTGTGACAAGAACACACTGTCCCCATCTTCAAACTCAGTAGCACTTCTTGAATTAACAAGTGTAGTCTACCATAGTCTGAAGATCTGAACTTATGCAGGGAGACTAGTAGGAGAAAAATACCCACATTGTTAACTCTTTCCATTTTGACTTTCATTGGCTGCTTTTTAATGCTGTTTTATCGATCTGATGTGGACAGAATGAGAAGAGTGATTTGGTGGGAAGTCACCAAGAAAATACAGCTCAATTTTTATTTTTATTTTTTTACAAGGTTTAAATCCTCTTAACAGGCAAAAGCAGTGCTAAGTAACAGCTATCTGATGCCTATTTCAAAAGACAATAGCAACATAACCCTGCATTTTTCTTTTTATTCAAGGATCTCCATGCCCGATACATCCATTTAGCTCTAGTTCATGCAGTAGTGGTTGAGGTTGATGATTTTCATGTAACAGTTAGCATTCTGATATTTACACAGTGCTGCAGTGAATTACACATTTTTATCAGCAAAACGGTAACATAACATCTAATGTAAAATTGCTTTTGCCCCTTATGTGAATAACTAGACCTTCATGGGAAGAGCAGAACAAGTGGCATATGCATGTAGCCCATTCTTTGTTAATCTAGTTTACAAGTTAGACTACTCTTATTTTACTATAACTGCCACATTGTATAAATCTGGCTAGCAACCCTCATGCACATTGTCTAATAGAGATGGACCAAATGATAAGTCAATGTTATACATCTGTGAATATTTTCTTAACTGAATTCTATAAAAGCTCATTTTCTGCATTCCTACCATAAAGCATATTTGCCCAGAAGACCTGATAGGAGGTGGTTACACATGACTCGCTCACAGTTAGTTTGGTAAGCCAAGCAGAGAAATCCCACCAAGAGTGTTTTCCATCAAAATCTCTCAGTCAATGTTAAAGCAGGTGACTTGATTTTGATCAAGTTTGATGGAACAAGAACTCTGCTGGCTTCCCACCAGACCACCTGCTCTCCTTCTCAGGAATTGACCTTGTGGGTTGAAGCAAAGCAATGCATTCCTTAATCTAGAGTAAACTACCACACAGACTGTCCCAGATTCAGAGACCCTAATTCTTTTCACCAGAGCCCCAGCTGGGGATTTTAGAGTTTACTGAGAGAAATGGAATTACCTCCACAACTACATTCTGCTTTAAAATACATGTACGTTCTGCCACTACTACTCTGTTCACCCAGCACTAAAAATAAACAAACAAACAAATAAAATTCATTTCCTAGTACCCAACATCCAGAATGACAGCTAATGTACTTTGCTGAACCTAGAAAGGCAACCACGACACTCCAGGTGTTGAACACTCACACAGAACGCTGTTTCCATTGCCAAAGTACCTAATCTCTCTCTCAAGCCAGCAGAGTTCTAACAACACAAAGGGCGGAACAGCAATTAAATTTGAAACCTCAAAGTTACTCTCTAAAATCTGGGGCTCTGGGAAGATAGCCTAGAAAGTGACTTGTGAAGAACTGAGAAGCAGAATTGCCAAATTAACCATGGTGCTAGAACTGCCAGCAATACAGGTTTTCTAAAGATAATCTTAAAAGAAAAACTTTGAGCAGGATGAACGCATTTCATCCACTCCCATGACATACTAGTCCTTAGGTGATCTTTTTGAATCCTTAGGTGATCTTCTTAAAATAGCATTAGCTAGAGAAGCCAAAGTCTAATTTGCTGTGAGAAAACTTTGTTCCTTGTGGGACTGGGAAGGCAAAAAGGAGATAATCACTGCACTGAGCATAATCTTAGAACAGCCAAATAGGTCAGCTCCTTCCCAAACACTGCATAAGAAAAATTTGTGGGCAAAATCTGAAATGAGCAATTTCCAATAGTGTTGTACTAACTCCCTCTAAATGCACTTGCACATGTGCACGCTGCTCTTTGAAAGGGTGATTTTCTGCCAATGAATAGATATGTTATTGTAAAAGGATGAAAGAGTAACTCAGAGTAACACCGATGGACGAGATGTAAAGAGGTTTCAGAGTGCACTGGATGCCCGCAAAGTGAAGGAGCTGCTTAGAAGCACCACTCAGGCACCTACCAAGGCATCACTGCAAGTCTTGACTGGAAATGGAAAATAATGGCTAAAGCAGATTGCCTGCTAACATTCTGCTGTACTTTGCTCTTTACTAGTACTACATACTTCAGTGGCCTGAAAGAAAATCAAAAGAAACAAAAAATTCTAGCCATTCACCCAATATAATTTCAGGAGAATTATAAACTTTGACTTATCCAAAGTACATTTTGTTGAAAAAAATCCTCACCAGTGAGAACTTCGCAGTTTTACTATGAGATAGGCCCATGGCTGATACATATCTTTAAATCAGAAAGTAACAAAGGAAGCATTTGAGCACACAGATTCTTGCAGTAGTCTTAGCTCTCTTAGTAGTACTTGACAACTAACTTGTTTAGGATAACAGGAAGATAGTACATATGAGAAGTTAAGAAAAAAGGCAGGAGTAAAGTGCCTCAATAAAAGAATTACAATGTCTTTCTTGAAGTGCCTAGAGAAGACAGGTAGCCATTACTGCAAACATAAGGATGGGTAGGACTGTCACTTTAAATTCTTTTATCCTTAAATAGTTGGGGGAAAAGCAAGGAGAAGAAAGTATTACATATGTATATTTGTCCAGTGCTTACACTCTGCTCTTTGCAGCTGGTTTTGGCCACTCTGAGATGGAGCACTGAGCTAGATGGCTCTTTAGCCATGTGCTGACAGTCTGTGTTCGTACAGACATCTCTGTTTCCTTCTACCCTCAAATAACATGTAGCAGATTAGGGACAGATTTACCAGTGGCTATCCGTCATTAGTATAAGGAGAGCATTTACCTCATAGCCTAATGACTGCACTGAAACCATCAGGCCATAAGAAGAATTAACATCTGAGCCTGATACCATCCTACTAGTTTCACAGTACTGATGTTTATATCAGTAATTTTGTTTCCACTGATTTAATTGAAGTTATTTTCTTTCTGTGCAGTTGCTACATCAGATTCAAACTGTAATTAGTAAAACAAAATTCTAGTCCATGTTATCATATGAACCACAGGGTCCCTATAAGGATGTGGATCCTCCTGCTCAACTATGAAGATCTTGCATCCTCTTTTCACAAAAGTCTATTGTAAAATGTTTAGAAAAAAGCCCTTGCCTTACTTTTAATTGTATAAAAAAGAACTTTGTTAATTCATTGAATGCCTACTCAGGCACTGAAGAATTTGTAGTATTCAACTATAGATCTTTGTAGTGAACAACAAGTCCAATCATTCTGGTTGCATTATACAGAGTTCCAGGAATTCTTTGGCATGAAAGAACTGAAATACATTTTCTCTGGCATATGGAAATAATATTTGATTTAAAGATATATCCCACAAAAGTCAGTCTTGACAAAACCTAATTTAAATATAAATATTTGCTCATTATTTAACCCATCTTGTACCCTCTCTATGACCAATTCAACCAGCTTCTTGCTCCTGAGTTACGATTCATGCACAAATGCTTTTTATCACTGAATAGATACATAGTTCTGACAGAAGGAGCCCCAACAAAATGTTACCAGATTTTCCATTTTTAGAAAGCAGTCCTTTTGATTAAACAAAGGATTGTGGTACAAGGAATCAAAACATCTGTGTGGGGGAAACTAGCTAGATCATTCTTGGACTCTCCTAAACCTCAAGCAACTCATGATAACAAACAAACAAACAACAAAAAAAAAAGATTGTATTGTTTTCACCTTCCTTATATTCACTTCTTGTTTTACCAAACTCTTCATTCTGAGGCTTTTAAAAATAATATGAATAGCGAAGTAGTTTATTCTAGCCATTTGCACATATAATAAAGAATATCTAAGGATATATATGCTTCTAAATTGAGCTAATCTTTATTTTAATTGTGATTTAGCAATAATGAAAGTAATGCCTCTCAGAGCACTTTTTCTAACAGCCATGTTACTCTTTAATGCTACAGACTGACCTAACACCTATAAGATCATATGCTGTCTCCAAATCAGTGAGCGACAGCTGCAACCACACAAGAGTGTTGAGGTATTAAAACTTATCTTTATATCCTAGACAGAGGAAAAAAAAAAAAAATCAATGTTTTTGCACTAGCAACAAATACTGAGTTTGGCTTTTGTTAAAGTACATGGGGAACTCAAAGAAAAACAATAAGAAAACTAGCAAGTTCAAAACAATCTGGTATTCTTAGCTACTAGAACCAAAGCTACACTAAAGTCAGTAAACCAGTTTAAAAACACAGGAAAGAGCTGGAAACTTTATATGGTAACTTCATTATACTGGTACATAAAGCTTTCTTCATTTGGTATCCATGGAATAATCCATCATCTTCAAAACTGACCATTCATATTAGTTCGTCCACATTAACAATGTGTAGGAAATATACCATGAAATGGATCAAAACCAGCCTCAACATCTAGCTCCTCCAGAATGTAAATATCCCTAGTTTACAAGTAGTAAGAACATGGAATCAGCTTGTTAAAACAACAACAAAAAAATTAAGTCATGACTTCCCCGTGAATTTTTAAGTAGGCTTAAAAATTGAAAGCAGCTGTCATCTCTTTTTAAACTAAAACAAAATAATTTTAAGAAACACTTTCAGAACATAAGATACTATGCATCAGGGTTTAATCATTATTGCGACTAGCTCTAAATACGGGACACAATAGAATTGCTCACTAAAGTTCTGCCCATTCCTGCGTGTACTTTTGATTCCAGGAAAATTATACAGTGAAATCATTCTCTAAACAAGTCTCTGCATAATAAATAGATATGGAAGGGTGTATGCACATGGAAAAAGAACAAGAGTTCAGTTTTCAGATTGCAATTATTTTGGCTTCTGGTTGTGTAAGCTGTGTACCTTCAATGAGGTCACAGTCATGCCGGAAGCATTTCCCTATGAATTCAGTCCTTATTCTGCCCAAAATGTCTGCATTCATTATTTATTTATTTATTTTAGAAAGGCTTCTCAAAAGAGATTTCACATTCAATAAAATTCTAGGCCTCTTCCAGCCTTCCCCTGAGTTAAAAATATTCTATCACTAGAACTATTGTACATAAGTCTTAAATACCTTTGTTCCAAGTGAGATCATAGTCCTTTAGATCTAAGTCCCTTCTACCCGTTAGATGGGTTTTCTTAGGAAAAGTGCTCTAATTTATTTTACTCATTTCTTCTAAATGCTAATGCTAAAGCCTTGAGTGAGTTCATAAAAAGAAGAATGAAAACATTTTATGGGAAGCTTTCACATTTGTGGCCTGACAGCAAGAGACAAGGATGCGTAACATCTTACCACCACAGGACATAACACAGCCTTGCTGAAAACAGACTTGAGTGACTGGATTTTCTAAACTTGACAGCACTGAGCAAAAAGATGATTTTGACCCATTCCACAAAACACTCTACTGGGAACATAGAGGTAAATTTAGAGAAGAGGAAGCTGAGTCAGTATTTGCCACAGCAGAAATTGAGAGAATTCATACTTCTGTTGGTGTTTCAAAACAATAACAGACTCACATACCTTATTCATACCTCTGAGTTAGCCTCATCTTTTAATAACATCACCACCTTTTCCTATACAACTTCGGTCATTATTGTTTCCTGTAATTGCTTTATGCAGTTCTTAAAAACATTTGGGTCTTCATAAGTTAAGTTTGTTCGAGTTGCCCAAGGCTACAGCAATAAATAGAAGCATCACAAAGCAGAGTAGCCAGCCTTCAGTATGTATATTAAATTATGTTAATGGAGTTACTAGACCAGCAGGGAATATAAAGGAAACAGTATATACACAAATACATAGGACAGCCATTAAGACCTTAACAATGTCAGTGCAGGATTGTATCTTACAAATGGTTATCTACAACTTTGGCCATGACAATGTCAGAATAAAATGCTTGGACTTTTCTTCTTTTCTATAGGAAATCAATAACAGATTTAAATGTGCTAGGCAAAGAGTTAGTATCATTTCTGATAGCTGCACCTCCATTTAAATGCCAACTCTATTTCCTTGATATTTAAAGCCTTCAAACATGATTAAACTTTGTTTACTCTTCCATTTTGCTATCTGGTTACAATTCTAATCACTATTAGGCATGTGTATCTCTATCATTGGCAGCTGATACACTGAGCAGTAGAGGTAAAATTACAAAATTCTCTTTTCAATAGCAATGGCCCCTGATCTATTACAAAAAACAAACTTCCATCTCTAAGCAACTGATCTCTTAGCAACAAGAAGCACCTGCATAAAAGATGCCACAGAGAGTGATCACCAGAAAACCTACTCAGATCTTTAAAAGAAGCACATCAGTAGCAAAGATAGCACTCTTCACCGGTAAAATCAGGAGGAGAACACAGGTAATTTTTTAATTCATACGCTACATTTTTCTTCAGATAGTGTGACTAGGACATTACAGAAATGTTCTTTTATTTTGTTTTTGAGGAGGAATTATGCTTTCTGGAACTGATTTGATTTATTGTAATTAACTTTGTATAAGTGATATGTTGTCAGTATCTAAATAGATATTTTTGATTAGAAGGTCTGCAGGTCTTAAACCAAATTCTTGGCATTAAAATAACAACAAACATATACATTGTGATTATTCTACAAAGTTTCTTTAAAAAAGGCACAATGTTCTTGCAGAATAATTATCCTTAGAAAGTATTCACTTCATTCAAACCTTTCAAAGTGTTTATGTAATGTCAAGAAATGCTAAAACTTTTTAGGTTTTTTAGATACAGGCTCCACTGATTTAAAAAAAAAAGAATAGAAAGAAAGAAAGAAAGAAAGAAAGAAAGAAAGAAAAGCCTGTCCATTGTTTCTGTCGCCTCTAATTTCAATCTACTCCGAAGTGGATTTTGCTCCATTCACTACATTTCATGCAAAGATGTGAACCACGACAAAGTTAAGATACAATACATACAAACATATATTAAGTTGAACATAACAAATGTTGGACAAACAAACATTTCCAAGCATCATTGTCACAGCAGGGAAAAACGGAATTATTAGTGAGGTTACCAAAAGGTCATCAAGTGGAACAAGTCTGGAAATGACCCAGAACATTGGTTTCCTCTATCATGGCTTGATCTATCTCAGTTAGTGCTTGCTGTGGGGAAATGCTATCTTTCTTTAAGCTAGTACATCTTAGTTAATAATTATTTCTTGTGAAGGAAGTCATTGGAAATGTAAATGGTTTGATAATATTCATGCATTCTGCTTGTTTTTCCAAAAACCTAGATAAATTTTCTTCAGGTTTAATTGACATACACTGATGGAATACTTAGTATTTATAGCCAGAAAATGTCAAAAATTGAAGAGTTACTTTTCTTAGAGTGGTCCCTTCTATGCCAACCAACTTTTTGCTTATGTTGGTCAAATTATTTGCTAGCAATAAAAGTACCACAGCAGAGATGTAATTATGGCAGAGAGAGGTGCCTTCCACCTGCCAAATCACAAACAAAACCACCTACCTGGTAGTAATAGCAAACTGATAATAGTTATATACAAAGAAAACCTCTTCATATAGGTCTGCTTTCCCATAGTCATAACAAATCTGATGGAAAAAGCATATTAGAGAACAATTTCAGTTGTCTACCTACAACTCATCTTCTGGCTAGTTTGAGTGTAATTAGAGCTCATGGTGTTCTAAGGAAACTTTTGAGGTAGAGGCAGTAAAATAGAGCCTTACCAATACTGCAGAAGTTTGCTTATCTCCATAATTCTTCTTGATGGCATAGATGCACTGATATGTTTATTCTGCCTCAGGAGATGTATGTTTCAGATGAAACCCTTTTACTGTCTCATGTGGATAGTACTTTTCATGGACATTATGTTGGTTCCTAAGCAACAATGAGACCCTTTGTGAAAGGTACTAAAACTGGCAAGTTATTTTCCCAAATCATATGTCAGACTGTAATTAAAACCTCAGAGGAGGACTTGGTCCAAGATCTAATTTCAGATCATTATTCTTCTGAAAGAAAAATCACAATTCAAATAATTACAGATTGTTCAGAAAGCAGAAACCCTAATTGTACAGTCATTTGGGCAGCACAGAGTGTACCTTGCCTCACATATCCAAGTTGTATAAATAGCTACAAGAAAATAGTATGCATACTGGCCAGAAAGAGGGAGAGAGATAACTCCCAAGTTTTAAGTTACACAGGACAGTTTATCACTCCAAGTGTTGCCCACCACAGAGCAATCATAGTTTTGGAACTGGCTAGTTATTTTGAATGCTTAACACACTAGTGAGAAGTAATTTTTCAGGATGTGAGCATTCATCCTCTGAAAATCAATTTAGACATCCAAAGTAACTAGCAGTTTCTAGAAGGATGCGTTTGATTTGAGATTTTCAGAACATCAGGACATTCCCTGGCTTGTCCTAAAGGCAACATCAAAACCAACTTGACGGTATATTACAAAGACTTTATTTTGAAAGCTCACTAATCTCCATGATCAATAGCAATGCAAAGAGCTCAGTTAGTTACTTCAGCAATAATTTATCATCTTGGTCAGTACTTGGTTATATGTCACCAGCATCAGGTCTCTGGCATTAAGAAACACTAAAAGGATCCGGTAACCTCTTTGGAATGTTTAAGGCAGGACTTACAGTTCCAATGTACCAGAAATGTCATTTACATAAATCACAAGGAGAAGAGCAGGCTGTAGGATACTATTTGACAACCACTTTGCAGAAATCACCACACCAAGCTCATTAGAGTGGCTTCAGATGGCTCCTCCATGATATCTAAATGTTACTGACACCACCGATACATGACAAATTCCGATTTAACACAAAGACAGTAAGCTCATAAAATGAAGGTTACAAGCTACCACGTCAAGGTGCAGAAAAGAGGCATTGTCTTTAATGTAGCTATCCAAACACACAGTAATATTCAAATAGAAGTCCCACACTCACAGAAGTTATTTTTAACATACTTGTTTCCCTATCAATATGTTTAATCTGCATTTACCAGTTAAGTCCCAGACATGCTAGCGCTAGTCAGTGCTCAGAAAAGTACTTGATCAAACAGACCCCAAATGACAGGAATGTCAGTTCTGTAATTCTACAATTCAAACCTTCTCTGCACTTTGCAAACTTACAGTACACTGAGGAGGAGGGGTGACAAGAAATTGAGTACTGTGGCCACTGAGGCAGGTAAGAAAAGCCAAGTATCATTCACAGTTGTATATGAGCCTTTGGCGGCCTCCACTAACATATAACCAACTTGCAGTAGCATTTTAGAAGTGATATTGAAGGCAGCTGACAGAACTTGAAAAATTCAGAGAAATATTCTCTAGGAATATAACTTATTCAGCTGTGAAACAATGCAACATTGTCATAAGAAGTCTCACTGAGATTAAGAAAACCACAAATCCAAATAATAGCAGAGGCATCAAAAGTAATGATCGTTTTCATCTCATAGTACACAGGTATTTTCTTTCAACACCACTTGATCACAGACACATTCTGCATTCTTGTCTCTCTCACTCTCAGACACAACAACGTTAGGCTCCCACCTCCTCCCTTACAAGTCAAGAGCCCCTTTAAATAGCCACAATGATCATTATTAAATTTCCACTTCCAAGCTTCTGCTGAAAGCTGTCATCTCTTCCTTCCCCCTTCCTCCTCCTCTAACCTAAACAACAGATAAATTGAGGAGTGCCATTTAGAATAGGTTTTGTAGTAATCAAGTGGTACAGGATTATTCTACAAGATTGCAATAATCATGCAAGATTGCTAGAATACATTTCCATAGTAATTAGATGTGACAGAGCTCTACAACTGCACAAATTCTAGCCTGCTGACTCAAACTCTAGAAATGGCTGAAAAAGGTAACTATAGGCAGTGTATTCATTCCCTAGTGTGCACATTTTGCCATAATTATCTTTCTCTTGTGGTGCAAAAGGATTGAATAAGAAGTAGGAGACAGACCTAAACAAGCCAGGGTGCTTTCAAAAGCACATCTAACTTTAAAAATCTGCTCTGTGCATTCTAATTGGAAATGAAGCCAACTGTAATAGGACAGAAAACATCTGAAGAATCTCTTATGCAAAGGATCACTGAAGCACAGATTGAAAGCAAGAGAAAAACGAATAAGAAAAAATATTATAATTGAAGATAAAGAACGTCAGGATGAGAGTAACAGCATCAGACGACCAATGAATTGTGATGGAAATCTGTCAGTGACAACCCCACTGCATATAGAGAGAATTACAGCATGGGGAGACCACAGAGTATCAGGGAGCAATTTCTAGTGTGGCACTAAATAAACATATGCAATCAGATGCTTACAGAATAATTTTACAACTCAGCTTACATGAAACAGTAAGTACTCTCAATTTTAAAAACATCTTTTAATGTGTTGTCAACTTTAAACTCCATGGCCTTTCAAGAGAACAAGACAATCCCTGTATCAAGGTTTGTGTATGCCATATATGTTGCACATTTGGTGATAATTATCTATTTCAGATTAATTCGTCAAAGGGAATGCAACCATGCAACAAAAAAGGTGGACTCTTTTTAGTGGTTCTTACAATAGGTCCCATGCAAATGCAACTAATTTTACAGTAGTTACACAAATGACTTTTTATTCAACAGCTAGGATAGTAATTTATTATTTTGCAATAAAATCCACAATTTGAAAGCAGTGTTAAAATAGCTGTATGAACTCCTTCTGCATGAGCTCTAGTAAAGAAATCTGATGTGCTGTTAAAGACAGCTCTCATCCTATTTTAAGTGCTATATAATACAGCAAGATAGTTGTGCTTAAAACCAACAAATCCAACTATTTTATTTGTCAAAAGGTACTGTGTTCCTTTTAGGCTATGCCAACACTGGAAAATACTGTGGTCCAATGGAAACAGATCTGTTTAAAAAAAAAAAAAAAAAAAAGAAAAGAAAAGTAATTGGTAGTGATGATCCACTCCCTACTTTACTACATTTCAAGAGGGTTCACTTTCACTTCAGAATAGATCTAAACTGGTTTTTAAATGCCTGTTAAAATCTGGTGTGCATAAGACACAGCTTTTGAGTACACTATCTGATTTATTTTCATCCCAGTTTGCATGCTCTGAGATTGTTCTGTGATACAAACAGAAGCATGCAAATGGGAATGATCTGGAGGTTTGCTATCAAAGCAAACCCCTGAAATAACCTGAAACACCGCTGCAGACATACCCTGAGCCACCATCCTCCTGACTATCTCACATTCAGGGAGCATCCACAGAACAAATACAAGACAACCACCACTCAGCCAGCTAGACATTAGCCTTCTAGTTGTGAAATGCACAGCAAAAGCTAAGCATGTACTGACATGTAGAAGGCTGAAGCTTTACAGTCTGTATGAAATCACTGATCTTAACTGAGTGAAAACAGACTATCTAGAATCAGCTTCTAGTAAAAGAGAGTAAGGCTACGGTGTTTTATGGGGAAAAATGAAGACTTACTGGAATTATATAATCCAATAGTTATTTTTGTGTGAAATCAGTCCATTTAAAATTTCATTTTTCCAAACTGTTTAGTTAAGCCTAGGTCAGCTGCTTCAGACAGTACTACTGGGCACTACTATTTAGAGATTTGTAACAAGCAGCAGCAGATTTTTCCCATGTCCCTCCTGACAGATGAAACACTGCTGAGGAAAGAATTCCAGGACCCAAGAATGGTTCTTCAAGAGTTTTCAGGCAGTCTTATGAGCTCCTTCTCAAAATTACCAGTAAATTTCAGCACAGATTCTGTAACATATTTTATATTCTATTATTCTCTAAACTATATACACAGTTTGCACTTCTATTGACACAGCCATTAAGTACAAAGCTCTAGCTGGAAGGACGGGGGTCAACACAATTGTCACTTAGATGTATGAACTTTTTCTTTATTGGGGAACCCTGTCATCATTCATCATAACACCTTTTGCAAGAAAGCATTTAACAGAACCGAGAATTTTCTCACAGTACTTCAGTCAAGTCCCAAAGATCCGTGATCTACAGGGCCCTCTGCTGGCAGATGCTTTCCCAACTGTTAAGACCTACAATTATCCGTGGTCAGGAGGCCAGTGCACATCCATCTAATTTATGTCACAAAAGCACTTCCTTCTGAGCATCTTTCCTCCCACTACTTGCTTTTAAAAGGTTCCTCCACCCCCACAATACAAGTAACAATCAGAACCAACAAATCCCTCCTATCAGACACATACTTCAACCAGCTGCAAGGAAAGGAAAACTACCTATAGAAGATTTCAAGACAAAATAGGCAAGAATAGTGAAAGCTTCTTCCATGCACCACAGCTTTGTTCCCTTTCTAAACTTCTCCAGCCTATTCAGTAACTATTTACTATCAAAGTTTACTTGCTGATTTTTTATTTTTTTTATTAAGTGATTTCCTTCATAGAAAATTCTTAAAAAATAAAATGGGTATTCTGTGATTCTGGGTACAAGCAGGATGAGTAGTTCAGCTGAAATATTTTCAAGGTGACTTTTTCATGGTCCAGTTGACTTTTCCAACAAAAAAGTATTAGAAATGCCAAACCTGTCTACTTGGATCGTATTTATTGAAATAGGGCAAAGAAATTGTCAAAACAAGAAATGTCCATTGTTTGTTTTAAGAGCTATAGGAGCCACATTTATTAAAAAAAAAAAAAGACTGCTTCAGACAGGTTCCAGAGTATAAAAAGGACCCAAATTTTTGACAGTGCCTTTACTACTTTTATCTACATGACAACAAAATACAGGATATAAACATTATAAATCTAACAGTAAGGCGCACACTAATGGAACTCATTGGCTATCGTAACACAGAAAAAAAAAAGACTTTATGCTCTTACTAAAAATCGTAAAATCATGAAGTTAGGGCTAATCTAGAATCCATTGCAATCTGTACATTTTGAAAATACTGAAATCGGCTTCCATTTCTCTGTCAACACAAAGATAAGCTTTAGCTGTAGAGAACTAAGAACTGAGCAACATCGAAACTCAGGGCAGATTTTTTAGAAAATTAAAGAGGAAGAATCGTGCTTGCAGAATATCCCATGCAAACATAACAATACCTTGAACCCTAGCAGGGCTTAACCTACAGGTATAATAACCATAGATATACATTTTTACATATAGGCCTGTTTATTCTATCACACTAAAATGCATAACCACCTACATACTTCCCTTCATAGGGAATATGAGGCAGAGAGAAACTACTGTACAGACACCAGAATCTCTTGGAGAGGAAAAAAAAAACAGCAAAAAACAACGAACATCAGAGACTATCTGTGCCAAATGTGGCAATGGAGTACAAAGATGAAGTTCATCCAGATACAGAAAGAAAGCAACAAAAAAGTGAAATTATATGCCCTAAGTGTAGTCATTTCAACATACTGCAAGCTCATACATTGAAAGGGATTGAATCTAATAAAAACGTTTACATATACATGCAGGCACACATTGTGGTAGTGAACAGTACTCAAAGCAATTTAAAGCTAGCATTTTCACTTGTATCATTACAGAAACATTACCATTAGTGTGTAACAGTACGTTAGTTTCACTAAGAAATATCATTATGTGATAAAAAACGTTTCATTTTTCAGAACACACAAAACAGTACAACAGCTGAACACGTAAAAGATATGAGAGTATCCATGTACATACATATCACAAGAGGGATACTGCTAGCTATTGGAATTGCGTGTTTCTAAAGGATCACCTGGCATATTGTGTCTTCATCATTCTGGATCACAAAAATACCAGAAGATTTTCATAGCAATGATCCAAAACACTAGAGCATTATACACACCTGCGGGGTTTTGATCCACTACTTGCTCCTTTCCCCGTGGTTTTGTCTGTACTCTTACATTTTCTATTGTAATTGAAAACACCGATTTCTCACTGTCTAGAAAGCATCTGTTATATTCTTGGCATAGTTTAATATAATTATAGCACTGAGAGTTACTACAAAGTAAGCTGTACTTTCTTCTGTGAGACCAAAGAAAAACAGTGAGAGAACACCTGCTGAAAGTAAGCTGCAACAAAAAGCTTCCTATTAGGTAACTACATCCTTCAGTTTTGAAAAATTCCTGCAGGAAGGAACAAAGAAAATCTATTCCTACTTATTGTCACAGCAGAACTAAGACTGTTTTATTACTTTATTACTGAGCAGATACAAGCAGCATCTTTCTGTGGTTATGTGAGTTTTCTCAATCACATAATAACATCTTCCTTCTCAGGTACAATCACTTCTCATATCCTATGAATTAAACTCAAAAACATGCAAAACAACTTTGAAGGAATCCTACTGCTCCCCCTGTACATAACAGATCTTTCCCTTTGCTTGTTTTTTCTATTCTGTTCCAAGTGCTGGTTACTACTCGAAGTCCCAGACAATCCATGATCACGTTTGTTACAGCAGACAGTAATTTTTTCAGTGTTCATCAGCAGAAGCACCACCAAAAAATGCAATACTTAGTATAACAATCAAAGGTTGACTATAAAAATATATATTGTTTTAAACAAAATCCTGAGGTACACTGTAGCTGCAACATGAAAAAAACTGATGTAGGTATTCTGGAAATTCAAGGACTAATACTAAAGGCATGCAGGAAGGAAAAAGGCTAAGTAACAGAGATAAAAGCTTACGAGTGTACTCATTCAATGCTTCCACATGTGCTGAGAGTTTAATTTCTTGTGTTTTGGTTAGAAATTTGCAAGGAGTAAACCTCAGTATTGGGCAGCCGAGACAGTATCAGAGATAAGAGGTTTGTCAGCCAAAGCATCCAGAACTATGCTTCAATATCAAGGTCAGAAAAGCTTTCTTATTTCCAAGCCAAAAGAGTTTCTGCTGCACGTCTCTTTCAACTTGTGATGTAGCTTGTCCTGGCAAGCAATCCAGGCAGTCAGTCTCATTATAAAATAAAGCTACCTCAAGTGGTAATTTGCTCATTTACTGGACCTCCAAAGGGTTGAGAGGTACCAACTAAAGTTGAATGCATCTCTGAGCTTCAAAAAACTCTGCCTCTTTCCCCTTTCTCTCTCTCTAAAGCAAAGCAGAATCTCTTGGAAAAGATGGTATTGGAAACCCTGAATCCAATGCACTACATCACCAGCCTAGTACCAGATGTGATGCCAGTGGCCACAGTGCCCATACTCATTCTCATGTGCTTTCTATTTCTAATATGGAATCATGAAGAAACATCATCAATACCAGGTAAACTAACTCTATGGTATCACCTAAAAGCTGACAAAGTATTTCTTTTGTGTCTGAAATGTAAATGAGAAGGGAATGCTGAATAATAATTGTATGCAACAAAATTTCTTATTAATACATGTTTTTAAAATAACTGATAAAAGAAATGAGTCTCTATTTAACCTCAACACTTCCATAATAAACCTGGCTTAGCTATATAAATATGTGAAATTTAGTTTTCCTTTTATAGTGTATACGCTAGAAAGATATAATACCATTTTACAGAGTCTAGATGATCACATTTTCATGTGCATTATAAACTTCTACTTGTTATGTGTTGTAAGCTTAAAGCTTGCTGAATTGTCTTTGCTAGGAGTAAGCAGTATTATTTAGGAAAATATTTAGATTTTAGTAGATTATCAATTTTCTTCCCCATGTCTGGCACTGAAGACCCTCAACAACAGAACATCAAACAGTTGCCCATTCAGAGGGCCCTTTTTTAATGTTTTGGGTAGGTATTTACAGATTCAGGCTATTTTCCATCAGATGCAGTGCAATGACCTGCTGCATGAAGCAGAATAGTGCACACATCTTATGATGTATGACAGGAATAATTCTAGTCAATAGTTTTAAACCAATGACCTGGCATCTGAATAAAATCATAAGAAAAGATATTTGCTGAATTTCCTTCCATATGCTAAAACTCTTGGAAAGTTAGAGAGCAGGCAAAAGTATTCACAGAAGGTAATTCATTCTATTTGAATTCTTGATGAGGTCGACACAAAGACACAAATTAATTTGCTTTAAATTTACATGTATTTAAATAACCTGGGTTCTTGTGATTCCTATTAGTAAACAGTGGAGTCATAAGCGACTTGTAAATATTTTAAACAGTATAAAATGCAGAAGTTTTTATAAACACTTAATTTGTTTCATTTTATGGAATTAGACTTATGTTTTACAGACATTGCAATGGCAAGTTAAGCTTTCAGTGAAGAAGGAAAACCTAATTTTTAAAAGAATTCAATGATTATGCAACCTGTCCCGTTCTCTCTACTTTCTCCTTTTTCTTGTGAGAGGGACAGTTGATGATGAGTTAGAGCAGAAGGTTTTAGCTGAGAACTTTGATTAAATGCTTGTTAATCCATTCTTAGCTCTTACTGCAGGATGCTGTTTTCATAAATTCACAACACTAAAATACCTTTTCCTTTAAATATCTATTCTCTCACTCTGGTATTAATGACTGAGAAAAATGTAATTAAATTACATTAACAAAGATTAATTATATTTAATTACGTCAAAAGGATATTGACTTTTGTATGTGTTACTATGACACTTTAGCACAAATTCAGCCAAGATCACTCAAAGGATTTGTTAAAATCACAATTGAATAAACCATATGCATTTTTTTCTAGATCACTTCTTTCTGATATATAGCCATTGTTCATCCAAATGTAAGCAATCTCAAAGCAGCAGTTTGAAGCTGTATAAAGAACTACTGAATAACATTTATTGTATGCATATTGAAAGGATTGTAGGCTTTCATAGATATTAAATGAGGTTTCAACAACATAGATGCAAGTTTCTGTAAGACAGAACTTCATAATAGGATTTTATGTGGTGCCCAATGCAGACCTTGACCATAATGTAAAAAAATGTCCTTTCCAAAAGAGTGATGTTTGGTGATATATTCTTGTCAGTGAGCACTGACAAGACAAAACTTATTCTTTCTTTTTTCTTAGGGCCAGGATACTGTATGGGAATTGGCCCCCTCATTTCACATGGGAGATTTCTCTGGATGGGAGTAGGTAATGCCTGTAACTACTACAATAAGACATATGGAGAATTTGTGAGAGTTTGGATCAGCGGTGAAGAAACATTTATAATTAGCAAGTAAATCTTTATTTTCTATCCTTGGTAATATGAAGAGATTTCTCATATTTTTACAGCCTTTATGCTACATTTTTTTTCTACAGTAGAATTAAAGTTATTATTTTGCAAAATTATCCTAACATAAGGCTTTTGCTTCCTAGTGTTCACAGATCTTTTTCTAATCTTTTGTTTCTTTAAAGACTCCACTATTGAGGTCTCTACTAAAGACTACTATTGAACGGATTCTCTCATTTTCTTAGTTGAAAGTAAGATCAAGTATTACGGCCCACTCCTAAAAAATGTTTACAGTTTCTTATTATTCCACTTAATATTAGGATTATATTAATCCACTTAATGTAGGATTACATACTACACATGAATCCTGACTGATTGACTGCAATGCAGTATTAAGTCAAAGTTTAGTTTCCTGTGTTCTTATAAGATTCTCCTTAAAATGAGAGTAATGCCTGAAGATTATGGCTCCAATTCAGCAAGGTAATTAAGCAAATGCAGCATTATAGGATCATAAGTAATTCTACTCCAGTTACTGGGGTTACTCATAGACTTCAATTATACACAGTACTAAACATAATACTGAACAACTGCAGTCTATCATCTTATTAGCTCCAGTGGACAATCACTTTTTTCTTAAATTGGATCTTCTGGATGCTTATGAGTTATGCGATGAGCAAAAGAAAGTATTAAAAGATTTACCATGCATAATGGATAATAAATCACAATATTTTTATCAGCAATATCAATCAGTGAATACTCAGCTCTCATTATGTAAAAGCTTATGAAAGACAATGCAGTAAGGAGGACCATTACAGAATTTTCCATGTGTATTTGAGCAAGTCAGCTTTGTCTCTATTTTTATTTATGTAAAAAGAGGTAATCATGACAGGAAAACTATTTACATTCCTAACCTATGTAGGTATTGCAAATATTAATTTGCGTAACATGTATGTAATGTTTTGATCATATAAAATGCTATGAACTCTTATTGCTGCCTTCTACTTTCTGTATTGCCAATTCATCAGAAACAAAATCAGGAGCGCTGGTAAGAAGTAAAGCCATAAACTTTAGCATAGCATCAGACTTTAAAGTCTATACATCACTTTTCTTCAGATATTTTTTGCTTAAAAGCATTGACATCACAAGGAGAACTAGTAATTAACTTAAAAAAAATTTTTTTCCAGAGTGCTTCATAAATTCACTCCAAAACTAAACATACCCAACTTCTGTAAAAGTTTGCTGTTTACACTGTTGTCATCTGAACTTTTACCATCAAATCTAATCATATTGAGATGTTAAAGCATAAAGAGAAGGACTTGCAGTCTTAGTTACAAGAGATGTCTTTTGGAGGACTTCATTAAATAGCTTTATAATGAAAATCTGCTTATGGAAGGACATATATCAAAACCCTTCCTTAAAACATTATTCTATGTCTCTTGCGTAGATGCATGAAATGGAAGGAAGCAAAAGGAGCTTCCTACTCCTTTCCATTTCTGGGGACAACTATCTTAATTCAACACCATCTTTTTATGTTCATGAAAACATAAATGGTGTTCCTTGATGCGCAAAAAACATTTAAGGAAACTAGTAAAGAGAGCAGCTGTGGGGACATGTAGGAAAGAGAGTATGCTTAATTCCTTGGAGGGCTGGAGCTGCAGGCACACTCCTCTGTTTCTACTTCAATCCATAATCCATGTTTGTCTACTTGTACAACATAACATCTCATCGTATTTACCACTGCTCATGCAAAACAATGGGGAAAACCTAGCACTGATGAAGTCATTAAGAAAATTCCCATTTACTTTGCTCGACTAAAAAAAAAAAATAGCCAGTGTAAGAAAACTGCAATTTGGTCCACAAAGAATGTAAAATGGTATAGAAAGTAGCTTATTGTTTCATTTCACTCTATGCCCTGATTTTCTTTCTTTTTTGTTAGCTTTCATTTAACCAGGTTTTCATCACACTAGCATTTCTAAAATGCTAGCTCCCTCTAAAGGAAATATCTTAAAGTAACAAAGCTGGTCACAACTTGTTCACCAGCATATGTGTAAATAAGTGTTGTAAACTGTAAAAAGTATATATATGCTGGATTTCCTTATATTTCTCTTTAGGAATACTCATCCCACAGATTTGATTTTATAAAATTTTTTTCAATTTAATAGACTTATGTATGAATAATTCTACTCGATAACATGATGCCGCATAATCAAAAGATCCGAGTATATTTATGCTTTCTGTGTGTGTCTAGGAATGACCAAACAGCTACCAAAGTATAGCTGAAATTTAACACACATCATGAGGAAGCTATCAACTATCTGATTATTTTTAAGTCATCAAAGAAAAACTCTGAAGTCTTGCATAACACAAATACTAAACATTAAAATAAGCAGAATTTGTCTGCACTGCTTAACACACTTAAATGAATCATACTCCCTAAAATCTGCCAAGTTACTGTCTTCAAGTTAAGAAAAAGATTTTTTTTTCTTACATTATGAAGTAAGAGGTGTCATATTTGGGGTGAGGCTGTTGTTTGCAGCAAATCCCTATGTGTGAATTATATGGGTGCATGGATGGACAGACAAATAAATAGATGAACAGACAGACAGATAGATACCCTTCTTCCCAAAATATTTGCCAAGGGTTACAGAAATTGGTAGGACACAATGATTAATACTTCTGAAAACATAGACAATTAACTGGAATGAGTGTTGTCATAACAGGACTGGAAATGTACATGGATGTTAAACACATCATCTTCAGTTCTACCACATCATTCTTTACATGATATGTACGTTAGCCCTCATAGTTTTGCTCAAAATACAATCTGTAATTTTCCAGAGCAGTGGTTTTCAGCCTCTGGTATAAACACTTCAGAGTCTGAGAAATACTCCTATAGTGATTTTAAAATGTACGCATCAACTGTCAGTAGGACTGAATTGTATATTAATATTATATTATATATAATATTAATATTTAATATAATTAAT
>VXAA01002827.1:265273-311755 GCA_013399115.1 Anseranas semipalmata
AAAAAAAAAAAAAATGTGATGCCCCCTAACCATATGTAAAAGTATTTTTAAATTTCAAGTCCAGCATTCACATTAGCTCAACTGGCACTTCCATAAATGTATTTGGCAGTTCCTATCCCAGCTTTAACTGAGTTCAAAGACTTTTCTCATTCTATTTAAAAAAAAAAAAAAAAAAAAGTCTGTATAGTTTTAAAATGGATTTAGAAGATCTCCACAGCAAAACTATTTATTAATCCATTTAATATGCTAGAAATAACATAGCAACAGAGAAAAATCTTCTCTTGTAGTAATGAGAAAAAGATTGCTGTAATTAATATCACTAGGTTGAAATCAAATAGGAAATTACATAAACTTAAATTTTACTGTTTTAAGAGTCTGCAAATTTTGGATTCTCTTTCCACAAACAAAATTTTCATTGTCTGCATATTGTTAGAATTAGTTATTTTCAACACTCTTACAGCCTTCCAAACTAACAAAACTACCACACTTTGTTGCATTGTTGTTCTGCGAGCTCCACAATTAAGAAAAGATTTCTTGGTAGATGAGACTGCAATAGTTTACGACAGTGATTCCAGAATCTGAAAAAAGAAAGTAGAACAGCACCCTAAAGAAATTATCTGTTGTTTTAAGTTATCATCTCCATTGATATCTGTACTTGTGTATTACACTTAGGCCTTTCCCACTTGATCTTGCTATTGAAAAGTATCAGCAACTTTGTACTGGTTGAAGATAGCAGGGAAGAAATTATTTTTTCTACTTATTCCTAGAACTACCAGTTCTCTATTTACAACACAGACAACCTCTCTTCTCAATTACAAATGTACAATTCCTCTCAACATATATTTGATAAAATAATGTCCTTCAGGCAATTACAGCAGTTTTTATATTGAAAAGTAATTTAAATAGAATAAATTTAAATAGAATACCTAGGGCAAGATTTCCAAAGTCACTTGCAATGATCTGAGTCCATTCCAGCTGGAGTTGGAATCATAAAATCCCACTGAATTACACGGCAACAGAACTAACCCCTGCTTTTGGTTGCTTTTAAATTCTTAAAGTGCAAAAATTCCATCATGACACTATCTCCAGTGTACACAGGTGGAGGATGGACTAAGATTGGCTAACACACAGTGTACTGCTAGACCAAGCTTCAGGATGTCCATAGTGACACTACAGGTTGCCAGTAGCTTATTGCAAAGCTGCCATGCTGTTTCAGAGCACCCAGGAGTTATGTTTCCAAAAATTCCTGTCATCCTCCCTGTGAATCTCCAAGCTAACTTCCCTGCTCAGCACCCTTGCAAGTGATACAAGACATCCACAGTGCCTGTATTGCAGGTGAGGATATAGAGGATATATGTGATATGTGAAGATACATACCTCCAACACAGAAAGATAGCACAAATTATGCCAAATACCTTTCACTAACATTATGCGAACCTAGCATGAAATCCGTGCCAGTCACAAAGTGGCTGGATGCAAGGGAAGTTTGGGCTTTGGGGTCATTGCCATTCTAACTCAAAATGCTTATGTTTTTCTCTCAAAGGATAATAACTAAGTTTCAGACCCATTTTATTCCAGTCACTTAAATTATAATGATATTTATCGACATCGTTGTTGTCAGTAAGTTATTAATAAGGTAAGAAAGTTAATCTTTTGATCATCTTGCACATATATATTTACAGCCCTGTCTGGTCCTGGTCTTGTGCGTATGATAGCCATTTGTGTTGAATCAACAATTGATCATCTGGACAAACTAGAAGAAGTGACCACTGAAGTAGGAAACATCAATGTGTTGAACCTTATGAGACGGATCATGCTCGACACATCTAACAAGCTCTTTCTAGGGATCCCTTTGGATGGTACTAACAGCCTTATTTTTTATACCTTATGATGAATCTTAAGTGCATAAACAAGAAAAATTTATTGACATCACTCAGAAATAATGTTTCAGAAAACAGCACAAGAACATACTATTACATCACTAAATAATTAACTGAAATTGATTGATAAGTGATTCTAGTTATGAGAATTTTATAGGATGAAATATATATATTTAGCTTGTCACACTTAAGTAAATAGCATCTAAAGAGATTTTTATGCACTGGGCTGCTACATTCCCAACATTATATCCATGTAAGAATCAGAAATCTTTCCACTAATCTAAATGATTGCACTGAGAAGTTCACCTGATAATTTGTCTTCTGTGGCTTCTTCACCCTCAAAACCATTTGACAGAAATAATATTATCATGATGTACAATTATCCCATTTCAATATGCTGCAATAGAGTTCTGCTTCTGCTTTCCTGTGGAAGACTGGCTCTGGTTGACATACTATCTCCTTTTAGCTAGCTACCAAGAGTTTTTACAAAGAAATGTATCTTGTCTGCAGTGTGCCACAACGGTTTCCTAATGTTATCTACTATATACTAAAAACAAAATGTTTATCAAATTCCTGTCAACTTAGTGGGAGTATGGAGCAGGGCCTCATTATTAATTTTCCTGAAGTGTTTGTGCTATTTGACTGTTGAGGTTTAGATTTTATACAGCTGTTTGTTAACATCTATTTTCAGAAAGTGCCATTGTACTTAAGATTCAGAACTACTTTGATGCTTGGCAAGCACTTTTATTAAAGCCCGACATCTTTTTTAAGATTTCTTGGCTGTGCAAGAAATATGAAGAGGCAGCGTAAGTATCAATGGTTTTTACAAATCTTTTGCATAAGATTCTTTCTTTCTAGGAAGGAGAACCTTCCTGACATTTTTCTCTTTCTTTTAGAAAATAAATAGTAAAAATTTCAAAGGTGACTGGCTGAAGTCCACTATCTGCAAGACAGCAATAGAACAAGATTTGTCAGTGATGGTACAAGTGGCTGATCTCAGGGGACCATTTAAAGCCCATGTCTATTCAGTCCATATTCACTCACCAAAATATTAGTTAATGCCAGCTCAAATATGAAACCGAGTTGAAATCACTGGTTCAGTTCAAAGAGGAAAGGAAAAGCCATCTCATGGGGAAAAATTACATTTACTATCTGGTCAAGGATGTTCAAATATTAGGCCACAGATTGACAGTTCCTGGAAACAAGAAATCACGTCTACATTCATGGAATTGTCCCAAAAGAGAGTTAAGCCTTCAGTATAATTCTACTTATCGGTGTCCATAATGCACATTTTTGAGTCAACAACTGATTTTTTTTTGATCTAAAACTTGGTGCATAGCATAGTAATCCATTACAAGATTATCTTTTTCCCTTAAATAAGGAATAAATGGTTTTTGCCATCTCCCTATTTGTAATAGCACAAAATTCCTCTTCTATCTTGATACTCTCATTTGCTGTCTTCTGCCAAAAGAAGGCTGGCTATAAAAAGAACTGGCAATCAGTTTGTTCATTTTGGATTTGGAGTCCATCTAGGGAGAGAAAAATACTTCTTATGAAGCATGTGTAATAAATTGTTTTGATAGTTCTATATAACATAAAGGCTTTAAGGGAAAGATGGAAGTTCATTTGAAGTAATTGACAACTCTAACAAACTAGACACATACCAGTTTTATTACGAGAGTGATTAGTGCTTTATTCTGTGATTCTAATAATAGCTAACTGCGGTGGCCCAGTTATTACTAGAAACTCCCTGTGGGCAAATATTAGTGTCTGAAAAGCAATCCCATTAAAATAGACATATTAATAAATTTATACTGAAAAAAAAAAAAAGATAAAGGTCCCTGGATTTAAAGCAATGAGGAGGAAAACCACAGGATATTATGACTTCTGATATTCTTCTGATAAAGCTGGGTTGCTATTTCTAATACATAAAAAATGTTATATATGAGAACCTTACTGGGTCTGAATTTTAAGTTGATTTACCCCTACAAAACAAGCCTTTTAAAATGAATGTTGCCTTCAAATTTGTAGCTAATTGAAAGTACCAAATAAAACAATAAAAACTGTTGGACTTCACTATTTTTCCAACATTGATATACGTACCGTTGACACGGTATGTCTGATTACATAAATATGAAAAAATGAGATCAACTCTACCATCAAGATAGTACAATTTTTCTTGCATTTATCTTTTTTTTTTTTTTAAACAGTTATCCCTCACACTAAGTTCATTTTATTCACTAATAAAATACAGTATAAAATAGAAGGGAATAAAAATCTTTGGAAACATTAATAAATCTTCAAAAACTCTATTCATTGTAAGATACACAGACAGGTTTCATTCCTTTCAGTCCTATAAGAAAAGAATAAGATTTCAGGCCAACCTAAGAAATTATTTTATAAGAAATAAAAAGAAAATACATCTTCCCTTAGTATTGCTGCTTTTGCAAAGAACCATATAGACATTCTTAAGAGTACTAAATTTCTGCCTTAGACTTTTTCATTAGTATAATCTTCATGTTTCTAAACATATCCTATCTATATCTAATCATGTACTAAAAGTCTGCAGTTATTTATCAATACATTGGATTTTATCCATTTTCAGCAAGGATTTGAAAGGAGCAATGGAAATCTTAATAGAACAGAAACGACAAAAGCTTTCCACCGTTGAAAAGTTGGATGAGCACATGGATTTTGCATCCCAACTGATTTTTGCACAGGTATTGGCAATGTACTAAAACATTACTAACTTTGTTTTTTCTGACAATTTCCTATCACTAACAAAACAGGCTTTACAATTCAGACTTCATATATCTATCAAAATCATATCATCATAAACAGATACAAATTAGTTGCTTGTCTGATATTGTTTTCCATGGCTTAAACAACATCCTTAAAACTCTTGAGTCTATCCCTGAATGTCCTCCAGTCTTTCCCTAACTCCCATATTTTATCTTGTTATATTGCCTTTTGTATGCAAAGGCTTCAAATGCTGTGTAATTCTATCTTGCATAATCTCTGAGAGTTTACAGATACCGTGGGGAAAAGTAATAAGTCAACAAGAATCTGAGATAAGAATAAACCCTTGCTTTTCTGTAAGATCATCCACACCCCTTAAAACATGGATTTTCTGATTTTCTCTGAAAGAAAAAAAAAAATGCTATTTAGCATATGAGATATTAGACTGTCAAGATCTTGACTTTCGTTTAAGCAGATATTCTAGGTCCATCCCATCCTACTCCCACAGGATCTTTGTTGGCATCAGAGTTCAGCAATCAACATTTTCCCCAATATTTCCAATTTCTCCAGAACAGAGGAGATCTGACTGCTGAGAATGTGAACCAGTGTGTGCTAGAGATGATGATTGCTGCTCCTGATACTCTGTCTGTGACTCTCTTCTTTATGCTAATACTGATTGCGGAGCACCCCACAGTGGAAGAGAAGATGATGAGAGAAATTGAAACTGTTATGGGTAAGCAGGACCTGCAAAGTCAGAGATGTGGGAATATAGTTTTGCCTGGGCAGTGAAGTGTGTAAACAATTTTACCACTGTGTGTAAACAATTTTATTCAAGATCAAATGAAAGACGAAATATTTTTCAAACAAATTCAAATGGGATTTATCAGAATTTACAATCTATTAGAAAAAATTCACTTATTCACCCCTCAACAACAGCAGTGCAAATCAGCACTCACCTCATAAGTTCCAGTGAAATTATTTTCAAATTTACCTTGCAGTAACAAAAGGGGACACTCATTTCAAATACTTCTAAACATCAATATTTCTCTATGTACGCATACAACCTAAGTTTCACTATAGCTGTGGAATGGAAACATTAAAGAAAATTAAAATTATTGTATCATTCTGCTGTCATCCATTTTAATCTCAAACTGGTCTCCTCTTTAAGTATTAATGACTATCATTCAAAACACAATCAAAATATTCCAAATCTGTATTCTTCCCTTTCTGTAGCTTTCATTCAAAGTCTGAATCCTACTGACCTATATAGAAACCAATTTCATCCGCTTCTATTCAACATTTCCTTCTGGTCAGTTAAACACTGGCAAACGTATAACAAATCCTTTGCTCTTTTTCTAAGGTACTTGTAATTTAAGTTTTAAATACAAAGCAAGAGCTGTGATGTTATCTCAAACCTTTTGTAAGTGTTTTGGCATCTTTCTCCCTCTTGAGCTAGGAGACAGTGTTTCTTCTCTTCTTCATGGCCATTTTTCTGACTGATCTGAGACACTGGAATTGAAATAAATCCAGCAAACAGTGAGCTTTGGTATCAGTTTACTGACTAACAAAAAAACTTTAATCCTGTAAGTCACAAAAGCAGCAAAATCTTCCCCTAGTATATAGCTCAAAGAGCTTTTCTCACAACTATACTGGGCTTCTCAGTGGCACCTACATGGAACATAATGCCAGAGGTTAGCCTCAGATCCATCACTAGAGAAAATCTCCATAAAATCCTTATATGCCAGAGTATAACAGTCTTGAAGTTTGCTAAAGTAAACTGCCTTTTACCCTTACAAATCAGTGTTTTCTTCATCAAGTATTGCGTAGTTTGAAGAGACAAGCACTAACTTATTAACTTACAAGTCTCCAGAGTTAACTTCCTAGAGTAACATCCAGCCATTGCTGTACTGTTACTTTGATGCAAAAAGATTTCTGATTTTACAAATATTATTTGAGAGAACACACAACAGACTCCAGATTACATTAAATCCTTTTACCAAGTAATGCTTCTGTCATTGAGTAACTGACAAAGGAACCTTTTTTTTTTCTTTTAAGTTCAGATTTCAAACCATTCCAGAAAGCACCAAGATATATTCTTCTCTTCCTTTATATTCCAAAACAATTACTTCACAACTCAATGAAAGGTAACACAGCAGTGGAAAACTACTATCATGTCACAGATTCAACTAGTGATAGAATGTCTAAGATTCTATATCTTATGTCTATAAAATAGACAAGATTTGCTGTTCCTTGAATTTAAAGAAGCATCGACAGCTGGAGAGCAGCAACTACATTTGTGGAATTTTAAAGAATTCATTAGAGGCTTCAAGTTTTAATATAATTCTGATTTAGAAATAAAGTTATTTTCAGTAACCAATACAGAGGAATTACTGTTTGGTATTTGGAAAGCAGAACCCATAGAAATACAAGATAGAGCCACTAGAAATGAAGATGTGGACAAGCAAGGTATTGAGAAATTTTCAGAAGAAAACTTAGCTCGCAGGAAAGCGTTTGGCTGATTATTTTTCATCCATCAGTAGGAAAGAGCCTAAAAATTTCTGGAAGGATTACAAATCTTACAGGGAGACATGGATGTAAAGCATAAAAATGGTTAGGTTTATATAAAGCAGTTGGATGTGAAGCATATTAATGGGTAGGTTTAAGTGTGATCTAAGAGTGGGTGATTCTGAAGAGCTGACGTAGCAGAACATTATTACTATTTCCATTCAGAGCAATAAATCATATTTTACTGTGCTCATGAGAGTTCAGTACTCTACTATTCACCCTCACTATTTCTTTCTGAAAGCCTTGATTTTGGGAAGGCAGTAGAATGTTGTTGGCTTCTCTCTCCTTAAGCAAATGACAAACTGGGGTAGCAAAGGTCCCTTTCATGTGGATAACCTACCATTACTGTGGTCAAGCTGTAGTTCTTGAGCTGCTTGTGGCTTGAAGGTTCAGGGCTCTCACTGGGAGGACATTGTGGTACTGATACTGCTGCTGAAGGAACCAAGCTAGGAGGAAGCTATTCATGGTAACTGAAATTATCAATTTCACTCTAGGACATAGCTGTACATCCATCCAAACACAATGACACAGTGAAAAGGTAAGGTCTCTACAAAGCTATCTGCCATCCATAAACTATTCCCAGATTCCATTTGCTGCCAGTTATCAGAAAAAAATGTTGTTGTGTCTTGCTCTCAGTTATGCAAAGAAATTGTTTTTTGGCCCACAAAGTCATGGAAGAGCTTTCAGAGTTTTGTCATTGATAAGAAAACAAGACAAAGACTCAGCGTACTAAGAGAATGAGGGGAGGAGGAGATCATAAATTAATGTCAGGGCTTATGCTGATGAACAATATAAGGTTTCCCAAACATGTAAGGATGCATAAAACTACGTAGACGCTGTTAGATCCTTCCTACCATTTCAGGAATTGGGAATCTTCCCAAAATGTCTCAGCATTTATATGGTGAAGCTATTAAATTCATAACCAACTTCTGCACCATTTGTTTTATTCCTGAAGGTGACAGAGATGTACAGAGTGATGACATACCAAACCTGAAAATTGTGGAGAATTTTATTTATGAGAGCATGAGATACCAGCCAGTTGTGGATTTGATCATGAGAAAAGCTTTACAAGACGATGTGATTGATGGCTATCCTGTGAAAAGGGGGACAAACATTATTCTCAACATTGGACGTATGCATAAGCTTGAATTCTTCCCAAAGCCGAATGAGTTTTCTCTTGAAAATTTTGAGAAGAATGTAAGTTTTCCATCTTCTTTCTTACAGGAGCTTGGGTATTTTCATTGACAATGTATATTCCTCTTATTTTGATCAAGACCTTTGTGACCATAAGTCCGTTTTCCCTTTGTCTAAGTGCCTCAGCTAGCTATACATCCTGCTTGTTACTATTGTTATTATTAGAGCTAGGTAGGTATTTTCCTATCAAAAGTGCCTTTTAGTTCAGAAATAATGACATTATTGAAGACAAAAAGTTTCCCAGACATCTTAAGCTTGGTTAGAAATTTCTGCTGAAATATGTCCAAGACACACACAGTTCCAACCACCTCCCCTGATATTGGCCAAAATAAAGAGGCTTTAGGGATCTACTGCCATGCAATAAGTACACACAGCTGAGGCAGTGCAAGGAATCTCTGGAGAAGTGGAGCAGTATAGTAACTCCTGAGAGACAGAGAATCTAGCACCCACTTTATTCATTTAAAAATGAAAAATAAAAATAAATAAAAATTAAAAAAACTTTTCCTAAGTAAAAATAAATATCTTTTATAGACTGAAGTGGCAATCCTAAACTTTAACCAGCTCAGTACTGCAAAGGCTGGGTAAATTCTATCCCAGTTCAACACAGCACTTAAGTTTTATACTAACTCCCAAAAGAACTGGAATTTTCTTTAGCCTACGTTATTGAGTCCTGTATCAAAGTGATATGTGAACTTTTGTTTTTTACTTGTAATCCCCTACTATTGTAAATCATCCTTCAGATTATTTCTTTTCATTCAGAACTTTGCTCTTCCGGTTACTGATAAAACATTGTTTCCCCAAAAATGTATTTGTTCAGCGATAATCATATGGAGAAATTAAAAATGTATTGAAAGAAGATAGACCAATTCCATGGCAAGTTTGTCTCCTTGTTTTTGACTGTTAACCAGTGGAGATGGAAATAGAAGATGTTGCTGTCCAAGAAACACAGGGCACAAAATATGAAATATTAAGGCTTGGTTAGCACTCCTGTGGGCAATTAGCTAGATCTCTAGAATATGTAGCTATGCAATAGTGGAAGGCATGATCACCTTAGCCCTATGAAGACAATCTCAACTGCAGAATGTTAGCCTGTTACCACAAATGCATGGACTTCCATGGTCTACAAGCTTTCTCTTTATATGGTCTAGCAGCCTGTCAAATACTAAGGTTGCATGGGGCTAAAGCTAAAGGGCTAACGTTTTCTGCAGCTGTCATAACTCGCATTTTGACTAACTGAAAAACAAATTTGAAATAATTTTATTACCTGGCTAATTTTTTTTTCTCCTAAGATGTTAGAAGCTGCACCCATGTGTCCAGAGAGAATACTTTCAGTTTTAAAGAAATAAATAGAAGATCCACTTCAATACTTCAAAAATGGGTATACTAGTAGAAACACCCAAAGAATTAAGAAAATAAGGACACAAAAGATATGTATGTTCAAGCCAGAAACATGTCTCTAGGCTTTACATTCTGCCTATTAAAAATCCAGGAGTACTATGCAGGCCACATACAGAATGAGAACTAAACACACAGGTTAACATCTCTAAACTGCTAGTTGATTACCGACAGCAAACTCTGCACACAGTATTAAAAACAGCAGATCAGGAAAGAAGGCACGGTGGAAAATTCTAGGAGAGTGTGATTAAGTTTATTTCAATAACTATTCACTGTGAATAGATACCATTTTGCCACCCATTGTTTTCATTCTAGATATTTCTATCAAAATGGATTTCTTGCTTATTTTATAAGCACACTTTGCTTCTAAAAATATTTCCCCTTGACCAAATATTTAACCACACATTTTCTAACTGACTTGATGCATTGTTTGCCACATGATTATTCTAGCAAGTACAATTTTCACACAGTTCTCTAAGTGAACAGCAACCCACACCATTATTTATAGGATGACATTGTTAGAATCTAAATATTTTTCCATTTTCCCAGGCTGTGCATTTGCCATTGTGCTATGCTGCCAGCTGCTGCACTTGCTTTGTATTACAAACATTTGTATTTACCTATCATTCTTCAGAAAGTACAGCTGTTTATTTGAAATAATTTAAATAGTAAACATTTTTTTAGTCTGAAGATGAGGAAAAAAAGGACACTTTTTTCTAGAAAATTTAATATAAAGTATCCTTTTCTACTCTATTCTTGGATTAAATAGGAAATCAGAAAGACGCAGCTAATGTATTACCTTTTTTTTTTTAATTTTAAACTACACAAATGAAGAAAAATAATTTACTTTTAACCAGAATTGCTTTTCCTTATTCACAGAAAGTGTCTTGGTACATCATAAGCAGTAATCTTCATGTTTTTGGGACTGTTTTGGTAACTGATCTATTCAATGTCGATAAAGGTAGCAGAAACTGGCTGTGCATTCTTCAACAGTTCTGGGAATCCTGCATTTCACATTTTAGTTGATAGGACAGGAGACAATTTTATAAATGTTATATCTGTGTTAAATGCTAAATAAAATTTTCAACATTATATTTTATGACAAATTAATTCTCAGGAATACTAGCTTTTTGATAATTGTAGTAGGTGTACAGCATTATGAGTAACATTAGATAAGGCATCAGCCTTTAGCTTAGACATTTATGAACTTTGTAATGAACTTTCTCAGAAAAAGTTTTTAATTAACTTTAATGTACATTAGAGCAAAACCTTCACTCTATTTCAAAGCCTGTGGTAAAATCCCTGTAGCTCACAGGAAGAGCAGACTGAAAAACATGTGCAGAATTCAACTGCTTAAACTTTACACTTCCAGCTACCTTAGCATTTGAAATGGCATACCCCCTGTAGTTCTGCAGTTATTTCTATATTTTGGCCTGATGAGTAGGAGGACTGCTCAGCATAAAGGGTAACAGAAAAAGCAATAATACATAGAATCAGACATGAGGTCACGACATAGCTTGGGTATAAGGAAAGAGGTAATTGTTCGTAAGAGATTCCTTCACACTTTTTCCCCCCCAGAATATATTTACTACAAATTTCCATCATCTCTTTAGCTACTTTTGTGGAAAAAAAAAAAAAAAAGCCTTAAAGTTTATTCCTTGTGTTATTCTGTGCAGGTTCCTTCACGCTATTTTCAACCATTTGGATTTGGCCCTCGGGGCTGTGTAGGAAAGTTTATTGCCATGGTAATGATGAAAGCAATTCTGGTGACTCTTCTGAGACGGTGCAGAGTACAGACAATGAAAGGAAGAGGACTTAACAACATCCAGAAAAACAATGACTTATCCATGCACCCAATAGAAAGGCAGCCTCTGCTGGAGATGGTTTTTACACCAAGAAGAAACACAAACAAGAAGCAAGGTGACTAAAATGGATCAGCACTGAAGTTACAGGGCATTCTCAGCCACAGCCACTTTAAGAAATGCCCCTCATTCCTAGGTAAAGATATAACAAAACATTTTGTTGCCCCTAAATCACTACAGCTCCGAGTGACCACCTATTCTGTCTCCACAACAGAACTATGTTCCGACCATAACTTTAATGTAATAAAATAAGACCAAATTTACAAAACAGTCCTGTTGTCAGGTGATGTCACACTATACATAGGACTCCTAAATACTTTTTAAAACCATCAAGTTCAGATGAAGTCATACTTTGCTTTTCAAACAGTGCAAGGTCAAAGGTTTGAGGGTCAAAATCACATGCCTGATGTGTGCTAAATTCCAGGACTCATTTTGGGTTTTGTTCTCCCCTGCCCCCAAAGTTGGACCAACTAGTAATTAATTATTGCTAAAGTTCTAATCATCTGTTTTCAAAAACATCCAAATAATACTAAATTCAAGACCATGAAACCATTTAAAATGCATGAAGTTGTCATGCTAAAAATACATGTATTAACATATCTACAATAATTATGTCCTCTACAATATTTAGAATATATTTAAGTTACAAAAAAAGTTTGTAAAAAGTCATTCAAAACATTTCTTTACCGTGTTTTGCTGCTATATTAAGCAGATACTAAAGACTTGCAATGTTAGACAGACTGATAGTAATTTTCAGAGAACCGAGAAGTGTAACAGTTGAGACAACTGTTCTATGCTTTTAAAATTCAGTGTCCTGCTACAGATTATGTTACAGAGGATCTGTAAGCATTTTAGAAATGACCAGCTGAGAATAAAGTAATGAATATGAACCATTACCACTAGTATCATACAGGGAGGGAGCGAGGCAATGCCCATAGCTCCATTCCTGTAGAAGTTTCCCACCTTGCTTCAGTTAGGGGAAGAAGATCAAATTCTCCCTAAGCTGCTTAAGTAGTACCAAATCCTGTTTCAATCTGTTTTTAATTGCACAGTTCTACTTCAGAGTAAGATTTGGAGTTGTTTCCATATCCCCAAGCCAAACAGGAGTGAAAGTCCCCCTCGATTATCCACATAGTTCTTACCGTTTCTCCGGCTTTCAAGCATCTTACTCCATAAACACCGATTTAAACTGACTCAATAGCACAAGAAGAGAAACACTTATTCAAGAAGTAGTTTTTTTTTTTTTTTTCCCCTTCTTCTTCAGTAAGATCAAATGGGCTGCACTCATCTACTCAAGGTAAGATGCAAGTCTCTCGGGGTAACTGCTCAGAGATTTGTAGTGGCAAAGAAGAAAAATTCTGAAGCAACAAGTAGATTTTTCAAAAACATTTTTAAAAGCTTTTTTTTTTTTTTTTTTTTACTTTAATTTATTTTTAAAATTAGGCTTAGCTTTATATGTGGTTCTTTACAGGAAAACTACATAACTACCCACATTTCTTGTTGAAAATGGAAATTAAAATATCTTGAAATCTGTAGAACATACCTTAACATTTATTGGTATCTCTACTAGCCTGATGCTGAGTTGCTTGTTTGGTCAAGAAGGAAAAGACCTCCCTGGCTTACTGACAGCATTCCTTGACAGAGACTTTCCATTTTCAGTACGCTTCAGTGTTCATGCTATGTAACATAAAGAAAGGGATTTTCAGGACAAAGTGCCTTGATAAAACCAAACAACCAATGAACAATTGGTTATATTTATCTGTTCCTCCCAAGTCACTTAAAAGTCACTATAAACAGAAAAAAAAATTGTTTGTGTCTTTGCTTAGAAAACCTAATTATGTCAATTAATCCGGTCCCTCAGACCACTGTTCTCAGGTACAGGTCTTGCAGAGGAAGACCTATTCAGTAGCATACAAAAACTTCACACAACCAACAAATAAATGTTTGTTCCAGCCAGGAGTAATGAATTAGGTCAGGCTGGAATTGGTGATCAAGAAGAGCTGTACATTTAGGTCATTTCTCAAAACAGGATGGAAGTTTTCTACAAGAATTTAAAAAAAAAAAATCATACTTGAAAGCAGAATAATTTATTGTAGCTAGGTTACTTTCAAAACTTTCTCCATAGCATTGGCATGGTACCCAAAAATAACACAACAGTGAAGTGCAGTCCCGTACCACTTGTAAATATAGACAAAATAGTGTATTTGAAGATAAATAGGATTTCCATTTTTTAGTCATCAAGTGACTTAGTGGCATGAACATTTGGAATACCTAATGTAACCTTTATTTCTACATTCTCTGAAGCTTTTAAACTAAGAAAGAGTTGGTTAAAAAAAGGGGGGAGGCTAGTATCCTAATTAAATCCCATTCTTCTTCATTCTGTTTCATAAAACACTAAAAAAGGTACTTTCATGGCCATGAATTTCTAACATGTATAAGAACTTAAAAAAATCCACTGAACTTTCTTTTGCTTGAGAGTAAACTATCATTTTATACACACTGTGCATCTTCATTTATTTCCCACACAAATATTTTGAATAGTGATAATTTACTCTCTGGTTTTCCATCTCATAATTATAGGTCTCTCAGAACAAATTTTTCTCAAGGTTGGAACTAATGAACTATTTCTATCATTCAAGTTTTAAAATAATTATGAAATCATGTAGATAGCTGGAAAATGCATGCTACTCTGATTTCTTTAATATATTATATATTGTTGAATTTATAGGCTGGAATTTCATAAACGCGATTACTGTAATTAGAAGAAATTACAGAAGAAATAAAGAAGGAATAAAGCAATTTCATTTTTTACTTTTTGTAAGCAAGCCTGCAGAATTATTTTGCATTGTATTTCATGTAAAATCTTTGCATTGTATTTTAAGTAAAAAAACTTTGCAAATAGTGATTTTGGTCCTCAAATTTCTACAGTACTTTATTTTGCCCACATTTGGGCAATGGACCTGTTAGTTAATCTGAGACCAGTTCTCCGTATCTTTATTATGGCTGTTATGCAGTGGTCTATTTGCATGAATATTTGCATGATGAGGCCCATTTCACCTCCTCATATACTTACACGTTTGAGAACAGTAATTGATGAAGCAGCATTTCAAAGCTTACCATGTGGATATAAACAACAAATCTTTTAGATGTATATATGCCATTGTATATAACTCTGTTTTTAAATGGTGTTTTATTATCAGGCACTGTAAAAGCGTAGGTGACTTTTAGAACCACATCAAATCAACTATCAAGTGACTATTCCATTAATGTTCAATCTATTAACACAGAACAAACTTGAAGACTGTTTAACACATCACTGTGATTATGGGCTGCTCACAGCACATAAATGTGGTATGCTGTCAGAAAATAAAATAATCATCAAATAAAAGCTGTATGCACAAAAGCAAGTTTTAAATTATGTTCCATCATGTTTTCCCAATCTAAAAAAAAAATCAAAGGTATTTAAATTTATGAATGTGTATGCATGCATAAGCTGATGATTAAAATTTTAGATACAATGGATGAAATGCAGAATCTGCTAAACTCAAATTTTCCACTAATTTCACAGGATCTAAAATTGCACAGAAATTTTTATCACTACAGAAACAGAAATAAATTACGTAATTTAATTTCATACAAGACTGCTTGTCTGTGAAGGCATTTCATCAAAGGTTTAAAAGAAGGGAGAAGAGATTGTTTTAGTGATTCTGAAGATAATAGGGACTTGTGGATGTAACAACAAAAGCTTGGCTTGATAACACAAATAGAAAGGGCTCAGCTACCTGTGAGAAAAGTATCTAATAAAAATGAAGCAGAACAAGGAAATAAACAGAATACACCATTTAAAAAAAGTTAAATTTCATCTTTTTCTACTCATATCATGATGGCATGGCAAATTCAGTTTGTTTCTGTGTAACTAATTTCTTTTGCTTTCAAGTGAAAGCTTTAAAAGTGATAATTCTTGTATTTGGATAAGTTACAGACACCTGAAAGGTAGTAAATGGCATACATTAAAACATAGCTGGAAATGAATAGATTTTTCTAAAAGCAATCCAATCATGAAACGCTCTCAGTGAAAACATCCTAGAATTTTACAAGCTCTATTACTAGATGTGAATTTAAACATGAATAAACAATTGTCATTTTATTAGACTGCCTACTTTTTTGCATTCTTGAAAACAGATCAGTTAATAGCCCATTAAATTCCATTTTTAACGTTAAAATAAAAATCCCAACTGAAACTTTACAGCAGAAAGGATTGTAATACTGTTGGATAAAGGAAAACAATGAATATGGTGGGCCAAATCTGCTCTGATCCATGGCAAAATAAATCCTTCTCTAAGACTGGAATTTGCTGCTGACATACTCATTTTAAAGTGAGTTACCCATTACTTAAGAGGTTAAGAATGCGTAAGCCTTAAACTTTATGAGACATTAAAACGGTATGCAAAAACCACTTTGGTTTTTTTTTGTTTTTTGTTTTTAAGTCCAATGTTTTCAAATACAGACCTTTAATTTTATACTGTAGACAAGATCAACAGCTCTACACCACTGTATAAACAAAACCATTCAAATGCATCAATGGGTTAAAAAAAAAAATCACACAGAACTGACCTTTTTAGAAGTATATATTGTGAACTACCAGTCACCCTTAAATAAAACTACTGCTTTCTTAAAGTGAGATGATATTATGCTGTTCATATTTGTGCTATCATCTCATTAGTTGCAGATAACTTTATTTAAGTACAAATTTAATTAAAAGATGTACGAGTCAAGATTGCACTCTGAACAGGGTCCAGCAGATGGCACACACAGAAAATTTATTCATGCAACAAGAACAACTTCACGTGTTAGCAAAGTCCCTGTTGATGTACAAAAGCTAAAAGCCAGACTTCTATGATCTTATTCAATTAGTAAACACTGCTACAGGAACAGGTTGAGTCATTCCAAAGTCATTGAAAATGTACAGGTGGAGACAAAATTAACCACCAATAACGTGGACAGACCTTACTAGCATTATTCCAACTAGTACTGCCATTAGAGCATTATTTTCACATATCAGCTTTTATTAAAACTGTTCTCCCAGTCTGCCTGAGTGGAATCTATATGCATCATTTGGCATCAAGGCTGATAGAACCCTGCTTAGTAAAGTTCCAAAATGATTTCTGAGAAATTGTAAGGGTCTGTTGGGATTTTAAAATATAATTCAGCCTAACTTAATTTGATGTCTTTATACTACTTCCCTTTCCCTTAATTTGATGTTTTTATATGCTATTTTACTCTATTGCTGGGTTAATTTAATTTAGTGCCTCTATGGCAATCTTCCATAGTCCACAGTATAACAGGAATCTCTAATTCTCTAATGAAACATTAGAGTCTTCGAAGGAAAGTTGATTTTGGGGTATTGATTGATCCTTCAATAAGTAGTGCAGGTCCCAATACTTCATGTGGCCTCATCACACTTATACAAGTAGTTATGAGTTTATCAGTCCAAGAACTGAGCAGATTCATAACAACTCTTTATTCTTTAAATAACTGCTGGACAAAATCAAGACCAGTGAACTCAGCTGCAGAAAAGGATACATTTGGCACAATATGCACAAAACCATTAAGCTGCCCGATTAGAGCTGAAAATACCTCCCATAGGATTTCAAGTCTTTTATTCCTTCTTAGTTTTAGAAGAGCTGATTAGCATCTCACTCAATGGTTTATAAACTTATCCTTACCTTATAATGATATGGAGATAGAGCTGAATTTCGTTCTCCATTTATCAGTCATTGAAAGATTCTTGGCAAGTAATTACATATCATAACAGCTATTTCAGAAACTGCACCTTCTAACATCTGTAAGCATATTTGTACTTATATTCCGCCTTATTCATTCCAGGAAACATTAGAAGAAATTATTATTCAACACTGAAAAAAATATAACAGAGACATGAGAAGATTATAAATCAGTATTATTATAATATTAAGTGTGGTGCTAACTGCATTAAGAAAATTGCCACTTACTTCCATTTCAGAAAGCACATAATTAAATTTTGTAAAAGGATTAGATCCAGCTACTGAATGAATACTAAAGCAGCTGCAAATGGATCTTATTGTGTTTGATGTGAAGTGAAATGTTTTCAAATGAAATTTCATCAGCTCAGAAGTATAAATAAAAATGAAAATATATTCATTGATCTCTTCCTTCCTGCAAGAAGGATAACGCAAAGAAGATAAATTCGTACCACAGAAATATTATTGTTCCATTATATTACTTCACCTAAGGATCTCAAAGCACATTGTGAGTATCAATTAAGTCTTCAAGACAGAGCTGACTTGCTAAATTCTCTCCAGAGAGAAAAAGAGAGAGAGGTTATACTAAAATACAATTGACTGTGTAGCTCAGGAGCTAAATGCTCAAGGACCCCTTCACTTAGCTGACAATCTTTGGTCAAAATCCCAGGACACTGGGACCATAATCCAATTAAAATGCCTTTGCCTAGATGCCAGGATATATGGCCAGAGTCTGCATCTATGAGGTCGTATGTATGGTATGAATAAATAAGGTTATGTATATACTAAATATTTGTCTAGCACCATGTAAATTGTATGACCAACCAATTTAACCGAAGGAAATACATAACCAACAGCAACACTTTAGTTAGAACATACAGTAAGAGTCAGGGATAGCAGAAAGGTGCAGACAAAAAAATAAAGGTAACCTGATTTATTGCAAATGTGTACTTGTGGCCCCAGGGAACCTACAGGTGAAGCTGACACTGTCAGGATCAACACCTCCTTGTCAGAACTCAGGACACGAATGTCTTGTGACACTCCACCTAGGGAAGAATAACCACCAACCTTGTGGCTCCACATATAATTGAGATGAGAGGAGAACAATGCAAGAGGGGTATATACAGCTTGCTAAAAAATACCAGCAGCAGTTCATTGTTTACATATTGTTTTTAAGTAGATTACCAATAAATTATTGGATCACACCATGCATTTTCCTTCATTGCTGGCAAGTATCCTGCTTAACATAATTAGTGCAAGAACCTCAAATTTTATTTTATTTTTTTAACATCTACTTAAAATTGTATCAAGGAATTACAACTCCTCATTTGTCAGTTCTAGCTACACACTAAAGCTCTTTGCCATAGTAGAAGAATGAAACCTAGAAAATACAAAAGACTGTTGAAGTTTTCTTAAATTTGAGTCATTTATCATCAGTCCATTCTGAAAGTACTGTAGGAACTGCATCACAACCCAGCAAAGGATACATTGTTTTGGAGAACCACATCTTACAGGGTTAAAAGGTTTTCATGCAATGTGCTAATACAAAACATTGTCATGAGATAGCCACCCTTGCAACTCACAGAACAAGGAAGTTTATGCAGACTACACAAAGATATATCCCCTAGTGAGTAGTCCCTCCTGAGCTTGCTCTGTGCTCTTTGGAGACCATGTTAATCCTCAAAAGCCATGTGGAAGAGCTGGAGTTTAGGAAGGCCAACGCTCTGAAATTTTGCTGTCATCACTAACAATAGGATCCGAGTTCAGGTAATCATGTAACTATTTCATGGAAGAGTGGGTAATGATGCAGTAAGGATATGCAAGAATAGTCTCCAAATATTATAACCCATTGAAGGCCCAAGTTTGCAATGTTCTTAAAGTTATCAAGCTAAAGATCATCAACTTGTGAGCATCTCAAAGCATACTATTGGACCTGCTCAAATTAAAAAAAAAAAAAAAAAAACTATTGAATTCTCTGTTTGAAGTTTGCTAACATGAATCTATTTCCACATTTATTTATTGCAGGGGTGGGGCAGGGAAGAGATGCTTGTCTCTGAGAATTCAAGGAACTCTCTGCAGAATAGAGCATAGAGACAGAGCACGAACAGAGCAATAGAAGATTAAACCAACCCAAAATGCTGTTTCAGCATTTGGCTCCTGAAGAGGCTGATTAATTAGCGTGGTGCTTTTGTGTCACCACAGTCTTTCAAACAAAATACAGCAGACAAGACTTGGATCAGAGTAAAAACACATAATGAATATTACTGCAGTGGATCCTTTGCAAGTCCAATGACTATCTATATATTAGTCCACAGTTTGAAAAGTCAATAAACTGCAGTGTGACATTTATTCACCAAGCCTTTTTAGAATTTACAATGTGTGGTTTATAGGAGTTGATTTCAATATCCTGAGCAAGTCTAATGAACTGTCAATTCTAAATCACATTGACTTTGCATAAGTGCTATGATTTCTTCTGAGAACAAGGAAAAATTAACTCTAAAAAATATTTTAAAACCCTAAAAAAATGAAGATAAGCAAAGGCATATTCTTCTTCTAATTGATTAGCAATAAACAGCAATACCTATGTACAGCCTAAATCCTAGAGCAAGTCTTCCTTCAGCCTCATGTTTTATGCTTAACCTCATCTGCAAAAGTGTCATTATTACTTTTCATAGTGTTTTAATTCTGAAATCTTAACACTGTACTTTGTGCAATCCATTTTTGTGCACCAACTCCAATCATTTTCTAATACTTTCACAGTGATTATTCTATAATAATACATATTTTACTATTTTATAACTACTTCCCATTTTGGTTTTTTTTTTGTGCTATTTCTTTACACTAATCAGCTATTTTTCTGTAGCATTCTTGAATTTTACCAAGCAGTGTGTTTTTATAGCATGAAGCTACATGAAACCAAAGGTTTTAATGCATGCTTTGAGATAAACATGAGGTCATGTGAAAGATGCAAGGCCTGTTGGCATAGGTTAGAAGACTGTGTAGAATTAAGAAAATAATACTTTGAATAGTATTGACCATACCATCATTTTTTGGAATGATCCCGGAAGAGATTTATCTATCATGCTATCCCTCTGTATTGCAAAGAGCTAGTTGTGGAGCTACTTGTGGAGCTCTCCAAAATTAAGCCAAGGGACAGACTAACATTACTACAATATGGGCAAGCTCATTCTCAAGCTCATTCCTTAGCCCTCTCGCTTAGCAGAAGACATACCTTAAGATATTACTGAAATCAGGGAGATACTGATACACAGGTAAACAGTCAAAAAATCATTATAATACACTGTGAATGGAAGAAGCTATAGAAATCATCAGGAAGAATGTGTGGTCATAAGAAATCAATACATTTTGAAGATTTTTAACAAGCGTTTTGTTGCCCTTAAGAATTAAGTTAATTTCCAGTGGAACACAATAGTTTTCCAACCTTCTCCCTACACAACCCCCCATCCCGAATTAGATTTTAAGGGCCTGCTGAGAGAAAAAATAAATACATCACAATAAACCCCAAACCTTTCTGTTTAAGCCTAGTTAATTTTATTTTTAGTTGAAAGCAGAAATTGGAATTAAGACAAACGTATAAGATGAGCTCAGATTTGGAACTCCCTTTGAGAAAGACAATCATATCTGATAGTGGCTTCAAATCCACTTCTATTGGATAAAACAAAAAATAAATCTAAATATTTTCAGCTCTCAAATATCTAAATTCATGTTAAAGTTCAGTGACACATTTGTACAGGCTCCTGTAGTACCCAGACATCTATATTAATCTCTGTTTAAAGTTTAAACTATGTACCCAGAAAAAATAAGAATTTAATGAACACCTCTTAACTAAGTCATTTCTGAAATCACCACACGACCACAGATGTATTCTACTCCTTTCACAGAATTTTGAATTTCGGTATTACACAAAATGCAGAAACATTCATTAACTATGCAAGACTATAAAGCATAGAGTTTCCTAATTACTTTAAAATAAAGCACTCTGATGAAGAGAAATAATTGGCCTCCCCTTATTAATGATGATTCCACTTTGTTATGAAGAGAATTTTGGCACATCACATCTTTTGTATGTAACCAGGTACGATATTGAAATGGAGAAACATGGATGGTTTTACCTACAATATGCACAGATAAATGTGGAAATCAAAGAGTGACATATGCTTTGCTAATCTCATTTACTCTAGAAATAAGGATAATGCAGTCATGCATTCTTTTTATTTGTGTGCTCTCTCCCCAACAACTTTTGCATCTAAAAAACACATTAAAGGGAAGATTCAAAATTCAAAGATTTTAAATCCTGCAAGTTTCATAATACAGGCGGCAGAGTAGAAGAGAAGAATGCTGTAACTGGAAAAAAAATTGAACTCAAATTTATTGACATTGGAACACATGAGGGAATCTTCTTACACAGATCCCATTTGGGTGCTCGCAGTTCATTAAACAAGAGAAACTTCAAGAAATAAATCAGACTTTCCTACTCTTGGTGCTACAGAACATCTATGTCTTCCTTTCAGTTGCCAGGGGTTGCATCCCAGGGAGAGAAGTTAGTTTCGTAGACCCCAAATAGTGACAAAGACTAAAATAGGATAACTAAATTTAAACCACTAAATTTCTTGAGCCAAAGGAATTGCTTCTATAGGGAAGAAACTGGATGGACACTTAAACACACCTGGTGTACCCTAGAAGGAAGATGGGAGCCACGCAGATGAAATAAAACAGTGAAGAGTGATGTTTAGACAAACTTCCCAAGAATCTTCAGTTTAATAATCCCACAGTAGTAAAAATTATCAGATAATAAGTCTAGACTAAAATAGGGCCAGTTGTGCATTCAAAATTAGCTGTACAAAAAAGCTACATCAAGATTTTTTAAATGAATTAGGGAACGAGTTCCATCAGATCTACTTTAAATCCCCTGCCTCCAATATTTCTTTGGAAATAAACATCTTTTAAAGTCAAGCAACAAGAACAAAGCAATCATTGCAAACTGGCTTCAATTAATTTAAAGAGCAGGTTTCATATATTAATAGCAACATGTTTTTGCCAAGTGTGTGTAATATCTTTGGGCCTTGAACAATGACTCGCAAAAATAGACTACTGCTACACAAAAATAATGCTTGTGCACAAGATATACAGCTGATAAAACTCTCAGATGTCCATGGCAACTATGCTGTTAGGTTGTTATTATTAAAGAATACCATACAAATGATTGTTATGGGGTAGTAATTATATTAAGTGTTTGTACATACAAAAAAAGTTGTACACTTTTCATTTACCCATTGCAGTCAATGACAAAATTCTGACAGACTGCACTGACAGTCATGACAGGACACTCGTGACAAAAACGTAAGTGAGCAAATAAAACCTGTTAGTCATAGAATCATTTAGATGGAAAAGTTCTGCTGGCCACACTATCTCTGATACAAGCCAGGATGCTGTTGGCCTTCTTGGCCCCCTGAGCGCACTGCTGGCTCCTATTCAGTTGACTCTCTACCAATACCCCAAGGTCCTTTTCTGCTGGGCATCTTTCCAGCCACTCTTCCCCCAGCCTGTAGCATTAAATGGGGTTGTTGTAACCTAACTGCAGAACCTGGCACTTAGCCTTGCTAAACCTCATACAGTTCAGCCCATCGATCCAGCCTATCCAGATCCCTTTGTAGAGCCTTCCTACCCTCAAGCAGATCAACACTCCCACCTTACTTCATTCTCATAAGTCCTTTTTATGTTCAATTAAAACCACCATCTTCTGTTTTGGCCTGCATTCCTGTCTCCGCCTGCAATGAAGGCAATTGCAGTTTTCCTCCTCTGCTGTCCTCTGTTGCTTATTTTCTTTCGCTTTTGAGGCTTTCCTTAACTCACCTCATTCCACCCCTGTTCTTCTCCACTTTCCCTGGATCATTGTGTTTTAAATAGTGAAATTCTTCCTATATGGTAAGAAACAGAATTCCTCTATATTTCTATAGAACTATAAATTAAGTTCTGCATAGATGGGGTCTTAAGTAAGGTCTTAAGATGCTTCCAGTAAATTTAAGAGGGATTTTGAGTAAATACACCAAATTAAAACATCTACTATTGTTACTCTTTCTTTGAAACTCACCAAATTACTGCTGATTCTCTGATTTATCAGTCTTGCTAGATTTAAGATAATGGAAACAAAACAAAGCAATATTGAAACAGAGATGAAATTGCTACCTTTAGACTGAAATTTACCCTTGCTTGTAAGGTAAGTACTTATTTCTACCTGGTCTGAATCTTGCTGTGCCTCAAGGAAAAAAAAAAAAAAAAATCAATTTTAAAGAACATGATACAGTGATGTAATATTTAAGGAATTCACTGAATTATTCGGCCCTTGCATAGGAATAGGTTCTGAAAGTTAATTGAGCCTTTCTCAATCTGATGCCAAGTACAGAAAAGTCCACTCAGTTCTGTGAATAGCTTTTATATATATAAACCAAGTTTTCTTGAATAATTTTCTTCAAAAAAGCTGAATAAGTTGCAGAGGATTTTTTATAGAATTTCAGAAATCGATGTTTCATAAACATTCAGAACAAATAAGAAGCGTTGTACGTTGAAATAATTTTGCACCTTACAAAATTAATTACAATTATTAAAAAAAGACACAAAAGTAACCAGTCAAATGAGGAAAGGCTAGTTAGATGACCTAAAAAATGCAAACCCATATGCAGTAGTTGCCAACTTCTACCAGCTCATGCTAATAACATTTTTCAAAATGATTGTCTTGGACCTTTTATTAAGAAGTACTGGGATGACTTCATGCATTGAATATTAACCCCAACTGGTATTTGTGGAATAGTTCCACATAAAAATACTAGAATTAAATTATTTTGGATAACAGTATTATCATGGTACTAGCATTATGTTTAGTTAGAATTTGCTCAACATCTGTTTTTGCCTCTTCAGCTTATTCAGCTAGAATAAACCTTTACTTGTAATCAAGTCAATACAGGCATCCACTACCACATCTACATGGTCAACTAACCGGACATCTGCTGATGTTTCAGTATTTCACCTATTTTGCCTGGCCTTTTTGTTAATACAACTCTAAACTTTTCATCAAGACTTTCAGTCTGAATCTTTGACAGAAAGGAGGCCGTAGATTTTATTTCTTCTCTTCAAAGGACCTTTCTGAAGTTGCTTACCATCAGAATTTACTGGTCTACAAGAACATTATGAGTCTGCTCACAAAGCAGCCATACACCAAACTCCAGACATCCAAAGCTGGCTTTAAAATAACACACTCCTCTACTGGCAGACTCCAGCAGCAACAGGAAGAGGATTTTAAGAGGGAGGATAGGCTTCTTCCTGAGGATCCATTTCTGGAACTGCTTTCATTGAGGGAAACAAGGGAAAATAAGAACTATGCAGCAGCAAATCACAGTCATTGCAAAGAAAGGACTGGGTGTGAGCACCCTTGTACTGAGCCAGATATGACTGCAGGAAATCTGAAGAGAGTCCTCTCAGCACAAGAGAAACTTAAACCAGGAATACCTCCATAGCAAGCAATGGATCCTGGATACTGTGTTAAACAGGGCAGCAACATCTGACCTTCCAGCTTTGTTTTATGCACTACCCAAGATATCCTAAAATCTCAAAGTAATTACTGAATTAAAGCATTACTCTTAAGCCACTGCCAGGAAACCCTCTACAGTAGTATTCCTTTGTTCTTTTGTTATTTCTATATAGCAATATTGTTTGCATGCAAACTATGCCGGAAGTGGGTTTTTTTGTTTGTTTTGTTTGTGGTTGTTTTTTTTGTTTTTTTTTTGTTTTGTTTTTTACAAATACTCTTAATTAAAAATGTTTGCTAAAACTAAACAAACCAAACTACACATATTCTCCAGCTCTTCATTCTCCAACTCATTAACCAGTCGCATGACTTGAATTAATTTAACAGCTAAAATAAGTTTCCTTGCGCTTCTGGGAGCAGGGCATAGCAGAGAGGAGTGTGACATTCTGGTTGTGCAGAACAGCAGTCCTACTCTCTGGAGTCATGGGAATTTATAATCTCAGCCTTATTTTTAGGAAACAAAGCTTTCCAATTCAATTTTACACAAAAACATTGAAAAGGATGCACAAGGTCTCAAAATTTTTTTAAAAGATGCAACATTATTTAAAATGTCATTATTTGATGCATAATATTTGGGAGAGGGAAAACAGAAAGCGAGACTGATTTTGCATTGCTCTAATGTAGTACTACTGCATGATGTACTCCAGTTCCAGTTGCTGCTATTTCAGAGGAAAAAATCTCTGGTTTTTGAATGGAATAAAGAGTAAAAAAAATTAAATTCATGCTGTCAATCTGTGCAACAGAAGCGCAACTAACCTATGGACAAAGCAAGAATCATCGTCATAAAACCATAACGCAAACTCAAACTCGCAGATCTAACCATCAGTAGAACACACTTTGAATTCAGTTTTGAGATAGGCTTTGAAGAAAAAAAATAAAGTCATTCTCATTTTAAAAGAAAAAAAGTAACGTTAGACCATAGTATTTACCACAGGCACACTGCACAGAAAAACACATAGGATTCCTTTTTAGTCTGCAAGCATGGAATAAATCTTCAAGGTAGATGAATCTGCATGTCTTTATTTGTACAAAATAGCATAGCAGGCAATACTAGACAAGTTCAATAATTTCATCCTAAAGCTCACTTATTAGCAGTTATGACAAAAAACACTTAACTATCAAACTTCATGCATAAAGGTCTGAGAGTGAAAGATAAAAGTACATTTGAGATCAAGAATAGACAAAAATGTAGGAAATCACAAAATTCTCAAATCCAGTCAGGATTTTTCCTTTTAGTCAGGAATATACTTTTTCCTCCAATGAGTTGAAGCCTTGCCTTACTAAGAGAGATTCCTTTTCTTTGCATGCCATCATATGATTTACTACATGTATTCAAACAAACTGCTTATTTGCAGTCATCTCCTTCTGCTCATGCACCAGAATTCTATCTTTCAGTATTAACTATTTTACAAGAAAGACATCTTGCTGTTCTCATGTCTTTTCTGCTAGATTAATCTTTTCACCTTTGCAACTGTTATTAGCTGAGAATAAATAGGCAGCTAATTTTACATGAGACATCCAGTTCCAAGGAAAGTCTAAACCATCTGGAATGGATGTGAGAGGATTCTTGACACTCAGTTTTATTAGGCTCCCATATGGTCCTGAATTATTCTTTTTTTTTTTTTTTTTGCAGAATAGTGAGGTGACAATATACCACAGCAAGATTTTCTGCATCAAAGCTCATTTCCCCCAGCATTATTGCGTTGTACTGTGAGATACATGACCTACTTTATTTCACTTTATCTGGTCATCCTGTTAATGCCACTACACGATAAATAGGCTACTGCTAAAACAATATTATATAGTATCCCTTCCTGCTGGGTAAAAATGAAAATACTTCATACTGGCAGTCTCAGTTTCCCTCAAGAAACAAATGTAATCAAACATAGGTCACTTAAATAACTATTCCATCACAACAAACTAATGCTATTACTACCAAACTATCAGGCCTGATCTGTTAATTCTTTTTAAACACCTGAATAATTGGGTGTTGGAAGCATCTTCTTCCACATTTAACTATTTGTTCTGCTAATATTTGGAATCACGTTTTTAAATTATTTTCTTCCATCCTCTCTGCATCCTGATTTCAGGCTGATCAGTAGTAACAGATGTTTTAAAAGAACATTAGAAAAGGGATACTTCTACCCCCATCTTCAGAGCCCACAGTGATATATAGTTCTACCATTATGGTCTAGCATAAAGTGGTTCAGAAAAAATATCTATTAAAAGACCAATCCTCAATCCACAAGATATTCTAAGGACATTTAAGTGCGAGAAATTTTCCAAACTAGAGATCAGATATAGTAACATCATCAGATTGCTATTTCTTGTCCTTTGCTGTTACAGAACACACCAAGCACAACAACTAAAAGCCATTCAGTAGCAGAGCAGTATGTCCGTTTCCTGCTTTCCAAAATGTTTGCGTTTGAGTGAAAAAAGAATCTTTTTGCATTATACTAAAAAAAAAAAAAAAAAAGGGGAAATCATTTCAGTGGAAAAAGCAACTTCACTTCCACTTCATATAATTCTTATACTGCTTAATATTTCATTGCAACTTCCTCAAAGGAAGTTTGTTCCTATGAGGAAGTAGTAGAGAGCAATAAGGTCTACCCTGAGCCTCTGTTTCTCTAGGCTAAACAACCCCAGCTCCCTCAGCTGCTCCTCATAAGACTTGTTCTCTAGACCCTTCATCGGCTTTGTTACCCTTCTTTGAACACGCTCCAGCACCTCGATGTCCTTCCTGTAGTGAGGGGCCCAAAACTGAACACAGCACTCGAGGTGCAGCCTCACCAGAGCTGAGTACAGGGGGACAATCACTTCCCTAGAAGTATTTTGCCTTAAAGTCAAAGGGAGTTTCTGTAGTGGGGAATATACATTTTCTGTCAAATACTACACTTTATTTAGAAAAAAATCTCAGACCCTGTACTGTACATAAGTGACAAATGCTAAAAGATACCTTACTGAAGTCAAAGTTCTACTGAACCATGATGAATCAGACCATTAGTCAACTGCAGTTTCACTGAAATTAAGGGCTTACTGAAATGGTATTTAATTTTTAGTGCAAGATTGATGCATTTTTTTCTTTCAAAAATCCCATATTATATTACCAAATCACAGTTGTACCATCTCCTTTCTTCCCAGTGCTAGTTTTCTTCCCACCACCGCGTAAAGTTTCAGCATTTTTTTCCATCATGATCTGACAATTGTATTATGTTTTAATCCATTTTATGCTTATATTAAGTATGTCTCTAATGGTTAGACAGTGGATCAATATATATTTAGTTGCCCGCTGTATTTCCAGTGCTCAATAGATGTCAAAGTACTGCATCTGTATTCAGTGCAGCTGAAGTTACGTATGATACAGTGATCAGACTAATATTTCAGTGGGGGTTCTTCTGGGAGTAAACAGGAGAGGATTTTCCTTGTCCAAGTCCTTCACTAATGCATGTTCATATTCAATCATCTTATAAATTAATCTATAAAATCGGTACAAAATAATAATAAAACATTAGTATATATTATACAGTAGGATTAAAATAATTGATTAAACTGTTCCATTGTTCTCTGGATGAGGAAGAAAAGCAACTAATACTTAGCACTCACAAAAGAAATCATAATTTTTGAGAGACTAAAGGGTAAAACTCCAAAAAACTTTGTTACAAGAACAAAATCTAAGATCAATTTAAAAATTGAAAATCTTTAAATTACATTCCTGAAAAATCTACTTAAAAGAATTTCTTCTTTGGTCAGTCATCACAACACAGTTACCACAGCATTGTCCTGCCTACCAAATACAGTTGAGAGGACCAGACTAATACATAGTTAGACAACCCATAAAGTGGGAGACAAACTGTAAAATTCTGATAGCCTGGACTGTTATAGTTAAAGAAGAATTTATTATGAAGAGCAAAATTAAACACACTTCCTTGACTCTGCAAGTCCAAAAGGGCTGATATGCAACAATTATTTTGACGTAAAGGCCAAAAATAGTAATTCAACTGTCAGTACCAACTGGGCAGCAAAATAATTGGTCAGCTGGGAGTAACTCAGCAATGTACATATATTAGGTTCATTCACCTAAAAGAATAAAAAACTTGTAAGAGACAGTTTTGCTGCATTTCAAAGACAGCCCTGACCTGTGAGCAGTCATTGATTCGTTGTTTCTCCACACACACGCACACACATCAAATCGACCAATTGGCAAAGATCTACACACAGAAAAAAAAAAAAAANTCTTTTGGCAACTCTTCTTATGCACTGTGTTATGACACTGCTGGCTTGGGAAAAGTCAAGAAGAGATTTGGATGAAAAATATATAGTATGGATTTATTTCTGAACTGTTAGGAAGGTGAAAACATGTAGATTTACAAAGCTAGTACGTGTAAAACTACTCACAATTTTTCAGAGACTGGATACAGTGGACTTGATTTGATCCTGATTTTTCATCATCTCTGCTTAAAACAAAACACGTCAAACCTGAAATCACTTACCTAATCTTCCTAATTTTCCAAGCCTTCTTGGGTTCAAACAATTTCATTGAGATAAAATGTTAACGAGATAATAATGTCCCAGGGAAAGATCAAAAGTAACAATATTCTGGAACTGGCACTGGGATTATGTTGCATCCCTTTACATGCTGCATTTATGTAATTGACAGTTGTGCTTCAAAGATTAAAGGTGAGCTCAATTCATTGGCAATTATGCAAAGAACACAGATCAGCAAATGAAACTCTGCTACAGGATAAAAATAAACACATTGAGTTTTGTTTCTTTTATTTTTTTAATCTGTTTCTATTTTTAGTGTTATTTTCCTCTTTGTTCAATAATGAAGGGGAGGGGATTTAGGCATCCAAGCTTGAGCCCCCAAATGGGGAACAGTTTCCATTGCTGCACATTAAAAAACTGGTTGATAATTTCTTCCAGTTTTATTTAAACTTCGCAAAGGGACATCTGTTCTTGTGTGCTGTGTTATATTAACACTTTCTGCATACTCTTACAGGACAATCATTTTGACAGAATGTTCCTGCTTTAACTTAAGTATTCTAGAGTGTGCTTTTTAAAAATTAAAATGCCAGCACAGCCCCATCCCTTCAATATGGTAACAGCTGGGTTTCTATTTCTAAATGAGGATGTAAGAAGAAACCAGATGTAGTACAATACTCACTGCAGTGACAAACTTAGGTACTTACTGGTCTGTTACACAAAACAAATAGGAAATACATGCTCCCTGTTAACTCCTTGGAACTGGTGAATGATAAATGGGATCCAGTTCCAAATCATTCCAGATACTTTCTTTTAAGAGCCAAAACCCATTTGCAGAACACTTTCCTACGGCAAGATCAGCCCTTGTTCTCCATTTTTTACAAAAGGGAGATTGGCCAAAGGTGGAATTAATCATTCCTTTCCCACTCAAATTTCAGTGAGTTTATGTAATTGAGGTTGAACTTTGAAGCTTTCATGTGAAGCTTCAAAATTAACACTGCAAAGACAACCTTACTATTTAATCCATCATACAGCATTAAGTCAATGTAACACTGTATTTGTAGAGCTGGTTGTGAATTTCCAATAAAGAATCTTTTCATCTGAAAATGTCATTTGCTGAAACTGAATATTTTCCCCAGAAGCTATTTTCTGCCAAGAAAGCGTCCCCAGGCCAACAGCATTATTTGACAGAAAGGAGACACTAATCCCAAAGGTAAGATTGGTTTATTTAAAGCTGTTCTTTCAAAGCTGTTCTTTCTGTTGGCAGAAACTTAGGTTGAAGCCTCTACTTTAATGAACATTTCCATTCTGTTTTGTTTCATGGTTTAAGGGATTAAAAAAAATGAAAAAGGTGTACAAAGGTTTCTAGACTAACACTGACAGTGCTAAAACTTAAGTCATGGAAAAAAAAAAATTATGAACACCTTAACCAGATTCCTAAATTGTGGTATAAGACTGTAAACAATTGGCTGATGAGATCTAGAAGAATTGCATGGGTAGCTGAAACCCAAGGTTGTGTGCCAAATTAAATAGGTTCAGGATTTATTAACAATGCATCACTAAAGCTATCAGGTCAATACACTATGGCAGGAAAGAAAACTAATGTCACAGCTTCCATAATGTATTTGTTTCGGTTTAGCCTGTGGAAAAGGAGTCTCAGGGGAGACCTTATCACCCTGTATAATTAAAAGGAGGCTATAGTGAGGTGGGAATTGATCTCTTCTCGAAAGCATCAAGTGATAAGACAAGAGGGAATGGGCTTAAGTTGTGCCAGGGGAGGTTTAGGTTGGATATTAGGAAAAATTTCTTCACTGAAAGGGTTGTCAAGCATTGGAACAGGCTGCCCAGGGAAGTAGTTGAGTCACCATCCCTGGAGGTATTTAAAAGACACGTAGACATGGTGCTTAGGAACATGGTTTGGTGGTAGACTTGGCAGTGCTAAGTTACAGTTGGACTTGATGGTCTCGGAGGTCTTTTCCAACCTAAATGATTCTATGAGTCTATATCTTCTGGATCAAGTTGCTCATGCAGTGTAAGAATGTATATGCAAAAACATATGGTGAATGCATTCTCCATGTTATGAGTATCAGGCTCCAGATTACTGTATCAGCCTAATAACTGGAGGTCAGGAACACAAAAGTGATCTTGTATTTTAGAATTGAAACAAACCAACAACCTGAATGTTAAAAACATTGAATATGCCATGTTGTCCCATGCAGAAGGGAACCTATTCTCCAGCCTGCTTTCCTCAGCCTCATTCTAGCTCCAATCCTGACCTCCCCACTACAGCATGCATATTCCCAAAATCGTCCTTGTGCTGTTACTCATTTCCCTGGCTGCTCCTGCTGCAGCTCACTCCCCAGGTGGTTCCTGATACACCACTGCTACAGTGCTTCTGATCCCTAGTACAAGATGTAGCTGGTTACCCCTTTTTGTCATCTTCTGAGTGACTGAGATCCATGCAGAGTGGCAGGCAGAACACAGTGCTACGCATGCACATGATGGCCAAGTCAAGCCAGCTGCTACATCAGAGGGTTACCCCTCCTCAGGTCTCCTGAGGGGACTGATCTTAAGGCTCCAGTTAAAGTGATCCAACCCCACTGCTGCCCTACAGCTTACTTCTCCCACAGTAAGCCTCCTCTCTTTACAGGTTCTCCTTGGGCTCTGGACTTCAGCGGTGTCAGTGAGAAGGCTACAAGGCTCTTAACTGGTTTTTTGGACCTACAACAGGTCCCAGCGTTCCCAACTTTCTGCCAGGCCAATAATTCAAGCAAGTCCTGGGTTCCAAGAGCAGTTCCAGCAGAAGCACCCACTGCTGCCCTTACCAAAATAACCACTGTGGATTTTAAAGGAAACACAATAAACACTTCAAGCACTTGTGCTGAACTATACTATTGCCATTCATGCCAACTTCAGCACCAACAGACCTTTGGGCTGATATCAAAAATGCTAGTGCTTTTTAAAACATATTTGGCATGAGGTAACAAAACATTTGCTATCTGAGCATTACTCTGAGGAATAAGGCAAGTCATTATTTCAGATTTTACTTTCTGAAAAAGCCTTACATTCAGGCTAACAGAACGAGTAACTGCAGAATAAAAGACACCATTACATTTAAAAGTACCTCTTTAAATTTTTTTTTTTCCTCCAGAAAACTGAGTGGAGAATTGACTGATATTCCACTGAATTAGATTGCTAACACTTTGGCAGGAGACCATCCTTGGTTCATGTGTTGTAATGCCTCAAGCCACTATCAGTAGTTCCCTAAAAGATAAAAACATACATTTATACTACTGTGTCAGATATGATAAAAATGTGGCAGTGAAGTCAGTGCAGTATGTTGGCTTAAAGCATACACGGCTTTAAAGCACAACAGCTATTACCATGAGCTGCCTCTGTGGACACTTGATGCAAGAGATATTTACCAAAAACAAGTTTTTTATTGTGAAGTGTCTGATATGACTGCAAGAAAATATAAAAGTTATTTTAAAATGTCAGGAACAAGAGAATTTTAAAGCTTTAATTTGTTTCTAATACATTTTCAACAAGTGTAAAACTGGGGAATGCATTCTAGGTCCTGTAAGTCCGCTGAATTACTACACTGGCTGGGGCTGAAGGAAGAAGAATATGAGACTGAAGAACAACTGAGAACTTTGGGCCATGTTTGTACAGAATGAGTGCTAATTCCCTCCACCAGATCTCTGGACTGATCAATCCAGTGTAGCAATGATACAGGGAAGGTGAAGAACAGAGTCTGACCCATGAGCCAAGGACTTGATTATCATTCAAAATTACTACTTTGTTACACAAACAGCACATACAGCTTTCTTATGGCACATAGATCTAACCCACATTCCTTATTGCAATACTTACGTTATAGACTATTTGAACCGATTTAACATGGATACAGGTCTAGTGCAATTGATTTTACTTCAGAGAATACTTTTGTATTGCTTATTACTGAAAGTTTTATTTTAGTAACTAATACTAAAAGAAAAAGCTTGGAAAATTTTAGAAATTCTCTTGCACTAAAAAAAAAAAAAAAATGTCAAACCTGACTGGATTTTGTTCTCCTCTGCTACAAGACAAACGTACAGTCTGAAGAGTTAACATTTCCACTGAGAGACCTTCATCTGGACAAGAAACAAACTAATCAGATATGCTTTTAAACTTGCTAGCCTGCCAATAATCCAGCTGTGTTACTATGGCAGACAATGCAATGGGAGTGACATCCCCATCATAATAAACAGCTAAAATAGAGACAATTTCATTACAAACTAAAATGAACATTTTGTCAGCTGTTACTATAATACACAACTGCTGAAAATAGGGTCTCACAAATAATGATAAATATTCATTAGGACATCATTACAAGCCTATGAAAAACATGGCTCAAACTGAGCTCGCATTGCTGGCATAGCTGTATTACAAGTCACAATACCTTCTCTCTAGATGCTACCTCTTAACTGATTCTGATCAATCATTTGTCCTAAACATCAGTAGGCTATGTAGATGTTCAGGATTTCACTGCAGACTCTTAGTGCCTTGCAGAATTGAGCTTTTTTAAAGAGGGGAAAAAAAGAAGTGTACAGGCAGATGGTAGGCAGCCAGGGAAAAGTCATGCTTTGTTGGCCGACCAGCTAAAAAGAAATAGAGGGAGATAGTCCAGCAGACCCATTGTAGAGGAGAGAAGGGGAAAACTTGGGGGGTATCATACATGGCTTGCTTCTCTTGCTTCTGTTCCCTGAAGTGCAAGATGCCAGAACAAAATGGAAATTGGCAAAAGAAAAAATGGCAGCCGTAGTCAATTCACATACCAACAACACTTGACACAAGTACCTCTTTCCTCACTGCTGTTGTCACTGTTTAGGCTGTCAGTTTACATAAGTTTCTCTACTGAAGTTGTTTTAGCCATTAAAGGAGCAAGCAGGTAACAAAATAAAAAGGATATAAGAGAAGATCCAGGCCAAGCAGGCCTTAAGAGATACTGTCTCAACATATGCTGTGTCTATTTGACCAGGAGTAACAATGCTCTTGAGAAGTTCCAGAACAATGTCTGCAAAGTCATCCTTCACTATGGGTGAACTGCATCTGATGGCGTACATTTACACACATATTGCTCATGCAATCTCAAACTATCAATCCTGGGCTGTACTGATGGATATATTTTGTACTGATGGATATTTCATGCATATGGAAATCTATAATCTATAATCTAGATTTCCCTTTACTTACCCTCATCACAAATGCCTGCCCCTTCCTCACTGGCACTGACACTTGTTTTATCTCACATTAAATTTGTCAAGGAACTAAATCAGCTTAGATCTATTCACTTATTTTGGCGAGCTATATTTCTGTCAGTTTAGCTCTCTTCACTGGCTCTTGGGAGGAGAGGGTGGGTCAGAATCAGACAGCATTGTGTCAATAATGGCAAAAGCAAAGCTTCAGCATTTACAGAGAGGTAGAGGAGAGGACAAGCAGGCCTGCTTTTTCATGACATGAAGTCAGCTTAGCTCTGTTACCAAGCCATATCCTTACATGCTGTACATGGAAACCTCATTTAGTGTGGTGAATTACACTGGTCAGCAACCCCCCAGAATGGAAACAAAAAAGACCATGTACCTTCACATTGTATCAAGACCAGCAGATATATTTTTATTATGGACCTCTGAGTTTCATGATGTTGGAAAGAAATGCAGCGTCTCCCACACCCCGACTTTGCAGCAATCACTTGGTTTCTAAGTGCCACTAACACCACCACCCACAAATGTTTAAAAGTCGCAAATGGAGCTATATATCACTGCGAAAAAAGCATAGTCCAAATAACCATAATAAGGACCCTCTTAAAACATCTTTTTTTTTTTTTTTTTTACTTTGTAAATAATGTGAAGCATCAAAACTATGACAGCTTTCAGCTGGTTTGTGTCTGCCATGGATAGCCAAATTACAATTTTAAGGAGCTAGTACAGCCCTCCACCTGCTGGCTATACTTAGTGTATGCAGCTTGTAAGTCCAACACAAAATTTAAGTGTGAACTCTCATAGTCTAAATGTAGTCCTACTACAAGATAACATACCTTTGTTCATACTTTATTCAAGGAGATTTTTATCAGCTAGTAGATTATAAAAATTAAAGGCTAATTTATAAACAATACAGCTCCCTGTAAGAAAAAAAGTGCTGGAAAATTGAATAGACTGTTCCACCCATTTAGAAATCAAGATCTAAGCCACCAACTATTTGTTCTTTTCCCTGTACTTTTTACATAAACACTTTGCATCGTATCTGAATTGGTCACCAGCTTATTGAAGTAGTCTAGAAAGATAACAAAATGAGAATACTTATTTTGACAATATGAAATTCATAAGAGGCATATTTCTCTTAAACTATACCTACAAAAGCACTTTAATAATAACAGGTGAAATCTGACAAGGAGGGTAGGTAAAAATTCCCCATTATCTTGAGTGGATTAATAAAGGGAGTGAAGAAACAAGAGCCAAACAAAAACAGATCACTGCCTACAAAATGAGGTTCAATTTTTAACAATCAAGTATCTGAAACTATCTCAGGATTATTCCAGGAAACATTCCTCACTCAACCCTGGAACTTCACCTAACTGCACAGGAAAGGAGAGAATTTCTTCATAAATCAGAAATAAGAAAAACAGTGAATAAAGGCTGAGTCATCACAACCAAAACTTCAGCTTCCACCTACACCTCTTACACATGCACATACACACACAAGATGAACAGCATTGTTTATGAACACTGACACATCTTAATATCAGATGAGTCATTATACAAGGTATTTCAGGATTCATTTTATCATAGCATGTGACAGGGATATAACAAATGGACTGCTTAAATCCAGCCCACATACACTTTGTCCAATGCTTCATAAGGTTACCTCTTCATACAGTATGTATTTTGCAATATCAAGAGGCTCTCATTTTAAACAGAAATTCACTTCTGAAACTGAACTTGTTATCCTAAAGTTTGGCTAGTATTCAGCGTGAACCTGTTTTCTCTGCAGTGCTAATTGTATATATTCTTGCATTTCTTCTATTTTCATTTCTACCTCTAAAATCCATCCTTAATTTTGGAAAAAAATAAAAAGTTACATAACCAGTTAACTAAGGATCACATCTCCCTACTAGTTCCTGTAGTTCACATAAAAATTTGATTGCAACAGTGCTTCAGCTGAACATGTGGATCAGTCCTCATTCCTACCCTCTGATGCTATGGGGAGGTGACACCAACACACGGGCTCCATTCCTTCTTTACAGTGTTAAAGACTGCTCATTAGAACTCTTATACTCCTAGAACTCATTAGAACAAAGAATACTTAGTCCTTCAGTAAAAGCAGGATTAGTCAGGTCCAGTTTTACCCCAGATAAAACATTTTTAACTCCAGGACAACATCATCATCATCTACTATAGATCCTTCTCTTGAAATTCATAGTACACTGTTAGAACTGCACATTAGTACCTGGCTGTCTTTAACAAGGCTCTGAACAGGCTTTACAGGGACATGTGGTCTCACAGGACTGAGGTTTGTTGTGCACAATTTATTGTTAATTATGGGGTACAGTCACAGTTCATTGTCCTTTAAAGTACTGGGAATCTTATTTCTTTACCTAATCAACTAGCATGCTTGCTTTGGACCTCTGATGTTCTCCTGCATCATAGAAGTTTGTAGACCTTTTGATGTCTTTCCATCATCCTTCACACTCTTTCATTATAGCACCTGTTGTAGCAGTTGATCTGCCCTTAGGCTTGTGATATCCACAATGAATCTGCAGTGACTCAACTTGCTACTCATTTTAACTGTTGATACAGAGCTGAAAGCATTGTTATATAACCAACTCATGGATACTATCTGAAATTTGTCATTTTAATTCTCATCTCAGTAATGAACTGGGCTTCTCAGCCTCACACAGAGAAAAAGGGCTTGGATTCTCGCATTCTAAAACATACAGTGCTGTCTCTTCAGGTTTTGTTCACATGCTGCTGATCAAATCATACCAGACCAATATGCTTCACATCAGCACTCTGTTCTCCTGTCAAAGGACAATTCCCTCGTGGTACTCAGTGCTTCTGGTGAGATGCTGAGCTTCCATTTTCACCTGCTTGCCTCAAAGTGGGAAATGCTCAGCCCCTCCTGTGAGTGGATCTTAATTTGGTATTTATTTCAGATCCACCAGACACTGTAATTTTAATCTGACAAGATGCTTGGTAGAAACAGTTATAGTAATGGCTGGGTTGTCATCTTTGACTTGAAATTGCCTTGCAGATAATGGATCTGATTCTCCCCTGCCTACAGCTTCTGGTCTAGTTCTCCCCACCCCAAAACAGGTGCATAACAAATCAAGAGAGAACATGCCCCACTGACAAACATTACATCTTCTCTCTTTAGCAAAGACAAAGCTTTGGTATAGCTCTGCTTTGAGCAGGACACTGGAGTGGTTGACCTCCAGAGGTGCCTTCCAACCTGAAATATCCTATAATCCTAAAGTACTTTTCCTATTACACCCAGTTCAGACTGATTGGCAACCATATACACTACACCAGTTAATTGTAACACTGTTGTAATATTATGCATTGTATAATTATTTTTTTTAAAACAGGTCCTTCTCTTTGTACATCTTTCGCAAATTAAGCAGTGAAAGAGTAAAGCAAGCCCATCATGCAATGAAAGCGATTTGAGACTTAAAGCATACCAGTGTTAAGTTTCCCCAACTGCAGCTCTGTCCTGAAGTCCCACCCTCTATTCTTTGGCATGGAGCAGTGATGAAAGCCAGGAATTCAGGGTATTTTCCTTCGCTTCAGAAAGGACATTAGGATTTCTTTGCCCTGAAATAGTAGAAACAGTTATCATCTCTTTGTTTCCCTCATACAAATTACACCCATAACAGCAGATAAGTAACAAACAGTTCTCTTTTTTCCCCCCCTAATCCCACAGACATCAGTAGCAGAAGAGAACCTACCAAGCAAGACTCAATAGTCAAGATTTCTCTGTCCAAGTATGCGTTGAGACAGCTGATGTTATCCTTCTACTGTCACATGCAAACATTAGTCTTACAATACTTGTACTAGCCCAATATCTATCTCCCAGAGCATGCTCACCTACTGAAGTTATTGAGAATTCATCAGGTTTTAACCAAATAATATTCCCTAGGATGTGCTCTTCCATGGACATGACCAGATGAGATTAACTCAGCACCCAACCCTCCCTGCCTCACCAGTGTGCAAAATGCACTGGGAGTGTAATGCAGGAAATTCCTCGTGCAGGCAGGCAACGTAACCTGCCTGCTCCTCCAGTAGTCACGAGCCAGGTGGAGCTGATAACTGTACACAAGGCCAAAGCACAAATGCAGCATTTCTCCCAAACTGAAGGTTTTGCAATGACGTTCTGTACTCCAGGGAGCCTCGATAACAGAAAAAAAATACTAGCGAGTCTTTCCTTCCCTGTGACTTCACCACCACTGACCTAAGAGGTGACATGATAATGCAACCCAGCAGACCATTCCTTTTTATCTCAGCTGGTGAGATTTCATAAAAACTAAGAGACTCGACACACTGTGCACCCACAGAATAATGCATGAAGTGGGAGGGAAAGAGGGCTTCGGTTGTCCTACTTGAACAACATGAAGTCATCTCTGTGTTGCTTTTACGTCTCCGAAATGAAATGGAGGCCATACTGAACTCTCAAAATGTCCATTCAATTTAAATACCAAGACTTCATCTTTAGAATGATTCACTGTATGCTGAAGGGCTCTAAAGGTCAGTTTTACAGTTCAAGATAAACATTTTTTCATATTCAAGCCATATTAAAGCACTGACTTTACATCTGTCTTATCCAAGTTTTTCCATACATTCTTCTGTTACAGAAAAACAGTTGTCAGCTGAACAAGTGATTCTGCCTAAAAATACACAGCCATCACAATTACCGTAGGAGCTCTACTTCAAAAGATTCTGAAGGACACATCCTGTAGTGGGATAGGTTTCCCTCAGTTAGGGGGTTGCTAATGGCAAACGGTCTGTAGAGCTCATTGAGAGACTGTGGAAAATTATCAGTCCTTTAAATTCTCCATTTCCTTCAAGATCTCAGCAGGACTAAAAAGGGCCTTTTTATATTTATATATTCAAGCCCTTCTAGCCCAGCTACCTTAGCTGCAAAGCGTAGAGGACCCAACATCTATAATCCAAAAGTTTAGTCATACAAAAGTAAAGGATGCAGAACTATCTATCTACAGACATATCAGTACTGCCCAAGTTGAATTCAAGGCATTCATATATTGTGTTTAAGGGTACACTGAGTCCCTCAAATGTGTATGCAAGAGAAATAATTCACCTCAGAGTGGTCTGGACAGCAAGTTTCCAAGTAATTTCATTCTCTTTACTGGGAATGTTGTAGGACTACATGTAATCTAATTGTCTGTGTTGCATGTCCTAAGACAACCCATAAAATGCAATATTATGTCTGGGTTGATAATATTTAGCTATTTATAGATAGGTGGCTAGCAGAATGCCTTTTGCCGTTCTCTCAGAAATGGTTGTGAAGTAATGCCCATGCACTGTCAGATGAGGATGTTTACATACTGTCCTAGAAGTCACAACAAGCTCTACAGAAACCACAAACAAATCTATTAACATTTGACCACTTGCAGCAAATTCCGTAGATGTTAGCGAACTGTTCCACAAAAAAAAAAAAAAAAAAAATCTGAGGCAACCATACATGGCAAAATATGATTCCCTTTAGTCCAAAGGGTGCTACAGTGTTTAAAAGAAGTTCTATACCAAGACTAATCTCAGCTGTTGTTTCACTACTTCAGTCACACGTGTATCACTCCTGGACTGAAGTCCACAGCATTGATTCCATCATCTTTCCAGCGTCTAAATAAATCACACGGCTCTAAAATGGAAGTCACAGCATCCAGCATAAAGGAGCACCAGATCTAGTCAGCTGCAAAACACTGTATACTTTAAGACTTCTGATAATATTAAATTTGAAAAATTCTACTAAATTAAATGTGCAACTCTTTGTGCATCTTGGAATTTTCCTTTTGTGAGAAAGTATGATCTACCAGATCCTAATAATTTAGGATGTCTAGGCAACACTATGATGTGAATAAACAGTAGCCTTCAAAACACAACAAGATGAAGTGTATAATGGGTTGTTTTTGCTGTGTTGGAGAGTACAAGAAAGCAATACAGAAAAATATACAAAAAGAATTTGTTATGCACTTATGTATACTACAAAATAAAAATCATGGCTATAAAAATGTGGATATTTGCACAAAGAACAAAATTAGACAAGTTAATGAAATAACCGATGCTAACTATATAACCACTCTGAGAAGATGGTATGGTATAGGTCCTCCTCAGTTTCCTAGCAACAAGATTTTTCTCTGCTTTCTCAGAGTATCATGAAGTTGTGGAATCCTCCTCCTACTCATAATCTGAAATCAGGGATGAAAACAAGGATGACCCATCTTACAGACTAGAAGCTGAAAACACTTCCAAAGCCTACTGAAACACAGCTCAGTAACAAGCAGCATCTGTTGTTGGTTTAACTATATTTTACTTGCATCTTAGCCATTGTCAAATACTTAAATGTAGCAATCAGATAATCAGCCCTGGTAAGGAATAACAAAATCCAACAAAATATGGAAAGAAAAGGAATGTGACATTAAAATAGCTTCATTGACCACCCCAAGAATTAAAAGCAATTTCCAGATATAGTAGTAGAGGAGAAAGTGGTTTTAACTGGCAGCTGTCCACTAGCTTTCTCTAGATAGCATCAGAATGAGGTCAAAACAAAGCCAATTCCCTCCTATATCCTGTATTTTACAGCAACTCCCACAAAAAATGTCTTCATTTTCCCAACCCAGAACAGAGAAAGCAGGAAGAAGGTTCATGTTTCGTCTAATCAGTCTTATCCTTTAATATTATTAGTACCTCAAGTGTAATGAAATTTAAAATTACAGGTAAAAATAAGCATTTATTAGGACTTTAAAATAATAATGCCTAACTCCCTGCTCATTAGAACAAGAGAGGATCATGACCTAACCAAATTTCCACACAATTTCCTCAGAAGAATTTTTCCAACAACAGAATTAACAGGTGCATTTTCACTTCTGGAATACAGCTTTCATTTCTTTCGTTGCTTAGAATGGCAATTTCTCGCATTCATAGCATTGTAATCTACAGCAAATTGCATACACAATTTGCCAGCTGGGCATCCTTCTAAGCACAGGACAAATTACTATCCCAAAAAGTAGTAACATATCTTTAAAATAATAATAATAAAAATAATCGAAGTAGTACAAAACTACAGAATGCTCAGGCAATTCTAATTAATGTTCAATATGGAAAACCATATTCTACAAGCAAAACCCTACTTTTTAACTGAATAGAAAAGTAACAGTCTTATGGACAAAGACTGGACATGAACATTTATGCCATTTAGCTCTGATGGTAGCTTTGTTTCTATAAGGTGAGAGGAAACAGAATAACTTACTACTTTAGGGAAGAAGGAAAAAAGCAGACAAAAAGTGGGCACCAATCAAGTTGCGTTGGTGCTGATCTCCTGCCTCAAAGTATAGATGTTAGCAAGCTTACCTCCCAATTTGACTGCATCTTTGAACATTGCCTTCTTTGTACTGTGCTGCATCAGCTCAATGGGAAAAATACTTATTGCTCCTTCTTCCTCTTAGCACAAGCAGTCAGAATTTGGATCAGATCAATTCCTTACTAAAACTTTTCCTGTGCTAGTTAACCCACAGTCCCAGCCTATTTTTAAGCAGGTGAAAAATATCAACATCTGACAAAATTAACCTTTCTGTTAACCTACCAAGAGCAATGCAGTTCAGCGTGATGTAAATTGGACGTATGGTTTTTAATATCTATTTTATTTCTTTTCAGATGATTGAAGCTAAATTTCATTCCTATCTTTAAATGTGATACACCAAAAAATATCACAGCAGAGTTTAGCACCAGTACCAGGCTGCAGTCTCAGTCGGACTGCTTCCTCATCTCTTCTTTAAGAAAAGTCCACACCACAAAGGCAGAAGGCAATTCAGCAAGTCCGATGGCTAAAAATACATCCAGATGACAGTAAGTATTCAGAACTGATGCCCTACCATCCCTTACTGTAGCCAAAAATATATATATAGGCAAAAATACTGCAGTTTTTCATATTTATCTCCCCAACATAGGATGCACATGCACTACCTAAATCAGAAGATTTAAATACCTAGATCTTTGAATATCTGACATGAGTAAGAATTAAAGTAGTGCAGACTTCTTGTTCATTATGTGAATTCTAAACCACATATGAGTAGTATTTGCAGATCAGCAGATGCATTATTGCAACCAAAATTTATTAAAAATGCATGCAAATATATATATGTATATGCATGTTGGCTAGCTTCTAGACATCAGTAAGAATCTGATAGTTCATGGGATAACAAAGTTACTGACAGAAACTATTGATCCTTGATATTAGTTACTCATGCTTTGCCAGTAAGATGCAGATAGATTTTAGATTTTTTTCTGGTTTCTTTGTGATATCAGCGTACATGCATCTATTTAATGAAGATAACTATTACAGTACTTTTCATGAGTATACCAGCCTGTGGGAGATGCTGCTCTGTTGAATACACTCAGTAGCAAAAGCACTTGGATATGAAAGACAGTATCATAAATTGTGAAGCAAAACATTAGGGATCAGTATTAGAAGCACTACATCCTAGGGTAGACACTATATGTTTAGATAATGTTAAAAAGTGATCTGTGAGATCAAAAAATATGATCTTGTACTTCTACATTTAGAACCAAAAAGAAGATGTAATCTTATCCACGTGTATTCACAGTCTAAAACAGACAAGTCAAATAAAGATAGTAGCATAGAGGAGGTCTGTGATTTAATAATGGAAAGAAATGAGCCTGCTTCATGGGATTGGCTTTAAGGTTAGTATGAAAGAGAAAAGGTTAAGTAGCAAGGCACAGAGGCAGCTTGCCAGTCTTTTACTGAGCAGAAACAGAAAATGTAAGTTCAGGTAGGGATCGAGACAGAGGTAGAAGCCTGTGCTTCACATTTGACTTTAAAAAAAAAAAAATCACGTTATAATACTATTCTTCTTATTTCACAGTAGCCCTGTAAGAATAAATATATTAGATATAGATGTTATTGTAGCTGGACTACTTAAGTATTTAGAATACGATAAAACGGTATTTGTATGAACAGGCAAGCATGATTAGCAGATAGAGCAGTGAAAAAAGCATGAATCCTAAAAGCTCTCGCAGGCAGATCTCCAGCGCCAAGTTACAATGAGCAGGCAAAGAAGGATTTCTGATAAGTTCCATATGGAATGAAGATCAAGACCAGATGGAGCTGAAATGTGAATGGAGGGGCCATACAGCAATGTAGCCACTATAGTCAGCACTAGATAACTGGGAATACCCGCAACACATGTGGCAGTTCCAACCGACTATGTTACCAGCTCCCCGGTAAGTCATATCTGTAGAGATTTGCTGGCAAATGTATTAACCGAGTCTTCAGGGGAAAAAAAAAAAAATCTAGTTTCTAAATATCCTAACAATCTTTATGTCTACCCTGGTAATAAAGGAAACAGTCACAGAGCTACAGAGCTACAGTCAGAGCTTTAGGTTATAGCAATGAGTATGTAATTGCACAATTTATATTAAATGCAAAAAAAAAAAAAAAAAAAAAAAACCACCATGAAGTGTCAACTTTCTCCATGTGGAGTTTCATTTAATATGCATCTAGCTAGTACATACATTGCTGTTAATAAACCTTTTGTTTTTTTTTTTCTCTGCATCAGTATTGTAATGAGTGGAAACTATGAAGTTCAGAGCTCTAAGCATACAGAATTTTCCAGGTCACATGTTAAGCCAAGTGCTGGACTCTGCTGGGCAGACAACATTAAGAGGGAAAAAACTGAATTCTAACCATATGTTTTGAAATGAAACAATATGCTCATTCTGTTACAGCTGAAGACTTCAATAACTGCTTTACAGTTAGCAGCAATAAAGAGGGAAAGTAATATTGAAACAGCATTTACTGTGGAATAGAAAGTAATTACAGCATAAAAATGAGAACGCCAAATGTATATATCACAAGTCTGACGCAATACAATATTAAGTTTTACCATTTCCATCACAATATTTATTAGTGCGCTTATACAAGAATAAAAAAAAAAAAAAAAGACAAGAATTAAAATAAGTGGGATTCAGTTTTCACATTAACTATTCCAGGCCAAGACTTTCATGTTTCAGAAGATCATGAAAAATTATCTGTCCTTTAACCAACTGAACTATGATCAGTGGCAGAGAAATAAAAGAGTATTCAGAGTTTAACATTTAAGTGCAATTATAGCATAGGTTATGCCCTCAGAAAGAAGTCCACACAGAAAATTGGGTAAACATAGTGCCTAGAACATCTTGGAAACGCAGATACAGCTGCATTGTACCAAGTTCATTACGTGACACAGAATACACTGTACCAGGCAGCCCTCTTTGCTGCTGCAGAGGCAGGATGTGTTCCACTATACACATGCCCCCGCAAGAACCATTTTGTTTTTTCTTACCTAATTACACCAACTGTCATTAGAAAGTCAGAGTTTGTCCAGGTTTGAAGTTACCATTAGAATTTCACACAATCCGAGACAGACCAAAAAATAAATTGAATTTAAATACAAGCTTACTCTTCCCATTAGACTTAAACCACTATCTTCTTTTATTGGGAAGGGTTTTTAAGTTTCCCTTCCTACTGGTAAAAAGCAAATACATAAAGCAAGTGAGACACAGACTGAACTCTTTCCAGCTCTCAGATTCTGTTCTTGGTGTGGTATCTGGGATTATCTTTCATGACTGTTATTCTTGGTGTTTTCCTGTTGCTATGTCATTTATATCATGCCTGTAGATTCCCTGTAATCAATGCAATGCATACATGCATTCAGACCTTGCATTTGCTCCTCACAATAGAATCAGACATTCACTAAAATTAAAATGTTTTTTCTTATACTAACTTATTGGATTAAAATGAGCAGTATTTGGAATGCCATTTAAAAATCTAATGAAAGCTATTACAAACAAAAGTCAAAATTTGTTTCCATGGAACTGAAAACAAAGGTACTATCTTAATATGATAGACCCAGGATCTGACAGCAACTTGCCAAATTGTTTTACATCTACTTTTCACTCTAGACATTGAAGATTTTTTCAAAAATCACAAAATAAGAAAGTAAGCAAATACAAATTAAGCCTTTCATACAGAGCTGAATCTTGAAAACCATCTAAATTCAAGATACCAACATGTATTCTAGGGCCAGAAAGCAAAAGGTCTACTAATTCTTTAAGCTCAGCCTGATTTGATGGCAGAGGAACATGCTAGGATTCACCTTAGACTACAAGGCAAACTCTAGGTTCATTTTTACTAGTACAACTTGATTGTCGTTCTTACACTCTGCATTGCACAGAATAATTACAGGACATCACTGAAATGAATTTGGCAGGGCCTCTTGTTTCTATGTAGAAAGCTGCTTTTGTCACAGTGCACACTAAGAGAAAGTCTTCACATTTATCAAGAATATTGGGCATAGTCTGATGGCAGTAGATAACTTCATATATGCAGCTTCAAAGCAGTATCTAGGCATTATTTTCTCCAGCAACATGAAGATCCACGTGGTTTGGGGGGAGAGGAGACGCAGAGTAAAGAAAGATCTGTGGGATACAGCTACAGGAATAAGCCTCTGGCTGGAGACTGTGGTAGTCTACAGACATGGCACTGGCTGGCTCTCGTGATGTGACATATTTAAGGCTCAGATAGATGTATAGGGTCTGTTTTAGGGTGAAATTTCGTTCCCAGTTAAAAAAGTAGTCTTGCTGCTTTCCTGGGACTTTTGTGTTAGAATTAAAGTAACCTTTGACCAGTAACAGCACGGGGGGGGGGGGGGGGAA
>VXAA01002827.1:311764-340075 GCA_013399115.1 Anseranas semipalmata
GGGGGAACAGGGGCAGAGCAGCCAGCAAGAGCTATACGTAAGCTCAGAGCTGAACAAGTGGCCTCAAAAATCTGAATTAAGAGATGGCTCAAGGCTGTAGTAGCCCTCAGGACACATGCAAAGTGTGCCAGGTCTAAACAATAACGTTTTCAGACTCAGTTCAGAACAATCTTCCAACATAGCCTTCATTTACCTAATGTTGCCAGCAACCCACAGACAGGCAGCTACAAAATTCCCTTCTCCATTACTCTCCTGGGCACTCAATAAGCAATAAGAAGCAACACATCTCTGCTAGCCTCCGCTATTCTAATAACTGATTGTAAAGAATATGAAACAGAGATCATTAAGTGGAGGGAGCTGTGAAGAGAGAAAGCAATGCCTAAAGGTCGGGCGTATGCCCGTAAGAGAAGGAAAAGACGGACACAGCGGCAGCCCGTGTAAAGGACTATCATTTCGGTCCGTTTTGTGCTCGTAAGCTCTGCCCGCGGAGCGGGCCCCGAGCCCTCAGCGCAGCGGGAGGCCACAGACACCGGGACCCCGGCTGTCCCCGCGGCCCCCCTCAGGCAGCCCCGCGCCCCCACTTCCCTGAGGCGGCAGCCAGCCGGAGGCCGCGGCCACAGCGGGGAGGCCGCGGGGCTGCAGGCGGCTACAAACTTGTGTAACAGGCTGGGGAGAGAAACCGTTCCTCCGCCGCGCCCCCGCTCCCCCCTCCCCTCGCCGGAGCCCGCCCGTCTCCGCTCCTCCTTGGCAGCCAATGGCACTAAGCGAGGTGGCTGCATGTGGTGGCGCGGACCCAGCGCCCGGGCTGGGAGGAGAGGAGGAGGCAGCAGGCGCTGCTCGCCGCTCGCTCCCGCTCCCCTGCTCCGGGCACTGCTGACAGCGGCNGGTCTCACCCGCAGGTAAGGGGGGCTGCTGCCTGCGGGACCGGTGCCGTCCGGCCCCACGACGAGGCTGGGGCTGACTGAAGGAAGGGGGTCTCCCTCTGCGCCGCCGCCGCCGCCTCCTCGGAGCATTTCGTACGGCGGCTGCCGCGCGGGGCCACCGAGACCGCCGCCGAGCCGCCTGTGGTGAGCGGCTGCCTGCCTGCCTGCCCGCCAACCGCCCCGCGCGAGCCCCGCCAACCGCCCCGCGCGAGCCCCGCCAACCGCCCCGCGCGAGCCCCGCCAACCGCCCCGCGCGAGCCCCGCCGCAGAGCTCGGTTCCGCGGCCCCGCAGGAAGGCAGGAACCGGCGGAGGGGAGAAGCCTCCCGCCGCCTGCGGTGCGAGCAGCAGCCGGCTCGGACAGATGCCCCGCGGGCGCAGGAAGGTCCGGCGCGGCTCCAGGCTCCTCTTTGCCCCGGGCAGGGGAGAGATCTGTCCTGAAGGGTTACATTCGAGCAGGACGTGACAGGCGGTTACATTGGCAGCGTTGGCATGAGTCTGATCCATTGTGCCTTCTATCCAGAGGCTGCGAAGTTCTTTGGGTTTGGCTAGTTTCTTGCTTTCGCTGCAGGACTACAGCAGTTAGCCTGCGTGCAGAAGGGGAGTCTGCCCATGCCAGGCCCTCAGGCCGCTCAGCTTCTGGTTTCATGAGTCCTAACTTGTCACCAAGAAAAAAAACCACCATAAAAATGCTGCTGTTTAGCTGCAGCCTGCATAGTTCTTAGATGAGACAGAAGGAGAAAAAACAAACATCTCTCCTGCCATTTCCAAATCTCCACATTCCTGTGTCCTACACAAAACATTGCTGATGCGCTGTAATCAAAGGCTGTCCTGCACAAGCAGTAAATGGGGCCAACTTTGTCTTAAACCCAGCATGTACAGAAGTAGATTCACACTACCAGCCTAGTGCGCACCCCACTGCTGGCCAGCAGAGAACAGCAACCAGGTAGGGGCCACCCCTTCCCCACACACACACCTTCGGTCAGCAGTGTTACCCTGCCCTCAGGAAGCAGGCTGCGGTGGTGTCACACGCGGCTGGCACATGACAGATGCCAGGTGAGGACTGACACGAGGTGCAGAAGGGACCCGTGTGACCTCCAGCTTCCCACGGTGGAAGTCACAGGTACCTTCTCTGAAGGTGTTTAACTGTTACACAAGTAAACAAGTCTGTTTAACTGGCACGAGACAAGTAAGCGCAATTGGAATAATGTCAGGAACTGTCCTAGAGATCATCATAAACACGGGTAGAAAGTTACTGTGTTATGTTACGAGATCTTCTCCAAGAAAAATCTAAGCTAGACAGATCATGGTGAAAATGTCTTTATCCCAGCTGGCATCTCCTCCTCTTCTTCCTCCTCCCCCTCCAAAAAAGGTTTCTACACCAAACAACATTTTAACATCAGTAAAAAAAAAAAAAAAGTGCCAAATCTGTGAAATCTTTTAACTGTGCTATTAGCACAGGAGTGATAAACAACTGTAGGAAGTCCTAAGATAAATAGGTGTCATCATGTCTAGCCTCCCATAGTCTTCAGTCCAATCCAGTTTGGACTATTAGAGGCATTTATTCTCGACATCTTGCTTTGTATTTTCTTACTCAAAATCTGAAGAAATAAGACTAGTAACAGGTTGTACAACTCCTTATAAAGCTCTGTTACACTGAAGATACTAACAAAGACCACCAACAGTTACTCTTTTTCATCCAAATATACACAGCAGTGCATGAACTGCAAGTTACAAGCATTACATTTATAGAGAAATTAATGCAATACAGCACCTGCCAACAACTTACTCCTGTTGCAAATAGATTTTTCTTTTAATTAAATTAAAAATAAAAAGCATTTATGGCAATCTCCAAGTATAGTTATGTCATCACTTGCTAGCTGCCAAGAGTTGATGTTCATCGTTCTCCTCTACACCTTTTCCTTCTTTGGACCTATCTAAGAGAAGAAAAATTGGTATTTTCACCATACATGGCACATACCTATGCAGTAGAATAACATTGGAACAGAGTGAAAAACTTAGTGGTTTTGTCTTAACCAGTTGCAGTCAGTCTTTTCTCCTACACTAAAGAATTATTACTTGCTGTTTGTATCCCCCATCATCCTCTTCTGATTTTTTTTTTTGTTTTGCCGAATTTCATTTGGTCTCTTTTCTGTACTCTGCCATATGTGCAGTGCTGTATCTCTCTGGCCGTGGGTGTTCAGGCGTCCTGCTGTCAGTCACACAAACAGAAGGGCTGCAGTGTGGGTGTCAGTCACCACCTTGCTCAGGGAGGTGTCATACCCACAGACCCAGTGACCAAGGACATTCTGCCTGCAGATTATAGGGCAAGCAGAGTGCGTGGATAAATATTTGGGTTGAAGTCCTAGTAATGGTCTGATTGTGGCCATTGATGTTAGAACAGCTAGGGTTTTGTAATGAAAGTGACATGTCAACTTGAACATTAGCTTATTCTCCTTTACCAGCCTCTGCACTTCAAGCACATAAAACAATGACTTTACCTTACACAGCTATAAGCCTCTTATGGCCACTGCCCACTTTTCAAGTTGCCCAATCGTTCAAACCCAGTGTGATAGTTTCTCTAGGGCTTCACGATGCTAATGCAATACAGATGCTTAAAAGCATATCCCATCTAAGGGTTTGCATTCCTCCTGCAGTACGTCCTTGGCCTTTTACACACGTTGATAGTGATAGGACAAGGGGGAATGGTTTCAAACTAAGACAGAGAGATTTAGGTTGGATATTAGGAGGAAGTTTTTCACTCAGAGGGTGGTGAGGCACTGGAACAGGTTGCCCAGAGAGGTTGTGGATGCCCCATCCCTGGAGGCATTCAAGGCCAGGCTGGATGTGGCGCTGGGCAGCCTGCTCTAGTAGTTGGCAACCCTGCCCAGAGCAGGGGGGTTGAAACCAGATGATCTTTAAGGTCCTTTTCAACCCAGGCCATTCTATGATTTTACTCTGTCCTGGAGGAACAGCACCCCTACCATTGCTGGGGCTCAGGCACTGAACAGGACAGGACAGCAAGGTTCCTTGTACACCCCCACCATCTGCCACACGTGCTTAGCTTCCAAGAGCCAGCTGGAGTCTTGCTCTGAGATCCCAGCAGCCTCATTTCCTTTAATAGCCCACTTAAAGCTGAGTCTCCAAGGAAGCAGAAGTATTTTTTCCTGTCTTCTGAATCTGTTGTCATGATAGCATCTTTATATTTCTTTGGTGGAGGCAAAAAGCTCCTTATATTCAAGCAGCCTAAGATGTTAGCTGTACTTAAGAACACCACCACCAACACAACAACAAAAAAAAAAATCACACCTCAGCACACAAGAACATCCAACTCCACAGCCTTGGCTTCCATCAGACCAGACTCCTCACACCCATCCATTACTGCTTTGTATTGAGTTGTCTATGTAGTCAAAAATTACACACACACACACCACAAAGAAGTTACTTATGAGATAGACCCCTACTAAAATAAGCACTAAACAGACCTTCATGATTCTGAAAAAAAAAAAGAAAAAACTATTTTGTAATGCAAAAGAAAAAAAATATATGCTTACTACCTCAGTGAAGTTTCTCAAATTTTATTGTATGCACTATTAGTCATATTTCTTTTCTTGTCCTATAGATAATCTTTTTGGAAACTGAACAAGTAATCTTAAAATAGAACATTGTTCACATTTTATGTCCACCTATTCAGAGGGTTTTTTTTATTTTTTTAAAGAAAAGTTCTTCAGAAGAGCAATGGATTTTTTTTTCTAGTTCTTTCACGGGCACCCTACCACATGAAAGTATGATTCTCTGTGCTATCTTTTTTCACAAAAATCCAGGACATCTCCAACAGCAGTGATTTAGCAGTGGATTTGAGGATTCTGCCTGTAAGTGAAAGGCAACAGACCTTCATTTGGTGTGCATTGTCCTAGGTTCCTCAGCTAAAACAGTCAGGAATTCTGCCATGTAGTTTTTAATGCAATATTGCTTTAAGCCCTTCTACAAGCTACTAAGTCAGAACATAGGTTTCAGTGCTTATTTAATAGAACTATTATGCTACACTATTAATGTATGATAACTAGATGCTAAAATGCTTATATTGTCTTTGAAACGATACTGATTGTTTTTAATAAGTTTAACATATCCCAGAGTAAACTGTTGCTGGTGCCTTCCCTCCCACTGAAGTCAAGAGAAATTTGGCCTAGGAAAGAGAGTGGCTTGTGCTCCAAGCAGAGCTCTAAATTGGTGATAGGATTTTTTTTTGGAACGTTAACAGTGTGGAGCCCACAGCTTTGTGTGATGCCAAGAAGAACAAGATGAAATCACCCTTATCACCAGGCTGGCATCCATAAAGACAGTGGGAGTCTTATAGTCTTCAACAGGGCCAAGATCTTACCCTGTGACTCCTGGCACAAGAAGATTAATGCATTTTACATTTGATAAATTATCTGAACTCTACCCTGAGGGATAAATATGTACTTAGTAAAAACAACAACAGATTTAAATATTATTTACTGCTATAAAACAGTCCCAACAGATACAAATAATTTTTCTGGAGCTGTAATATTATTTGATTCACAATGCTTAGCAAATAATGTTTTCTGCAAATTATTTATCATGCTATATGAACTGTCTGTACTTTTGTGATATTAATCTTTTGAGCCTTTTGTGTATTTTAATACTGCTTTACAGAGCTAAATGCTATTCAAGAGCTAATATCCTCTTGTAAATACAAAATTAGAAAGTGTACTGTAAGATATTTAGCACTATGCAAAATTATTGGAGGCATTGGTAACGTACTTAAGTGCAAGTAGGCATTTTCTAATTCTTTTTGCAGTTTCTTGCTGGTCATTTGAACATTTTATTTTATTTATTTATTTTTAATTGTGAGAAAGTATATTTTGCCCCAGTGAATGCCCGCGTCTTCAAATAGGGAGGGTTTCAATTTAAGAAAACATTTTGCTTTTACAGAAAAAGGTCCAAGTCACATATGTAATAATATTTACTGGACTTTACAGAAGCAGGCAGAAGTGGTAGATAACAGCATGTTATATGTATGGAAGCTAGGAAAAAAAAAAAAAAGTATTTTTAGTGGAAGGTGCAGACTTTACTGAATGCTTCTGAGTTCAATGCTTTCTATCACCTGTCTAACAAAGGGCTCTCTTCCCTTCTACTGAAAAAGAAAAAAAACGCTAGTTGAGAAGAGATGGACAGACATGAACTATCATGTCTCAGGATCCCATGCTCCAAACCCTCTTATAGGGCTCGGATCATCCTGCAAGCTGAGGCAAGCATGGCAGAGAAACTCAGATACAAGACAGAGCAGATGAGAGATGCCTCAGGATGAGAAGGCAGTGACTGCCTTGTAAGAGCAGCAGCCAGGGCAGGCATGTGAGCTGAGAGCCTGACTGGGTGAGATTTCTTGGACTGCTCTGTTCTTCCCTCCAGGAAACACATGGGCTGCTGATTCACATACAGAACCCTCTTTAGCTCAGAGGCTCACAGTGGGAGCCTTACCCAGCTAAAAAAAAAAAAAAAAAAAAAACTTCAAAAGGCAAGAATCCACTCAAACTGTGGTGTTAGTACAGACCATAAACAACCCCATTTTTTGTTAAGCTGAATAGACAATTTCATTGAGAAGGTCAACCTGTTCAGGCTTCTGTTTTTTAAGATCAAGTGGAAATATGAACTTCATGAAGCACTTGATTGAAACCCAAGGTCACCTGCTTGAGCATCTATGGACCACACTGCTAAGCAGCGATAGCGGATAGCATATTAAATACTACCCCTTTTCAGTAGCTTTGATGTGCTCCAGTAGGCAATTTGTACCTTAGGAAAACACATCCTTCCTGCACGTCAAAAATAAAAAGAAAAGACCTTCAAGATTTTCTTCCTACTTTTGACAGGATGGCATACTGAACTATGTAGTCTCAGAAGGACCAGTCATCACAAATGAAGCAGACTCTGACTCTCATGTAGTGAGAGCAGGCACATGAAGGATCTTGTTATCTTAGTGAATAAATATTTGAGATTCTTAATCAGAATTACTTGCTTTCCTGACAGAGTACACTACTGCCAACCAGACACACAAATGGCAGGCAAAAGCCAGCCACAACTTTGCCAGATCAGAGAGCTCCTGTTTCTCAGGCACAGAGATAGAGTTTACACTTCTATGAACGGTGGTTATCAGGGGCCCTAAACTGAGGTGTTCACACCTAAAATTATGGTGTTGCTAGCAGTCTGAACAGAAAGTCTCTACTTTTAAAAAAATTAAGACTAAAATTGGTGGATATGAACAAACCTTGGAGCAGGAATTTGATGATGGGAATATGAAGCTGTACCCGTCATAGCAGTCAGTGACCATTCCTGTCTGCCCTGCCAAAGGCCTGGAATAATGGTGGGTTCCATTTGATAGGACATTTTGGCAGTAGCATATGTGCTGTATAGAGCTACATGTATGTCTCCTCAAAGAACTCACTTTGAAGAGATGCATCTTATCTTTCTTTGCATCTACACCAAAGACTAAAGAAGTCATGGCAGGAAAAGCAGGTCACCTGATATTTGTTGGTAAAGAAAGATGGAAGAACAAAGCTATAAACCCTAGGTAAAAAGGAAAGTGGTAGGCCAGATGGATTCATGAGTATATCAGGTGAGGAGTTCTTGAAGACCTGGCCTTCCTGAGAAGCCATTTTGCTATTTGCATTTTACCCACAGTATCACTTGTGGTGACAGGCCCTCCCAGGTCCCAGGAAAGTAGGGGAACCCTCCAACTTCCAAAGGGCACTCATTGTCTTTTTAATAAGCTAAAAAAGGCCTGGCTGTGGGCCCAAGCAGTGGTACACTAAACTGTTCATCTATTAATATATATTTTGACACTGTTCCAGCCCATGCCAGATAGCCTCCCACAAAACATCCTGGCATGAGGTGGAGGATAACAGTGGCCAGTATGAACTAAACAACATTTGGAGTGTGGGAAAGAATTCAGCTTGCATCCAGATGGCAGTACTATGGCGTGTACAACAGGTTCTGTACCAGTTTATTTATGGACATAGACCCAGTGGTCAGGGCAGGCTACAGTCTTTGCTATGACAGAGACTTCTGGTGCACCATGCGCAGGTGTCCAGGCTGTGGGATTGCTCGTGGACCTCTCTCAGAGCAGCTGCCTTGGGCCAAGACCAGGGTTTGGAGCCTCGCCCAGTTAGAGTTGAGTCACTTGCCATTTGCCTGCAGAAATCTCTTAGCCAGTTAGCTTTTGGGAAGGCATCTTACAAGCTGACAGAAGTCTCGTTCAACAAGACTTACAGAAAGCTGGGACAAAGTTATTGCAATAATTATGATTTTATACTCAAGACCCAAACTTCCTCTTGAGAAGTCAAACTGAGCTCAGGCACTGCCTGGTAGCCAGTGATTTTCTGCTCTTAAAGGCAGCCACTTTAATGAAAAAGGCTGAGAAAGAGCATAAGTTACTTCTCTGTCCTTTCCAGTTGACACTAATCCCTCCTTGGTAGAGATTCTATTGTCAAAGTTTCTGTTAGTGCTGCCTAGCCTTCCTACAGAGGAGCAAAGTGGCTGCTCTCAGTACAGATGCAGGTTTGACTAACATCTGTCAGCATAATAACAGATGGAAAATTATTTCTACCTATGATATGCAATAATCACTGTCATGAAGAGATTCCTTTGGTCTTCTTACTGGTACTGGTTTAATACGAAATGTAATCTTCTGAAACACACATAGTATAAATTAGCAGAACACCTCATTACTACCAAACGTTTCATTTCTAGCATTAACTTTGTTTATCCGAACAGCTTGTGTTACAGGAAAAAATAAATTTTCTTCTCTTTGAAAGAATTTATTAACACTATTACTGTGTCACTGTTTCCTCTCCAAATAGTTTTGTTTATTTCTAGAGCATTTAATTTACATGGTGAAATCACTGACAGATGCAGATCAAAGAAATGCATGTTTCTTGGACTTTTGAAAGTAAGGTTTTCAGGGAGGTTATTTATTTTAAGATAACCATCTTTCAGATTATGTTTCCAATAAAAACCTTGTACCATATAGTGTTATGTCAGACAAATGTCAGTGCTTTTTGTTTTCTTGTGTTTAATTTTAAAACTTTGTGTATTTGTGCACTCACTCTCAAAACAGAGGGAAGTAGGTAAGAGGTATCAAGAGTGACCTTCATGTTCACTTCAAAGCAGTTATAGCTGGTGTCTCACTATTTTGATACTCATCACTATTTTGATGCATCTTCTCCTTAATAGTCTCCACTGTTAGAAGTGTTTAACCATAGATGCAAAAACAAACAGTACAGTCATGATGCACAGCTACTGGATTTCTTAGAAAATAAAGAATTGGTGAGAGGGAAAAAATGTTAACTTGGTTTACACATTTAGGAATGGGATAAAAAGTTCACAAGCCTAAATATATAAGACCACTTCCATGAACTTTGTAGAGTGACAGTATGCCCCTGCTTACCAACTTGGACTCATTGGTGCCTTTTAAATATATCATGCTCTATAACAGAGGAAAAATGAAATTTTTGTTCAGTGATTGTATCCAGTCTCTATCAGAAGCCAGCTTCTATTGTATAAATCTAACAAGAGAGAACTCCTACCCAGGCTCAGGCTTTTTCTCTTGTCTGTATGTGTATAAATATATATATATATAAAATAAATATATATTTATTTTAAGAGTGTATTTCCATGTCAGTTCTTAAAGGTTGATGTCAAATATCATCCTGCATAAGGAATGAGATAGCACTTTGTATCCTCAGAGCAGATATGGCTGAGATTTCACTCTTGCCAGCCCCCTGCTTTCCCCAGGAAGATACTAATACATTCATCCAAAACAGTCACTGCTGGTATTTCTCCACAGAGTATTTCTTTTACAGAAGTCATACAGAACTGAAGGAAAGCCAAGAACAAATCATCTTTTTAAGGACAGATGAATGCCAGTGTTCACCATAATTCCATGATTCGAACATTAAATTTTGGATTGAATCAGATTCCTAGGGGCTTAGAGCAGTCCCAGCACTAAGCTGTTAATCAGCCAGTATCCTCCAGACCAAGATACCTCTTGCAGTCTTGAGGACTATTTCCAAATTGTGAACTAGGGTTCTTTTTAATGGGTTCATATCTAGCCCAACAAGCTCAAAAGAAAGTTGTGCTGGTTTTGCTCAGTGCTAAGTGTTTAAAAACATAGCTAAGAAAAGCTAGAAAATAGCCACTTTCAATGTTACGTTGGTACCTGCAACAGCTTGTGCCAGTAAAGAGGGATGTTTTGACTACACTAACAACAGTGAATGGAACTGCTCCCTGGGAGGATATGCAGGGCTAGAAAAAAAGCTCAGCACATGCAGCCTGCTGTGGCATGCAGAAGAGAAGGAAGGTCAAAAGTCCCCTTACACTCTCTCTTTGACTGCTACATGCTACCAAAGAGGTTATGTCCCTTGGAGGAATAGAGAGAAAAAAAAAAAAACAACCTTTTGGCTATATTATCTGACTTCTAACCTCTAGAATCTTATTTGCTCTTCTCTTTCTGCCTAACCTTGCCTGTTGAACTAACAGTTTGTGTTCCTTCTCCAAATACCCACAGCTTTCTAGCCTAACTGATCTCACTTCCCCTGTGCATCGGCCAATACACTACTCTATCACAAAGTTCGATTCTTCCAGTCTCAGTCTAATTCCTCATCCTTAACTCATTTCTTTTCAAATATTCTTGGGTTTATGAGTTCTGCCACTATGAAAGGGGATAAACACCATTCCCTTCATGAAAGGGAAAACTGATAGGAGTAGGATATTGTCTTGTCTTAGAGGTATTAGAAACAGATTTGCCTTGCCAGAACTAACCTGCCACCTCTGGCAAACAAACAATCCAGACAGCGGGCTTGCAAATGAGATAGGTGTCATCCTGATTAATAAGGCATGTCAAGTAAAGGAAAGTTTGGTCTTGAAATACTGAAGCAGGTAAATGAGATATTTGCCAGAAAATGAGAGTACAACAGTACCTCCACAGATAACAGCAGCTTCACTCTTATTTTGAGTGCGTTCCTGAACACCTACTTGAAGAAACAGTAAATTCTCACCCCCATAAGATCAAATCACAGGTCTTGAACAGCAGATCCAGGGGCAGAATTACATTTTTCTCCAGACAGCAGCCTGTGACTGTCACTGATCAAATGAGGTCATAGGAGGACACTGCTTTCTAGTGACATAGCTTAATTACAAGGAATAAAGGAAAACAGAGCCCAGCCCTCTTGCAGAGCATTCTGATGAACCATGGTATGCAGAAACACTCCCAAGTTTACCAATATATTCTTAAATGTTCTAATACAATATCTATTCATTCTATTTTTTTTAAGAGGATTCACAGAGGTTGCTTCTAGGAAGCAAGCAAAAGCTTTCAGCAGCTGCAAAGAAGCAGTGAAGGTGAGAGATGCTTATGGAAGCAATTCTACTGCCAGTGAGATGAGAGTAGAGACACAGGCACAAGGGAGGTATTAGGGAAAGGATGCAAAGCAGAGGAGTTGCCAAGGAGGTGCAGGTTCACCAGAACACCAATGTGGCAGCTGCATCCACTTTTCTACTCTACCACTGACCTGGCTGAGCTGAACCAAACCAGCACCAGAGCCAAATCTGCCCCTTGCAGGCCCACCAGCCACCCTGACACCTAGGTTGTCTTCAGCAGAGAGGAACCCCTCACTCTTATTTTGGAGATTGCCCATCTTTGTGGTTTTCCCTTGCCTGACAGACTGAGTTAGGAGTAGACATTACGACTCCTGACAGGTTAGCAAAGTTCAGCATACATTTACATCACTGTCAAGCACAGAAACCAAGGGAGCTATGCTCTGTCTCTCACTCTTCCAACATAAGGAAGACTAGAAACAGGGTCATTCCACCATAGCTTCTGTTAGCCTCAAATGCCAGACCCACCCTCATTTGTCCTCAGTCAGGAGCATCTTGCGTATGACCTGCCAGAGCAGAAGAGGATACCTGGTCCTGCCCAGCAGGTAGGGAGAGCACAGCTCTGCCCTGGTGCAGCCCCACACAGCATCTCTTCCCCATTTGCATGGCCCAACACAACAGGAAGGTTGCAAAAATCATATAATGTATGCATGTCCGAGACATCTGCACAGCTTCCAAATTCGCACAAGAGCTATGTCCACACTTGCCCATCTATACACAGAAGACAAGCAACAGTTGCTATTGCCTTGCTTAGTGCTTTGTGTATTCACCTTTTAGATCTTTTCTAGAAAAGTATTGCCTTAGCAACAGCTCAGCAGCATTAAGACAGAATGATGTGCAGGAAGAGAATTTAGGGATATTGGGGAACCACTGTTCTATAAAAATATGAGAAATATTGAATACAGTTAAATTTCCTTGAAGTTACTGTAGTCAATGACAAGGAGGTAGAAAGCTACATGTGAAATACCTCTGGCTGTGCACCATAAAGTATGACAAGACATACCAAATAACCAATGCAGGCAGCCACAACTATATGAAGGTTTTTTTGATTATATACTCATTACTGAAACAGCTTTTCTACATTTAGAGTTCCTTTTTCCTCATAGCCACATTTGAAGGAAATTCAGATAGCATATGTGCTGTTATATTGAACAACTAGTTCTGGAATGTTTCATTTCTTCCCTCGCTTCTACAGAAGCTAAAGAAGTAGTTATGTTTCCTAATAGGGTTTATAATTTAGGGATAGTTGACACCTATTCTTAGTCACTTTAATAACATATGATCTGTAGAGCAGACAGAATTTGCGTTTTGGTAATTGATAAAGAGATGGAAGAAGAATCTTTAAATAAGTACCTAGCTTGCTTTTAAAGCAATACCCTTTCTTTACCATGAAAGTCAAAAATACACATGACATCACAGAACTCATAAAACTCACAACGGTTTTGCTGTTGAAAGTTTTACAGCTGTCTGCTTGAATTCATTTGGTTTGAAACTTGGCTTGGTCTGAAATTTTTTGAGGCTAAAAACATTTTTATATGAACAGTGTGCAATTGAATATAGCTAGGCCTTCCCTCTCCTCCCCCCCCNAGTAGACAAAAATCATTTTCTACAACTACCAAAATGCTATATATAGAAGAAAAGCTAAATAATTCCACGTCATGGGCTTCAATATTTTTTGTTGTTGTTTTAACATTAAAGTCTAGAGAGCAACACAGCAAACAATAGAAAAGCAATTTCCTTCATAAAAATACATACAGAATCAGCTTAGCAACTAGAGAACAGTTTTCTGCAAAATGGAAGCCATCATCCTGTTGGTTCACTCTAAGTAATGATCATACCCTGGGAGATATACGTCAGTAGATCAGGTATTTAGGAAGTTTTAAGTACTTTTTAACAAGTCATTAGACCTAAATAAGGGGTAGGCTCTTCATCTCTCAAGAGGTAGTGTGGAATAACATCTCTGGAGAAGAAAAGAATGTTACAGACCGTTTTTGTGCCATCAAAACCGCAGCCTGCTGTTGGGGATTAATCTCTGCCTCCCCATTCTTGCCCCCAAGGAGCATCGTGACTGGGAAGCTGCCTGCCTAGTGGGAAACGGAGAACTGCACACAATGCTGCTGCTGTTATGCTGCAGAAATCCTGCGCCTTGACCCTTTGCAACTATTTCTCAGGCTTTGAGAGTCTGAATTGTGCCAGGAGTTAAAATAGATTCTCTTGGTGCTTTTTTTTTTTTGTGGCGTTTTGTTTTTAAGCAGATCAATGAGAAATATTCGTACACATGCAAGCATATAAAATAGGTACTTGAAATACCAAAGAAGCAGACAGTTCTGTAATACCACAATCAGCCACACACAGCAGACATCACAGATGAAATGTTAGATGGCTACAGTTAAAGTGTATAGGTGGGATACTCCTAGGATATGCCCAGATGTCAAATCTCAACAGGTGGGATGCTGATTTGGGGTTTATGTAGTTTAGAGCTGTCGTAGCAGAGTACACGTTGATATACATGAGCAGAGCAACAGGAAAAAAGGCAGTATTTAAGAAGTTTCACTGTTTCCATTTGCTCATTTGGAAACAGATGGAAGAAAATATTTATGATCAAAATTGTCCAAATTTTGCTTTTGTTTTTCACCATTAGAATTGTTGCAGGATTCCTTTCTTCATGTAACATCCCAGTAGGAGTGTGTACTAGTGATACTGTGCTGACATTAAGCCTAGACTTTAAGAAAATATTAACTGTTTGGCCACCAATTTTATAACATTGGTGGAGATGACAGTTATCTGTATATCTTCTAAAACAAAATTTGCTGCTTTAGTTTTCTAAGTAACACTTTCCTGAACTTCAAGGTGGAAAGGATTTGAAATTTAAGGATATGTATTAACCATATTGTAAAGATATCAGTCTAATTTCTTTTTGAAAGGATCTCATATGGGAGGTTGTGCATATCTGATGATAAAGTACTGGACTGACAGCAGGGTCTTAATCACAGCCTTAAGCAAGTATTTCAGTTGTGTCTATTTCTCCTCCCATTTCTGGTCTGCTTCATCCATTTACTTTTACTCTTTTTAGGTCAGGAATCCTATCTTCCATTATGAGTCTATGCAGTAAGGATCCCAATATGTTTTTATTAAAAGCTAATAAATACTAATACCAGTGCAGTGCATGGTCACTGCAGGTACCTTACGAGAAGGCTTTAGTCCCTAAGAATACCTCTGCAGTTGACATCTTGAATATGAAAAATACACGTGCATTCAACACTGTTTTTTAGCAGTCTTATACAAACACTGCAGTTTGAGAACTAGTTTCTTAGCCACACTTGACTTTTTGTTATATTAAGCAAGATGACTTTGCAATTTTTTAATTAATGCTACTGCATGTCATGAGACAATAAAGGAATGTTACAAACCAAAGTAGAAAATTCTTACTACATTTTTCGCAATTTAGCTAGAGAAAACACTCATGTTCTTCCCCAGCTTTCCATCTGCTTCCTATTCAGACTGGATAGCTCTCTGACAGTGAAAGCATGTGTAGAATAAAAATAGTTCCAAATTGTGGGTTCTGTTGGGTGGTGTTTTTTTCCCCCCTTCCCCTTTAATACATTAGCCTCTTACTGAAATGAAAAAAGCCTTTCGCCCAAAGAGAATTTACCAGAACAAAAGAAGTTTGCCAGAACTAATGTGCTTGTGACTGCTGGCATAATATCCAGTATAAGTCTTTCAAAATAAAGGGTGGGATCAAGCACAAAAGAGATCACAATCAGCAGTGGTAAGATGCAGGCTTTCTGCATACACCATGGTCTGAGTCCATAGTCTCCCCAAGAAACCTGCTCCAAGCCAGAGCAACAAGTGTTCCCCAGAGCACCTTATTCACTCTATTTTCTTAATCTGAGTTCTTGTTCTCCCACATAAACAATTTAGGTGGACTTCTCATATAAAACCCCAAAACCGCCTGCAGCATGATCTTCTCAAGGGTGTGTGGGGGTTGGTCCGTGTGGTGCCAACCTCACTTGTGAGCAGGCCAAGGAATGTAGAAGTTTTCTGATCCTGTCTTGTAAGACTCCCCTGCAGGAAGCTGGCTTTCTAGGGTGTAAATTTGTGCTTCAAAACTATCTGCCCTCTGTTACTTAATCTTAGACAATGCTTTAGTGGAAGGAATAATAAATCATGTTGTAAGGTGACAAGATCCAGTCACCTGGCACCAGACCTCTAATTCTAGGAAATGTGATGAAACCAAGCTTGAAATACAACAAACTCCAAAATCAGGCCCACTTGAGGGATAGCCTTTCATTATAGAGCTGCAACAGTAATCTTGCCTGTAGAAACACAAGTTGAAAACTTGCTAATAAAAAGCTGTGGTGGATGTTATCTTCCTTCTCTCACTTCAAGAGAAGTTTGTTTAATCTGGAAATGAGGTTACTACAAGACAACATGCCCCATCCCACCCCACACACCCAAAGTAGTAGTTTGTTAAAGCTAGTTAAGGCACGCAGGGATCAGCATCTGGTGGAGACAGAACAAGAAGCATGCAGCTTATTTGTAGCCAATGACATAAAGATTTTCCTACTATTAGACTGACTGCAAGAGTTGCAATCACTGCATTAGGCTCAGAAAGGAAGTTGTCTTTAAAAAAAAAAAAAAGATTAAAGAAGTGTCTCCTCTGGCCTGCTAGTCTTATCTCAGAGGAAGAAATACATTAAGTGATTGATAACTTCTCTCAGTATCAGTTTTACAGAGAAATATGAGGCTGAAAGAAACCCAATACACAGTGATTCAAAGCCTAGTTCAGTAATGGAAACAATGATTTTCTACACCAAACCGTTATCCCGACTTTGCTTTCCATATGAACAGACAGAATAACTTTTGCCAAAGATGTCCTCAACCCCATCTCATTTTCAAAACTGGCAGCCTGTTAGAGACAAGCTCCAAACCTTCTGAAAAAAAGATCACTACTCCAGTTAATATCTGTGTAGATAGCCCACCAGTCCTAACAATGGCTAAGCAACCCTTGCTGGCTGTAACTTCAGAGCTTCTGAACCATGATTGATCAGTTACCTAAATCACAAAGTCACAGATGATTTTAACACAAATATTGACTCCCAAAACGTAAATACAGACAGCTCAGCTGCAGAGGCTCATAAAGACACAGCTGAAAAGAGATTAAGGAAAGCCACTCAATTATTCTTATCCCTAAAACCAACCCAGATACTTCTCTCCTCCTCCGCAGCTAACTAGAAAACTGTAGATTGTGTTAAACTGTGAGATCAAGTGTACACCACTTGTGTCTTACGCTATCAGGCCACATTCACATGAGTTTTTAAATACACAATCCATTCTCACCTCAGTAGGTTCAATGTGGATATTCCCCCTTCTCACTCCCAACACCACCTCAGGTATTACTGATCCTTAACTGACACAGAAGGTATTGCCCTATAGACTGCCCTCACCTGTCCAGAAGCCAATGTTCCTTCAGAAAGCCAGGTGCAGCCACCTTCTGTGCCAGCTGGCTTTGAGAGCAGAAAAAGAGCTAGTCTAAGTCATCAGGAAACTATACCCAGAGGTCTGCCAATAATATCTTGTATTTGCATATCACGTAGCCTTGAGCATAAGAGCTGTAATTGACAGCTAAATGAACACACGCACCCTTAAATAAGAGAAGCCTATCTCCTATAGGTAGGTGTAATGAAACTTGTCTAATGCCTAGAAGCGCTTTGTGGATGTAAGTTACACCTTTAAAAGAGAAAGGTGGATTTCTGCTCAATTAGAAATACACCATCTACTACAAGCCTAGAGACTGATTACATGTTGTTTTACAGCTTAATGCTACAATGAGGCCAAGAGGAAAATTAATACCAAGTGCAGTTGCTGAAAAGCAGACACTTTCTGGCAAACCTGAGTGTGTCATTTTATAACATTAAACATCTGGGTTTTTTTACTCTCATCTTGTTGCAACAAAACCATATATGGCAGGAAAAAGTCATACAAAAGTAGAGCTGTTCCTGAAGTGACTCAATATAGATGGTCTGTTTAGTCTCTTAGAAATCTGATTTTTAACAAAAAAGGAATGGTAGAACTTATAAGTAGCCTTACTCCCTTGTCATAGTGCTAGAAGTTTCCCCTGGAAAAGTCTGAGCAGACAGGAGGAGGTAAAAACAAAGGCTTTTTCACTCACAAGAACAGGTGAGAGAAACAAGGTTTGGTAGGTTTTAGGTTACTTCTTAACAGATATAGCATTCCAGAGTCCTGTTATGAATGCTAGCCTCATCCTGACCCATAAGGGAAACAAGACACTTCAGCCTTCCTCCCACAGACTTTGGTTTCCATGCAAAGTAAGGGAGGTAATGTCTTGCAGGTGGTCACTCAACTGAACACTCCAAGGACCAGGCCTTGAGTTGTTCTGCTGAGTCTAGCCAGGAACACCAAACCTTTAATTCAGTTTTTATGAATTCAAAATGTGGCAAGACCAAGAAAACAGCCTCTCTTCAACTCTAGACTACAGAAGGAGAAAGACAAAGGCAGTCCTGCGGAGATAGGACTCCAAACCAATTACAGTCTTGCCTTCCTTTTACCTGCAAGCCGGTCTGTAGGAGCAGAAGATTTGGAACTTCTGAACATAAAGGTTCTTAAGCTTTATCATATGCGGGGGACAAAGGGGAAGGTATTTATCCTCTGGAAGTCAGCAGGCTACAAAGTTAACATGTGCTATGCAAGAAGAACACATCAGAGCACAGTTATTGAAATACAATGCATGAACAAGACTACTACAGAAAGCAATTGGCATAATGTTCAGCTATTCTGCTGCCAGAAATAAACTAATCAAGCCTTGATGATACTCATTTGAATATTGGGGGGGGGGGGGGGGGNATACCTCAACAGAAAGCAATTAAAATATTATATGACAGTACTTCCAGGGAGCATTTTAGCTTTCAGTACAAAGGAACACTCTTTCAGTGAGCACCACTTGAGTATGAAGCACGTACTTGTTTCTACTAGTTAACTCAACAGTTTCCTCCCTCTGCCCTCCCCCCACACACACATTGCTAGAGAGTATTTTCAGTTGAAAAAAATAGAAAAATGAGTCCTTTAAACACATAACCAGACAGATCTGTGGATGCATTACCACACTCCTTTGTTCATGCAGGACTTTGCGGAATGCCCTTCCAGATGCTGTTATCAGTTTGTGACTAAAGAATTACAGCTTCAGGTTTTTATATGTTTAGACTGGCTTCTTTGAGAAAAAGAAACAGCTTACATGATCAGTTGGACCCATTCTCAGTTCCATGAGATAATGAAACAGAACTATACTGACCACCCAAACACTAGCTCCACCTGTAACTTTTGGCTTCTCCCTTTGCCCCACAAGCCAGAGTAACATAGCCAGACCACAGAAGCTCTGTGAACACTTGCCCCTTCCTGTAGCAATGTGAAAAGGAACTTTCTCTCACAGGCATTTTCAAGGCAGGCCCCAGTAGCTGTTCTGGGCTGCGCAGAACACACACCGAGTCAGACCAAGCCTCCCTCCTGCCCAGCACACAGCCTCTGGCAGTGCCCAGCACCAAACACCCAGACAGAAACAGAACCAAGAGCATCATGATACCAGCACAGAAATTTCACACAGCCTCCAACAACTAACAGCCCCAGGACCTCCCAGGTGAGACACCACGCCAGTAGCACTAAGGAACTGCACACCTACCTCACAAGTCATGTATCCCAAGCACAAGCCTTCCACAACCACCTCCTCCTGCACACTTCCCTGCAGCAAGCATTCCCCCTCCCACCCACCTCTCCCATTTCAAGCACCAGGTGCAGCTGCTCCATGATGGCCTTGATTTGCTGATGAGCAGCACCTTGTCCTATGGCGGGCAGGCAGCAGCAATGCCCTCTGGTCCAGACATCCTCCTACGATGGCCCCACTGCAGAAAGGAAGCCTTATAGCAGTAGATGCCCATGTTGTGTACTAGCCCCACTGTTCTTCCCTCTCTCTGTGCCAGATGCATTTTCTATGAAATTGGAGTTTCAGCTGTCAGAGTGTTTCTTTAATTCTGTCAATATGTTTGAAAATCAGTGACACCATTGTTTGTCTTGCAGTGTGAAATTGGTTAATATACAAAATAAGTATCTTCAGAATACAGTAAAGCAATTTAAGTGCTCAAAGTACTTCATTAACATTATAAGAAAAAAAAAAACATAATTAACAATTTTGCTATTAATAACATTAATTTTGTTTCTCATGTAGCACTGGAACAGGGCCTGACCTTGCAGTTTTACTTTGGTAAAACACCCATCAAGTGAGGAGTTAGTGATAGACGAGTCATTATGTGGGAAGGAAGCAGAAAAATATTTTTCTAATGAAATTTTACAAGTTTTCCAGAATCACAAGTAGCTAGCAGATATTATCAGCTCAGTGGAAATTAAATTCTTAAGTGCCATCTCAGACTGTGCAAATCACACTGTTAGAGCCTGCAAGGGACATAGCACTGGAGTAGGAAAATGGAAGTTTAAAATTAATTGACTACCACACTAGCAGGTAATCTAGGTGGAAGTTCTCAATCTGGAAATGATGTTATTTGGGTCTCTTTTGCACATCCTTCACCATATCATTCATGGTTGCTAAGAAACAGCAGCATTCTGGTACAGTAATCATTCCTTCTCCATTCTGAATGGTAGTTAATTGGCCTGTGTGTGAATCTGGCTTCCTAGCACGAGAGGAGAGAAAGTTTATGTTTAAATACAGAAAACAATACAACTGGAGAACTGAGGATTCATGCTAAGTAAAAATGTTCAAATGGCATAAGGCTTTGGAAAGTTCATGTTTACTGGAAGATTTTATAATACTTGTGTATAACAAAGGAATCATGACTAGCTGCATCCTGAAATCTGTCCTTCTGCAAACCTTAATGAAAATTCTCAGCTTGAGTGTGAAATCTGATGGCAACAAAGACAAAGATGATGTGACTAGATAAATTAAAAAATAACAGGGATTGTTCCCTGAGATGGATAGCATATATAGCAAGAAGGGGTTTACTGCTTAAGAGAAGTAAAAGATGCTGCTGGTATTTTTTTTTAGAAAATTTGAAGGTATAATTTTTGTATGGAAATAAAAAAAAAGAATCTGGTACAAATTATGTGGGGATACAAATGTTTAGGTTACATAAATATACCTCTTTATCCTTGTCTTCTGCATTTCTTACTTGGTTGAATAAGCTTAAACATCATGGTCTTCAACAGAAGTAAGTCTTGGCTTTTTCATTTGCTTGGAAATTTTCCAGTAGTGCCTTTGTTGTACATAGTTGTAATCAAAGGATTTTGACATTTGATTTCCAAACAGGAGTAAGAATTTGGTATTTTGTTACAAAAGAACAATGAACAAGTGCCTGCTATTTAAGGCTTAGGACAGATTTCTCATTGTCCTTCTAAAAAACTTGTTGCAGCAGCAATACTGCTTTTTAACTAAGTCAGGTAAGAGAATTTTAAATACCTCAGAAACTGGTTGCCAGTTGGTTGATAACCATTAAGAAGACATATTCAATGAATCAGACTTTACAGTCTATCACCACAATACTGCGAAAAATATTGAAACTTGTCTAATGAGATCCTGCTAGATCCTGCAAAGTGAACAGCTGCCTGTAGGCCAGACGGATTACTGCCTGCAGCACCCACAATGGACTTTTGAGGTGCCTGTGATGGCACCTCAGAGTGCCATCAGGAGTGACAGAGTGTCACACTGCTACAGTCCAGGGAGATTATCAAACAAGAAAAGTTAGGTGTTGTACGTGAATGCTTGTAAAGATAGATAACTTACTTTCTAAACTGACTACAGGGGAAGTCCAAAATGCAGGGCTGAATCTCTTCATCTTAGATGTTATCTAAGGACGATCCTATAGGAAATATTTTAATTAGGACATCACCTTTCCAATGATTGAGAAATTGGAATATTGAAGAGGCAGGTAGCTCTAATGCCAGCTATGATATCAAACAAGAAATCCTGCTCTGTACAATTTTGTACGATTTTCATAACTTCTGCTGGGGGGGGNTTGCTAACGTTTCTTTTCATTTTTCTTTTCCTGATAGGACTATTACAGAATGACATTTCTAACACAAATGCAATGGACTTCTCAGTTCTCACTGAGCAGAGACTCTTAGATTATCTAGATGCTAAGTGTTAACATTAATAGCTGGCTAGGTGTACACTCCGTTAGATAGCCTTCATTTTAGTGGCTGTTTACTAGAGTTAACATGCTATGTGGTGACAGTTTATTAAGCAGGATGTGTTCTGCAACCAGAAATTGAAAGCTGTGTTCAGTATGCTTTGAGAGCTTTCAAATTATAGATATGTAGAAAATGTTTAAAATCCTTATTTGTAGAATATGTGTGTGTGTAGCTATTTGCAGGCTGAGATTCAGAAGTTACCATTCATTATCTCTCAAGCCTCTTTTTTCTTTCCTCTCCACAAAGGTACAAAGATTGATACATCTTGTAACAAATCAATGATTATCTCATTTTACTACTGATGGGGATGTCAAAGGGCTTTTAGGATGTATTGTAAATAAATGATTTGACAGAGGCCACATTGGCAGTGACTCAAAAGAGAAGCTATGATCATTTTTGGAGCTGCTAAGTGCTATTTTGGAAGTGAGCTGAATGACCAGCTGTTGTCAAAGGGGCAGAGGAAGGTTAAACCGTATGATCAGCGGGGATGGCTGCAGCCCTGATCTAGGAGAGGAAGATACATTGCAGAGCCCCAGGCACATAGTGAAATGAGTGAATTGAGCAGAACTGGGGGTGAAGGAGGATGAGACTTTTCTTTCTCCCACTCCTTCCTCTATCCCGTCCTAGCTCTGGCTGTGAAATTCATATGGGTAAAAAAGTTCTCTGTAAGACACACTTCAGTAAGGACCTAAAGTCCATGTACTAGTAAGGGCTTAAGTTGGCCTTAAGTGATACGAAGTTTTGCAGGGATTCTCTATATGTTCCATTACCACCAGACAATACAGTATTTAAAAAAAAAAAAAATCTATTCTATCTATAAATGACTATTCATGGTTGATCTTGGTAAAAGTTTCACAGAAATTTGCTGGCTTGTGAGAATGCAATTTAAAAATGCACAGTGGATGTTCCACAAAAATCCACTTAAGGGCATGTGTTTACAGAAGATATATATATATATATATTTATAGAAGATATATTTTAATGTCGTTGCCCTTTGAATGTCATTATGAGGATGTAGTGAGGTGTGGTGTAGTTCAATGAAATGGTGGGTTTTGCTACTGATCCCCAAATCTAATGCATCATTTGATTGCAGGGAATGTTATCTGAGGGATTGACAGCCCTAACCGAGCCTAACACAGTGTCTTTAACATATCTTTTATGAGACTGATCTGCGAACAAAACTAACCGTGAGTTAGAGTAGCTCAGCTGCGATAATCACAGGCTCATCTGCTGACTTAGTGCTAATTGGATGATACCTCACAAACCACCTCTCTTCTGGCTTGCTCCTACAAACTTTTAGGGTACAAACTACTTTCATGGGGAACAGCCACAGTTCTTGCTATCCACCTACAATGGAAAGTAAAAGTAGAGACACTCTGCACATGATCAGAAACCGTCCCCCTGCTCAAGGTGCATCATTTGCTACGTTAATTCTGTAAGTCTCTGCAAGACCTACCAACTTATTGCCTCCCGTGTGGAGATGGCTGCAGTCTATTAAAAGCATCAGTTCAGATGGTAGTTCTGTGCCCAGAAAACTTGAAGTCATGAAACCAACCTAAGAAAGCCTTTACTGAAAACAGTAGATCGTTCAGTAAGTGCCAGCCCCTTAATATATGATCCCATGGAACAACATGACGGGATAATTCCGGTCTGTAGGAAGGAGAGCAGTTTGGGTAAAGCTGTGCTCTGCCTGCAAGTCCAAGTACTGTTGAACATTGTTTCAGGGAAGTTCTCATAAAGGCTGGTGGAGATGTGGATGCGTGACAAATGGATTTGGCTTCATGAACCCACTGGCTAAAACTCCTACATATGGTGTGAGCAATGATAGCCACTATTACAGCATATGAATTGTCATAGCAGAAAGGGAGGAGCTGGCAGGACATACAGACACTAGGCAAGGACTGCATTCCTGCATTCCCAGTGGTGTTTTCTGGCAGGTCTCTGTGGTCCAGTGTTTCAGCTTTCAAAAGGAGCTTTTGGAAGAAGGCTATGGAATAGCCACTCAGTTTCCAGACAGAAAGCGGCAGTTCAGACCCACCGACTGTAGATTCTTTTTAGAGAACAACCCCAGAAATGAGTCAGTGAAAAGCAAAGCACAAAATAGGCTGCTGTTTCAATGAGCAACCAAGGAATACACTTGTGTTGGGTTATTTCTGTCATTCGTGTACAGGAATTGTTTCCATCATTTTAAATCATTTTTCCAAGTAACACAATCTGGTTTCATTTTCCAGCTAAATGGAGGAGAAACCTTTAAGTCTTGTAAGCAATCGTCAGCAACTAGATAAACCAATAATGCAGCTGAGTAAATGTGCCAGATACCCACATGAGTCTGCTATCTATTCCAAACTGCTGGAAAAGAGAAATAGTTCTTTGAGTTGTAAACTTAAAATAGGCAAACCCAGCAATAAAGACAGGCCCTATGTACTCCAGAGGAGACAAGCTCCTTCAGCATAGAACAAAGGGAACTCTGCAGCAGCAATGACTATAGCCACTAATGGAATACTGATCTGCCAAGGAGTAAACACTTGCATTCCAGTTGTCTACTGCAGTGATTTTCAATGTTTTGTTTCATTTTGCAGATTATTTAACCTTTCTTCAGTTGAGAGCATTTATACAGTAAATTTAAGCTAATAGTTGACTAGGTTTTCTTAGTTACCTTTTTCACTGACATCTTGGAAAAAGTTCATGAGCTGCTCTGGTCTGGGTATGTCCACTCAGGTCTACAGTCTAGGACTCCACCTAGATAAGTAACCTGCTATAATATTCTTTACCTAGAAAATAAACCCAAACCTCTGTGGAGGGTTGTGATATTTTTTTTACTCTATAGAGAGCTGGTACAAGTGCTATATAGCATATGAGCTGTGGTGCATAGGTGATGTATAACCTCTCTGTAAGCATCTGAATTTCATCCAATGCAAGTGGGAAAGGGAGTGCTTTGTGGTTTATTGGATTTTTTTTTTTTTTAATGTTTGGCACTTTTGTTTTTAATTAATTTGTCTTTATTCCCCTGCTAATAAATTAGGTCATGGAGTTACATCTATTTCCTTCCATAACTTAAGCAGTGTAGGTGCTACCATAGAGGTCAGTATTTTCTGTAGTGCTCTGTTTTCTGCAGTTGTTTGAACATGGTCATTATCAAAGACTGAACAATGCAGATATAAATGAGCCATTAGAAGTTATAAGCTTTGAAGCTCTGTATAACAACTGGTCCTAACTAAAAGCAAGAACTTAAGCACCACCAGCAGTAGTTATATGGACAAGAAAGAAACCTTTCATGTAGAGAGCACCTACAGAGAGACTCCTACTGATCACCACTGCATGAAAGGATACCAAAGAGGAGACGTGTGAGACTTCTGTTGTACAAGGTTAATACATTATCTACTTAAATCACGAACAACAGAAGAACGAACACAGAACACTGAGAAGTTAATAAAGAAAAGACAGTCCGATTTAATTGGAAAGCATCACTTGGCTGCCTTCTTTAGTAATCGTTGGAAGCCATCCCAACTCTTTATATATTTAGATGTGATATAATTCAACTCATAAATAATTTCTTAATAAGCAACAGTTCTTCCGAAGTATGTGATTTAATCCTGCAGTGCTTGAGAAATAGGAATGTCCCCTTAGTGCTTCAGCCATTTAGAACATTTTATGACAACAATAATTTATCCATTGTTTATTTTAGAAGTAGGGTATCCCAATAAATGCATTTGGTATCCTATGAAATGACAAAGACTTTGGACAGTAGATAATAAATGCTGAAGCAATTACTACTGTCAGTCCTGTGGTGTCACAGAGATGAAATTACAATATGATTATGGAAATCTACATAAGTGTTTGCAAGATTAGACATGGTTAAAAGGCAAAGTCTCTACACTGCTGAAAAACTAGCAAAATCTAATGGTGTTATGTGCCAATTATGGTGCTATGTTCTGATGAAGAATGAAAAATTTCCTGAGAAAATTTAAAATATGTGTGTACGTATGTATATATGTATGTACATAAGTACACAGCTCGTGTGTGTGTGTCTAAAGGACTCTGAGTCTACAAAACCAAGGTCAATATCAGCTCTATTAGTTTGAAGAGCAGCAAAGAGCTGGATTCCCTATTGCACAAAATGAACTCACTTTTTCAGCCAAAATCTATGCAGCAAAGCTAATGCAAACAATAGACACAAGAAGAAAGGGCTGTCTGAAAGCCTGGGAGATTGACAAGAAATCCTATGGAATTTTGTCAAAAATACATGCATTTCCAACAGTATTTCAACCTTTCAACATTTTCAGTCAAAGTAGTTTAATAAGAAACTTTCCTGCTTATATTACAGCTAAGGATAGCCCGTAATTCATGAATTTCCCACTGCTCAACTGAATAAGTAGATACAGCCATTATGTATGTCCAGTCTTAAGTCCCGCTAGATCCAGAGTGATTATTGTTCTTCAGTCAATCTGCTAAAAAAAAAAGTCTGATGAGGGCAGTGCTTCCTCCCTTGCTATACAACTGCAGTGGTTTATCAGCGCAGGTGCAAGTATGCCAGTTTACACCAGAGGTTTTGCCTTCATATTTTAGGAAGAGCAAACAATAGTTTCAGAGGCTGGAACTGTACCTTGGAGCAGGAGAAAAAGGAAAAACCACAAATATGTTTTGATTCAGGGGTTATGTTTTCCTACGACTTCAGTGCAAATTTCAGCAACACTCTGACTCATCTTTGGGATAATATTCAATATGGCTATTAAACATTAGCTTGCATGAACAGGGTTACTTTTGTGCAGGCAAAAATTTAGGACATATTAGGAAAGTTGGGGGGGGCAAGATTTTTTAAATTCAATTTTACACTAAATTCTACTCATTTTACTCAGAAAGTATCCTATAAAAGACAAGGCTATTTACATGAGTAAGTTCAAGCTGGGTTTGGCTGTGAAATCCCTGGCTGTTCAAGCAGCATGTTTTGATTAGTTTCAACTTGCTTTCGGTTTAAAAAAGGAAACAAATAGTGCTGAAAATCAGCGAGGTGCCAAGGCTGGCAACCCAGAGTCCCCTGAGCCGCCAGCCTTTCCAGTCAGGGTACCGCTGCAAAGCAGTGTTTTGAGAGCTGTTCTCTGGCACTAGAGAAATAAATTGCTTTTCATTCATTTTCTTCCCACTTCGGAGGGGTTAGTCAGGACTAACAGAATAGAATAGGTTCATTATTGTACCTGTTTGGAGGAGAAGGATTTTATATTTTCCTGTGCAGGTGGCTTTGCTGCTGTTACTAACCTCTTGCAGTTAGTCAGGGCTTCAAAAGCGTCACTCCTTGGTTTGCTCCACTCACCACCCAGCTTGTTCCATTCAGTTCTGTACGTCTCAATTAGGGAAAGCAAACCGAACAGCTTTACTCTGCGGAACTCATTCGTTAACAGTGTGCTACCGAATGCTGCAGATTCTGCAAGGAATCAGAGGAAACTTTTTCCACCAAATGTTTTAAAGGCTCCATGCAAACATATCTGTTAACATAAAATTGAGTTGAACATTTTCACCTCCCCAAGTAAACATCAAGTCTGAAACATTCAGGCAACAGTGGCCATCTTAAGCTGCAACTCCAAAAATACAGCAAAAGGCAGCAACTAGAGCTAATAGACACTTTGGGAATTGTTATAATTACAAAACACTTTTGAGGGAAAACACCACACACTCTGTACTGCATGAGAAAGAAAAATGCAGTTGTAAAAGGAAAGTGATGACCCTTCTAAATTCAATGCTGTACAATGCTGTTATCCCAAGGGTGGATGTTGCTTCTATAAATCTGCTATTTTCCATGCTAACGTTTCCGTGCGGATTCCTTACCAGTAAAACAAACTGTTTCCTTGCTGTGTCAGTGCTCGAGGTACACAAGTGCACAGAATGCCTCATTTGTTAAATTTTGTGCAGTCACTGTATCTTATGTGAAGCAGCCAAGGAAGCAGGGCTTACATGACTTAAGGAGGTCCTTATGAAAGATACCTTACTGACAAACCTCGTGCTGCCCTGTATTTATCTGCCAAATATTACCCAAAGCAGTCCCTGGCCACATGAATTGGCCTGGGCCTCTGGAGTGATAGCACAGCCCACTCCTGTGGCCGCTGCAGTGCCGGAATCGTAAGCCCACGTTGGAGGAACTGTTTCCACCTCTGCACCGCTGCTGCTCGGGTATCGGGTACCACGGGATGAACTGATGCTGAAGCAGGGGATTATTTATGTGTATACTGAAAAATTAATATTAAACAAGAGATCTAAAAGAATATTATTTTGTAGAAAGCCTATGGGAAGAAGTCCATTTAGCTTGCATCTTTGCAGCTAAAGAAAATAAAGCAGGTATGTTTTGCAAAGGGGATGAATAAAACAGGAAATGCTTCTATTAATGCAATACAAAATGTCTATTAAACAAAGAGCAAGCTAATGCACTATGTGTTGTTCAGTACTCTGTCTAATCTTTCCTCACCCAAGTAGGGATGGTTTTTGTTTTTTGTTTTTGTTTGTTTGTTTGTTTAAGATTTTCCAGGTCAAATGAATATATGTATGGTCCTACAATCAAAAAGGAAAAAAAAAATCACATTGAACTCCCTACAAAATACTGAATTTCTTAGAAATCCACCCTTGTCATTTGGATCACGCTAAACATTGTCAGAGGTCTCAACCAGTTTAGGCTTTTTTTTTTTTTTTTTTTTTTTTAAAAAAAAAGCGTTTTTTTTTTTTCAACAAAAAAAAAGGGGGGAA